>JAJKFI010000093.1:4228189-4283747 GCA_029204185.1 Lerista edwardsae
CTTTACAGTGTCCCTTCTGCTGGCCAGACTTTGCTTTATTTACCTCAGAATTTTACCTCAGAAATTTACCTCAGAATGCCAGATACAAGGGAGTGGCGTTTGGACCACTCTCGGAGTCAGGGATGATGGTACACGTCTGTGTGCTGGCCTCTCTGACTCCGCGCATGGTCCAAACATACTTTACGGTGTCCCCTGTGCCAGTCAAACTTTGCTGGCTTAACTGTGCTAGCCTAACTCCACATTAGGATTGCGCCCAAGTACCTTTGTACAAAGGAAGGTTCCCTCCTCAAGATGCTGCTCACATAAACTCCTTCCTGAGGTTAGTGGCTCTGTGATGCTCTTGTTCAGTGTACTCTTTAAAGGCAATGTGACAGTGGCTTTATTTTCCAAGAGCGCTGGGACAAAAGGACCGCAGCCGAGACAGGACAGTGTGCCAGAACGATTGTGCATGCCACTGATGTTCCAGTGGCCGCAGAGTGCCACTGCCAACGAAGGACGCTGGGCTCATTAAGGCAACACGATCAAAGCCGTCGTCTCTGGGCCGTGGATGCGCCAGTGTTGCTGAGAGACAGCAGAGCTGTCGTGAGACTGGCTCTCGGAGCTGTCGCCTGACGTGCGGAAAAATGGGCTCTTGGCTCTCCTGCATGTTTGCCTTTTGAAGGACCGACCCGTTTGTTCGACAAAGAGATTTGCCTTCCTGATACTACACGGGGCGGGGCGGGGGGGGATGCGTCACAGAGAGATCCATGATCAGATATCTTGGTGGCTGTTTTTGCCTTAGAAGCGGCCAAGAGAAGAGGAGGCAATTTGGATCAATGTTGGGGCAGAGGAGTGCAAATCTGCCTCCCTCACACAACCATTTTCCTGATGGATGGATGTAGGATTTCAGCCCCACATCATGGGGAACAGCGCCGGCTCGAGGAGCAGCGGGGCCCAATGTGGGGCATTCCCAGTGGTGTCATTCAAATGATTTAAGAACAGGAACTCACTTTTGATTGGCACTTGTCGGGAACCCGGAACCAGCCACGGAGCCCGTTAGGATCCGGAACGCCTGTTCTGGTCCGTTCCCCCTGAATGACATCACTGCCTTTTAACCCTCTGAGTGCCTCTGAGTGCCGGCCAACCAAGAAGAAAAGCTCTTTGCAGAGGAATTGGGAGGGGGGAGGAGGGAGAGTGAAGTGGGCGGAGTCAGCCCTAATTTTAACTAGTGGAACTGAGTTCCCCCACGTTCCCCCTGCATGACATCACTGGGCATTCCTATGGCCCCCCCGGGCCCCCACATCAAGAAAAGCACTTGTGGTCCTTCACACGCACCTGGAAATAGTTGGTGGTGACATGACACCCCCCCCCAGCTTCTTCCAGGAAGCCCGTTTTGGGCTGTTCGGGGGCAGGAGGGAGGGCCCACGGTAAAGCTGCTCTGCTTGCCCCACAGATTTACAGTTCCTCAGGATCCTGGCTGCAGGAGCAGGCGATCTACTCGCTGTGCTGGTTTCCCTCCCCCCCAAAAAAGAGCAGGGCCCAATGTGACGACATTGGTTGCATTGGCTTAGGGCCAGCCGTGATGGGGGGAACATCTGTTCAAAATGAGTACCGAGGTTGGCTGGATCTCGGTCATCAGCACCTGTGGAGCTGTTCCTCCTTCCCCCCGCACCTCCCTCCAGCCATTTAGCCTCGCACTGATGACCATCACAGAACAGAACCTTTGTTTGCTCGGCTTCCAGGAATGCTTTTTCGGGGATAACCAAGTAGTAAACAGGAAACCACAGCAATGGCCCTTGCCCTCAAAGAAGAGGTTCTGGATAATGACTCCCAGGAGGAATCTGTCTCGCTAAGCCTCTCTTGCTTATCCCCAAAGGGGCCTCCCTTGCTCGACTTGGTGACGGCATTATAAACCCGAGAGGAGCCAGTCCATCTGCTTTGTGTCCCCGACAAGTCCTGTTTCCTTTAAGCCAACAATGCTCAAGTGCAATGTTGTTCAAACTGTGGGTCATGACCAGTGGTGGAATCTAAAATGGGAGGATCCGGAATGCTGGGCGGGACTAACCTGTGAGTGGAACGCTACTCCGGCCTAGCTCTGCCCATGTGCCACCATTCGCCCGGCTCCGTGGTGGCCGCGGCGCTGCAAAGCGCTCGTGGCCTCGGAGGGGGCGCCTGCTCCTGGGGGGGGATGGGGGGGACGTGCCGGGTGCCGTGGGCGTGCGGTGGTGGGGCGCGTCCACAGAGGGCAGCCCGCATGGCTGGCGGGAAGGCGGCAGACCTGAACGGACGGGCTGCCACTCAAGGTTAGTCCCGCCCAGCGTTCTGGATCCTCCCATTTTAGATTCCACCACTGGTCATGACCTGATCTCAGGCGGGTCGCGGAGAGCTGGGAGCAGGGCCGTATTATCCATGAAGCTGAGCAGGCTGCAGCCCACAGGAACTAGGGCCCATCAAATGGGCATATCTGGGCATCAGCCTAATACATGGGTCTCCAGATCCAGCCCTTGGGGGCTTCCCATCTGGCCCGCCAACCCTCCAGCAAGCCCGACCTTGACAAGGCAGGCTTGCAGGGCTCTGCAACTTAGCGACTGAACAACAGCAATATGTGGACCCACAGACACACACAGGTGTCTCAACAGGACCACGTGTCCTGTGTGTCTGCAGCAGGGGCCTCCAAAGTATGGCCTGCAGTCACAGCTTTCCAAGAATGGAAAAGATGGGAACAGAATGGAAACATGGAGGAGAAGAGAGTAAAGTGGCTAGAACGTCCCTGTCACTCTAGCCCATCCTTCTCTTCTCCTCCACAGGTCCTTTTCGCCGCCTCCTTTGCAATCCAAGAAACACCTCCTAGGGAGGCCATTCCTGCCTGCCATGTCCCCATTTGCAAAACAAGAGAGGCTTTTCAATGAAGCCGGGAGATAACGTTCCTCTTTCTCCTTCTGCCGTTCTTTCAGTTACTGTGTCCACTTCCGGCTGAAGCAGGTGAGCCTGGCCTGCTGCCTGCATCTCTGGAGCAGCCAGCTGGTACGAGACCGCCGCGTCTGTGTCGAGTGCCAGGGGGACGCGGTGGGCAGCAAGCAGCGGTGCCAAGGCGATGGTCTGCAGGGAACCAGGTGGGTGGCTGAGGCATCCTCCTCTGTGTCATGATCCGGCCAGCTCTGCTGCCAACAGTGATGGGAAAAAAGCCTTAGCCGACGGTAGTCAGTCCTCTTTATATGCAAACCTGCTTCTCTGCAAGGGGCCGAGTTTCCACTTGCCTCCTTATCTGCCCCTCATTATCCACCAGCTTCCAAAGGCTGTAGGGACCTTCAGAATGGCTCCCGCAGCCAGCATTGACCCCTTTAATACGGCCAGCAGAAGCATCCGCCGGCCACGTTTCAGGGGTCCATGCTGGTCGCAGGTGCCGTTTGGAAGCTCCCTGCAGCCTCTGGAAGGGCTCTGCAGCATGCAGAGATCTTTTGGCCCTTCCTGTTGCACTCTACTGGCTTCCTTGGTGGATTCTTCTGCTGGCAGACAAGGGACCCCTTGCACCTTACCCCACTGATCCCATAGGTTCAATCAGTGACGTCAATCACTGGCGCCAGCAACCGGAACGCTGCTGGTGCCAGGATCCCGAACACCGCGGGGTCGGACGGGTGAGCTGTAGCTCCCCTCCCCCTTGCGGCACCCGGCAACGCCTCCCTGCGCCCGGAAGAGCTCTCTTACAGAGCGATCCAGGAGCAGGGGCGGGCGGGCAAAAACAGTGCGCGGAGTCTGCCGCGCACTGCTGCGCCGTTCCCGCTCTCCCCGGAACTACCGGAACGGGGTACCGCCCCGTTCCGGTAGGATGACGCCTCTGGGTTCAATGCCTCATTATCTGCAAATTTGCTATCCACAAGAGTTTCCAGGAACCACACCCTAGCGCAGTGATGGCGAACCTATGACCCGTGTGTCAAAGGTGACACACCACAACGTTTGGGGTGGCACAGAAGCATTCACCAACACCCGACAAAAACTGAGTTTGTGTTACTCATTTTTTTCCATTTTTGTAATTATTTGATGTTTCTTTATATAATAGATAGCACCACACTTGATTGGATGTGTTTTTGGTTTGTAGAAATGAATACAAAGAATTGTTTCTTATCTCTTTCGTTTGGGAGGGGGGTTGACACACTAGCTAAGCTAAGCATTTTCTGCAGTCCTGATGCATTGAGCCCAAAAGGTTCGCCATCACTGCCTTAGAGGATAATGAGGACTGACTGTGTCTGTTTTTCTGTGTTTCAATTTCTAGAACATTCTGGACTGCGGCTTCCATCCCTGGTTGTCAAGGATCTTGGGTGCGAGAGGTGTCGCAGGAGAACTGTGCGTGTCCTCAGATGTCCTTCATCTTTGTATGACCCTCTCTCAAACTAGGCGGCCATCTTAACGGAAAGCAAGAAGCCAGCATCTCCATTTGCTGTTCAAGCAAAGGAGACACCAAATGTAATTCTCACGCAACTTTTTACCTCAGTGTTGCTATTCTAAACCCGCATTCTTTTTCTTTTTTTAAGAAAGAAAAAAACCCAGGTAGATTTTGACTACCGGTCTCTAAATGGTTTTGAAGCACAAGGATGTCATACTCATTTTTTAAAAATGTATACCTCTGAGGAACCTCACTGCCTACCTCCAGTCTTGCAACTAAAATGGAAATCAATTCCTTATTCTGCTTTCGGCAATTGGTTCAGTTTTTATTCAAGATGGCAGCTGTCCATGTTTAATTCCTTTTAATAGAAAACAGTCAGGGTGGAATGAATCGCCAAACAAGCAAAATCAACAGGACTTAAGTGTGCCTAACCTTTTCTTCCCGATTGTGTCCAAGTGATATTTTAAATGCATTCAAAAGAGGGACATGTATACCCGAAGCCTGGGTTGAAGACAGGAAGTGATGTCGTAACTATGTGGACAGATACAGGAAGTGATGCAACGCCAATGTGATGGTGACGACCAAGTTGAGAAGGAAAAAAAAAATGGTTGTGCTTCAAGGATGTTATGTCTGGAGATCATCTTAAAGAGTTGAAATGTCTGTTTTGGGACTTGTTATTTTTCCATCTGAATATCAGCGACTTGCTTAGGGGAAGTGTGTGCCACTAGAAGTGTCCATCGCGTTAGTGGGTCATTGAAACGACCATTGGTGCATGGATTACATGTGGCTTTTCTCATTGCATGTAGCCATTGCGGTATTCAGGTCCATCTTACGGCATCTCCAGGGAAAAAGGGGTGATTGTGGTGGTAATCTTGCAGGTGTATATTTGCGTAGGACAGTCCAGTTAAAAGCACAGAATGGCTGGTTGTGGATCGCTGACAATGAGCTTAACTGTGTTTGTGTGTAGGTAATGAGCAATGTGTGTTTGTATGTGTATTTTCATGGTTGGGGTAAAACGTTGCTACACTTTAATACCATTGACACCAAATCCAGGGAAGATGGGATGTTGGAAAGAGCGGGGGTTGTGTGCTTGTTTTGATTATGTCAAGGTTGTAAATAGGCTTTTTTCTTTCTGATTCATTTTGCTATTGGAAAATAGCTGAGAAATAGCCCAACTGATTGCTGCGTTCTCAGGAAAGCAGCAAGCTCTGGTGTCACAATGACGGCACTTCCGGCCATGACATCCCTTCCGGTGGGTCCCAAACAGATTGTCATTCAAAAAGTGGGTCCCAGTGCTAAAATGTTTGAGAACCACTGCCCTAAGATAGTGCGGCTTTCGGTGTGAAATCTTCAGTTGCAACTTTGGTGTATGCAGGGGCATAGCTAATGAAAGTGTAGCCCACCGCGGAGGGCAAAATGTTGCCCTGGAAGTGACATCACAACGGGAAGTGATGTCATGGTTGTATTTTCGTTCTCCCTGGGGTTTTGGCCATAACTTTTGATAGAGCAAAGATATTACACCCTGGTTTGTTTCATTGCATTCTGCATTAAATTTCCTTTCCAGTGATACATAACATGATGGTATTATTCATACATGCCAAGGTTTTCATCGTTTTGGCCACTAATGTCAAGCTCGGCTTGTTGCCCCCCTAAAGCTAGTAGCCCGGTGCAGTTGCACCCCCCTACGCCCCTGGGATTATGCGATCGTTCCATGGAGCTCCACTGTACTGAGCCCAGATGTGCCCTGTGGCTCTTGCTTCCTGGGTGTGAGAGATGAACTTCTTGCCATGTGATGGGAAGGAACATGAAAGCAAACGTCAGCAAACAAATCAAGTGGCAGGGAATCCCCAACCCCAAAACAACAATCGGAAGAGTTCGTCAAGAAAAATCCCCAGTGCTGAATGATCCCATGCTCATAACTGCTAGCAAATCATTCAGCTTACAGGAACGCTGTTCATTATTAAATTCATTTTGAATCCCTGTTCATATATATCACAATATGATATCTCATATCAAAAAAATAGGATTTCCTGTTCATGGAAAAGGAATAAAAACTATTACAGATAAGTGTTTATTAATATTTCTTGTATTTTTGTTCTCCTGGATTGTTTCTTATAAGAAATTCTAACGCACGATGGAGTTAATTCTGCTTGAATGATAAATCACTGGTGATGTCAGCCCAAATCAGGAAGACATGCTCTTTTCTATGCTTCCTTCCCCCCTCTGCTCCCCACGACTCTTTCAGATTCAGCATGTGGGAAAAGGAGTGACAGAGATCTGCAGAGGTAGTTTCAATGTCTCCTTGGATTTGAGAAAGAAGAAGGGAACAGAGTGGAGGTGAGTGGTGGGCTAGAGTGCCCAGAGGTGAGACTCTCTAGCACATCACTCTTCTGTTCTGGTGCCCTCTTCCTTTTGTACACAGGAAGCAGGAGGCAAAGATCATTTTACCTCCTGAGCCAATGGCCTCATTTATGGGGCCGGATACCTATTACAGGCAGGCCTGTGTTATCCGTGGGGATTCTGTTCCAGGAAACCCTGCAGATAAGGAAATCCTCAGATGTTCAAATACGCGGTTTTCGGACCTGCCCCCAGTCTCCAAACCTGACCACAGCTGGCCTCTGAGGCTGTGCTCGTCTGCATGCGGCCTCTGCAGGCTTCAGAATTAGAAGGAAAAAATGCCACTTCCAGTTTTTGGCAAAACAGGAAATGACATACATGTGCCTTCATATATATACGCCCCACTCTGAAGCGTCCCGAGGCCTCAGAATGCCTTCTAAAAGCATATAAGCATCTGGTTTTGCCAAAACACCAGAAGTGGTGTTTTTTTTCCCTTCTAACCGGTGGTGAAATTCAGCCAGTTCTCACCAGTTCTGCAGAACTGGTTGTTAATTTTTGGTTGGGAGAAAGGCAGCGGCCGCCCTGAAGGACATAGAACCGGTTGTTGATTTATTTGAATCCCACCACTGCTTCTAACCCTCATTCTGACACCTGCAAAGGCCACAAGCTGAGATGCACAGCCTCCGCAAGCCTTAGAAACCCTCTGGAGGTGAGGGGATCCCAGCTCCCCCAGCGGCGTAGCGTCTAGGGCAGTGTGCCTCGTGGGCTTGGGGGGCCTTGCAAATGCTGGAATCTGTAGGTTCCGATTCTGGGGATAATGCAGGCCAACTGCCCAGATCAGGTTGCAAGTTATAATTTACCTCAGAATTTTACTTCAGAAATTTACCTCAGAATGCCTGATGCAAGGGAGTGGCAACAGGATGCAGGCATCTTGTGGTCTCGTGTGCTCCCTGAGGCACCTGGTGGGCCTGTGAGATGCAAGAAGCTGGACTAAATGCCATTCCTTTGGCACCTGGCGTTCAGAGACGGTCTGCTTCTAGAATCAGGAGGCAGCACATACCCATCATGGCTTGTAACCGGTGATGGACATTTTTTCCAGAAATCTGTCCAATCCCCTTTGAAAAGCGCCTAGGCCAGATGCCGTCGCCCCCTCCCGTGGCAAGGAGTTCCACAGATGAATGACCTGCCGGGTTTTTTTAAAAGTTCATTCCTCCCTTCCCTCTTCTGCTTTTCGCCTCCCTCAAACTTTTCAACAAAAAAAGCTCACCAAGGAGTTCACAGGCACAGTGAAATGACTCCCTGTCCCAAAAGGGCTCACCATCTAAAAAAGTGCAGAAGAGGCCCCAGCAAACAGCCACAGGAAAAGACTCTCTGCTGGGGTTGAAGAAGAGCAGTTGCTCTCGTGGAGCAACTAAATATAAGAGGGAGATTCCCAGGCCACCAATTCTGTGCTGGGTTAAGGAAGCGATGAGCGATGACTTCGAGCGGAGTGGAGGAGGATGCCAGCTGTCTCAAGGTGCCAACCTTCATGGTTGTCCCTGGTGTGCAGGATTTAATGGCGGAGAAAATTGGATGCATCGCCACAATGCTTCTCTGGCGACTGCTAAGTCTGTTTACTTTCTGGGCAATATCTTGCAAAAAGAGCTGTGGCCCAAGGAGAATATAAAAGTAAAGATCTGGTCTAGCTGTGAATGGTCTAGCCGTGACCGACTGTAGGGGGCGGTGCTCATCTCCGTTTCTAAGCCGAAGAGCCAGCGTTTGTCCTAGGACAAGCTTCCGTGGTCATGTGGCTGGCATGACGATACACCATAGCGCATGAAACGCCATAACCTTCCCACCAAAGTGGAACCTATTTACCTACTCGCGGTTTTAGGTGCTTTCGAACTGCTGGGTTGGCAGGAGCTGGGACAAGCAACGGGAGCTATAATAACCTGCAACCCAATCTGGACTTAAGAACATAAGAAGAGCCCTGCTGCATCAGGCCAAAGACCCATCTAGTCCAGCTGCCTGTATCTCATGGTGGCCCACCAGGTGCCTAAGTAGACAACAAGATGCTTGCATCCTGTTGCCACTCCCTTGCACCTGGCATTCTGAAGTAGCCTACTATTAAAGTAAGGAGGTTACCCAACCCATCATGGCCTATAGCTCACGATGGACTTTTCCTCCAGAAATCTGTCCAGTCCCCTTTTGAAAGGCATCTAGGCTTGATGCCATCACCACCTCCTGTGGCAAGGAGTTCCATAGCTTAATTACCCACTGGGTAAAAAAGTATTTCCTTTCATCTGTTCTAACTCTCCCAACACTCACTTTCAGTGGATGCCCCCTGGTTCTGGTATTGTGAGAGAGGGAAAAGAACCTCTATCCCTCTATTGACTCTATCCCTCCCGTGCATAATTTTTTATGTCTCAGTCATAAGCGCCATAAGTCATAAGCGCCATAAGCCCTCAGGTGCCTTTTTTTTCCAGACTGAAGAGCCCTAAATGCTGCAGTCTTTCTTCCTAAGGGAGGTGCCCCAGCCCCATAATCATTTTTGTCGCTCTCTTCTGCACCTTTTCCTTTTCCTGCACCACTATGTCCTTTTTGAGATGTCATGATCAGAACTGTACGCAATACTCTAGATGTGGCCTAATACTCTAGATGTGGCCTTGTACTGGTAAGATCCCAAAATTGCATTCCATTTTTGCCTTCTGTTTTTTTGCATCCTAGAATGTACTGCCCCTGTACCAAAAGGCTGGCACAACCATCAATAACTTCAATGTCCAGAATTTGGGGAGCCGGTGCATTGCTAACACCTAAGGTGAACTTGAAATCAAATTTGGCAATTCCAATTTGACTGACGCAAACAACCAAGAATCGGCACAATTGGTGAATGCAATAGCCATGATAAGGTGGTCCTTAAATTGGAGCCAAGCCAAAATGTCAGGAACTCCCTGGGAAGAAATTTTAGCTTCAGTTAGAGGAGCAAACGTTCTTATGAGGAAAAAATGGTTTCAGTGCGTAGAATGTGGCATTCTCAAAGGAAGCAGTGTCATCGATTGATGCGGTAGTGCCCTCTGCTGGGCTTGCTAAGCATTGCACATTTATATTTCTCATTTATTCAATATTTCTTAAGGACTTAAAATACACCCTTTACGTTTGCCGACAGGCTTTTGAACAGCCGGTGAGTGGCTAATTGTCCTGTTGGACTATCTTATGCATGACTCCTCAGAAGTCTCACTGGATTCAAAGGGGCTTAGTCTCAGAGGTCGGTGCGTATAGGATAGCAACCCAAGACTTTTACCTAACCCAAGGCAAGTGCTTTTATCGATGGGAACTAGTGAAAGAATTGAAGTTCTCAAGTATTTTGAATGAGGTGCCAGGGAAGAGAAGAGAGCAAATAAGGACAGCTGGTGATTTCAGAGAAGCTAGCTTTCTACATGTCAATGATCAGGGTATAAAGAAGAATATCTCTCATATGAAGCTTTCAGTTCAGAGGTCTGATGTTACAGTTATAATTAGGGGTATTTGAAAATCGTGTTTTTTTTGGCAGATTTCGTGATTTGAAAGGCAGAAAGCGGTGCTATTATTCTAAGTTCTCAGTCCAGGTTCTCATGTTTATTCATTTCAAATGCCTTAAAAGTGTACTAGGTAGATGATACAGGTGATCTAGTGTCAGCAGATGCAGCCACAGTATTATTTTGAATTAGAAAAGGAGTCTATTTTAATTTCTGGAAAATATCTTAAAACACCCAAAATGTGGTGGTTTGTGTGTTTGTTTGGATATTTTATCAACAAATAGGTGGTGTTTTGTGTTTTTATGTATTTTTAACCCCCTTCCCCCCCCCAAAAAAACCCTAGCTATAATGCCAAGTCGCGCAACGAGGGAGAACGCAAAGACCAATATGATCCATAAGTTCTACTTTATTGTTGTACACAAGCCATATTTATACCTCAGGGTTACATCGCACATGTCATTCATCATTAACCCGGCAAGTTTCAATTAACACCTTGCAAACAAGCTTAACGAGCTTATCGATCGGTAAAACCGGCAAACAAGCTTAAACGGTCTCGCTAACAAGCTTAAGGGTTTAAGGGTTTCATTAACTTTTTACAATCTTCTTTCCGTCTTAGCGCTTTCTCAATCTTCCGGCCGTATCAGCGCAGGCTGCTCCGTTTCCGATCTCCTTGTTCCGTGCGTTATCGTGTTGCGCAAGGGTCAGCCGTGTCGCGCAAGGGTTAGTTGATTGCAGCGGACTTCTACTTTGTTCTGGCCCATGTTTCCCCAATCCCATAGTCCTTAGCAAAAACCAACCTTTCAACAACATCTCCCCCTTTTCTTTTAAACATCTGCTCGGAAGTCTTAAAAGCAACATTTTGGATACATTGAAAACAGCAAGGTCCAAACAAACACATTAAGATACATATGACTGCTATCATCAGTACTGGTTGAAGCATATGTAGCAGCCAGGCTGGCAATCCTAGTGAGTGGAACCAGTCTGCCACGGGGTCGGTCTGGATCCGGATTTTTTGCAAGTTTTGCGTTAGCCTTTTGAGTTTACTGACAACGGAATCTGAGTGATCGGAAAGATTAAAACAACACAGACCCTCCAGTTCGTCACATCCGTGGTTATGAATTGCAAGTAAATAATCAATGGCCGCCCGATTCTGCAGAACTGCCCGGTGTACCCCCCTGACATCCATGGCCATATCTGCGAGAATGCTAGCAGTGATATTCATCTGATTTCTAGCCCAGCACGCCAGCCGGCGTATCTGATCTGCGTTAATCCCCGCTTGAACTCCAGGAGCGAGCCAAGACGCAAAGACAATGGCAGTGGTGCTGCTAAGTTCTACTCTGTCATTACAATCAGCAGGCAAGGCAATATCACGCTTGATTCTTGTTTTGGTGAGATTCTGCACAACAGTCATGTTTACCGTGTCTAAGTTTAAAAACACAAGCTTACCAATATAACACGGGCCCCCGACCGGTCGCCAGGGTATCCCAGTAAATGCACGGTTTTCACAAATTAAAAACACCCCAGGTGGCAAGGCTCGGGGAGTGAGAATTTTTAGATTGACATATGCCGGCCGGGTATGAATGGCAGCATGCCATAGATTGCTCCCAGTAATATTGGTGTATTGCTCCCAGGTGGGTCTGCCTGGGGTTATGCTTTGATAGTATGCGGCACCATCGAAGGCTATCATGCCGGTGCCATTTACAAAATCCATCGGTCTTCCAGTGGAGGAACAGCCTTCAAGCTGAGTGACATTTTGTTTTATCCCCGGGGGAATTGACCACAACAGGTCGATCTCTTCCGGGGGATCTTGCGGGATCTGATTCAGGGCTCTAACTATACTACTCAGCAGACAGGTGGCCCTATAAAACGGCCACCGCATTTCTTTGGAAACGTTGTCACAGATGCACGTGCAGTGTGTGTTTTGTGAAACTTTACATTCTGGAGACACCTGAGAGGAGTCTATATACAACCGTAGCTCAGTCCGCAATTCTTGCGGGGTCATGGGTACTCCTATCATGCAGGATCGAAACGGATCACCCGCCGCCGTCATCGCCAGGCACATGTGGGTCTGATTCAGTCGTTCTGCCAGCGTCATCCACAGGTTCTGCTTCCCCATCTGCAGATGCTGCGTCTCGATCGCTGCTCTGCTCTCTGGTAGATTCTGAAGGCTCACGAGGAAGAGGAGGCAGGTGTGGACGTACCCATTTCGCAGGAACCCATCGCGATCCATCTCCTGCAGAAATACAAGCATACCCTCTTCCCCACGTTATTAACTGACATGGTCCCCCCCATGCATTTCTTCGTGGATCGAAGCACTCCACCAGCACCTCCGCAGAAAATTCGTTACTTGCTTTACTAAAGTGAAAATAAATAGGTTGCTTATCTTGTAAAATTGGTCTCACATTTACCCAGTTTAAGACATACATGGCTTTAGCCACTGCCCCAAGAATGCCTATCTCCCCCTTTTCTTTTAAAAAGAGGGAAATATATCTTTTGACATCTTGATGTGTACGTTCAATAATCGCTTGGCCAGTAGAGTTATAAGGGGTTCCAAAAACGTGTTTTATCCCCCATTGACTCATAACTTGGGCTACGGAATTTGCATGATACGCAGGGGCATTGTCAGTTTTAATTGCGTCGGGCTTTCCCAAGACCGCGAAAGCTTGAAGCCAATGCTGAATGGCAGCCTTTGCCGCGGTGGACGTGGCAGGGGTACACCAAACAGCATGTGAATAGGTATCGACGGAAACATGTAAGAACTTTATCCTCCCTAATGCTGGCAGTTCAGTAACATCGGTCTGCCAAAGCTGCAGGGCTTGAGTTCCTCGGGGGTTGGCTCCCTGGGACTGCAGAGGAGGAAGTCGTGCACAGTCTGGACAGGAGGCGACAATCCCTCGCGCGGTCGTCAAAGGAATTTTGAATTGTTTTGACAGTGTTTTCGCCGACTGATGAAAAAACTGGTGAGACTGACTAGGCAGCTGGCACGCGTAGACCTGGCTCACGCTGGTGTCAATCACGTTGTTCCCTGCAGCAAATGGGCCAGGTAGAGACTGGTGACTGCGCATATGAGTGGTCCAGTATGGGTGCGTTCGAAGTACGACGCAATGTTGCAAAGTTAGGAGGGTAGTGCTGATCTTGCTATCTGTGTGAAAATGCAGTAGAGCAAAGGGTAATTTCAGCAAAATGCCATGCACGTACAATGAATCCACTACCACGTTGATAGGTTCTTCAGGATGATCCTTGAATACTTTTAGCGTGGCCAGAAGCTCTAGTTGTTGTGCCGATCCGTGAGCAGTATGCACACTGGTCTTCCAGACTCCTTTTTCTTTCCATGCATAGCCGTATGTCTGTGTTTTGGCGCTAGCGTCTGCAAATAAAGTCTTTGCACCGAGTATCGGTTGATCTGATCGCAAAGGGCGCCACTGTAGCGGTAAATTCGTTGAGAAGAGGGGGTTGGCGGGCAAATGCGGATCAATGGGAATGTCAGCCACTGCCAGGGCGAAAGTGACTGATTGTTGCATGGCTTCTATGACGTTTTCTGTGGAACAGTCAGTGAGACGGAGGTGAATTGCTTGAGGCAGCTGCCCAGTCATTTGAATGGTCCTCTGCTTTGCCTTCAGTAACATCTGTCCTAAGCTGTCAAAGAATGCGGTGACTGTTTTTTGGGGTAGAGAAGCATGTACCCATTCCAGGATATTTAACTTGGTGCTTTCGTGTTGTCCAATAATAACTGCAATGGGCAGCTGGGTGCCGTAGACATACAAGTTGACAGGAAGGGTCGGGTCAAACCGCTGTGACGATGCGTGCATAATCTTGCTCTCAATTGTTCTTAAGGCTTCCTTAGCCTCAGAAGTTAACTCACAAGGGTCCGTGACTGCTTTAGCTCCCTGCAGGAGGGAATACAGTGGCTGCAATTCTTGCGTAGTAATGTTTGCTCGCGGGCGAAGCCACTGAATGTCTCCCAAGACCTGTTGGAGGTTGTTTATCGTAGTCAAGCAGTCCGTTCGTATTTTTGTTTTCTGCGGGACTACCGTTTCTGGAAATATTGTCAGTCCTAAATAATTCCACGGTGCCGTTCGTTGGACTTTTTCAGGTGCGATGCGAAGTCCAAAACGGGATAGCTGTATCTGAAGGTCTTGCAACATGCCTGATGTTACTTCGTTCGGATCACAGCACAGAATATCATCCATGTAATGATAGACCAAAGTTTGGGGGTACCGCTTCCTCCAATCCGCCAATGCCTTATCCACATACCATTGACATATGGAGGGCGAGTTCTTCATGCCTTGTGGGAGGACGACCCACTCGAACCTTTGAGTGGGTCCCCTCAGATTAACCTCAGGTACTGAGAAAGCGAAATATTGACAGTCAGCTTCGTGCAGAGGAATTGTGAAAAAACAGTCTTTAAGATCGATAATAACCAAATCCCATCCCCTTGGGAGCATGTTCGGGGACGGCATCCCTGGCTGTAGCGCCCCCAGAGGTTGCATAATCCGATTGACAGCTCTCAAGTCCTGGAGCAGGCGCCATTTCCCCGATTTCTTTTTAATAACGAATACAGGAGTATTATAGGGGCTGGTGGAAGGGCGAATGTGCCCTTGATCTAATTGTTCCTGAACAAGCTCTTTTAAATGTTGAAGTTTCTCCGCTGGTAGCGGCCACTGGCTCACCCAAACAGGTTCTGATGTTGTCCAAGTTAGTTGTAATGTGGGCGCGGAGGCGCTGCCAGTGACCGCTGCTGAAAAGGCGGGGTGACTATCATAGCTCCCCATTGCGAAAGAACGTCCCGTCCCAGCAGCCACAAATGTGTGTTCAAAACGTACGGAGTGACTTGCGCAACGTGTCCTTCGTTGTCTGAAATAGCAAGCCGGCAGGCTGCTTGAAATGTTCCTTGATGATTCGTTGTGCCCCCTATTCCAGTCACGGCTGCTGCTGGCTCCATTGGCCACTCTGGGGGCCAGGCTTGCAGGGGGACAACCGTCGCGTCCGCGCCAGAGTCCATCATCGCGGGCACCCTTATCCGAATTCTGCTGGGTCCCTCTATGGTGACTTCTCTGAGCGGGCGATCTTCCGTCAGGGGTGCAGCAAAGGCGATAGTTACCGCTTGCGCGTCCGTGGAGCTGAAGCCTCGTTGCTGGGGTAGATCTAGGGTCGCCGGCACAGTCTTTCGGAATGGAATCAGCTGGGCAATTTTATCACCGGCAACAATCACAACGGGAGGTGCCCATGTTCGTACCATGACGTTGATTTCTCCTCGGAAGTCCGCATCCACACATTCAGGAATGACCATCAGTGCACGCCTGCTCGTTGAAGATCGTCCTGTTAACAAAGCAGAAAGTCCTTCCCCCAAGGGGGCATACACACCGGTGGGCACGTATACCACATCAGGGGTAGTTAAGGTAATTGTGCTGGCTGCTGCCAGTTCCATGCTGGCGGACCCACTTGTGGCGGCGCGGGGACTGTGGGGGCAGCCACGGGGCACATCTGACCGGCTGAGGTTTGGTTGGAGGAGTATTTGTTGTCCGCGCTCCCCCCGCGGCTCTGCCGGTTTCCCGTCAGCGGTGAGCCATTTTTGTGGAATGTAGATCGGCATTCTGCCGCCCGGTGACCCAACCTGCCGCATCTATTGCAGTTCCCCTGAAATTTTACTTCTCCCTGGGGGGCGGGTGTCTGGCGCACCCCTTGGTTGTTTTGGGTCGCCCGGTTGGGGCAGTTTCTCCGGATATGGCCAGACTGGCGGCAACCGAAGCACACTGGCCCTTTGCTTTGATCGTTTTGCCCTGCTGGCATCATTTGTTTTAGAGCGGCAGCCAGCGCAACACTATGAATCTGCGCCTTCTGTTCCTCCCACACTAAGCGCTCCCGTGCACAGGCTTCAATCATTTCCACAAGGGTCGCCCCCACTGGTAATTGGGCCAAAAGTCGTTTGCAAGTAGGGTTCGCATTTTGCATAGCCAATTCTTTCACCATGGTGGCTCGGATTTCCGGTTGCATATTAGGCGCTTTATCGACCGCCTCTTTTATTCGGTCCACAAATTGCATAAACGGTTCCTGTTCCCCTTGCACGATCTTAGTATACGGAGGGCTTACTGTGCCCATTTGCGGCAATTGCTCGAATACCCACAAAGCACACTTCTGTGATTGTTCTCTAATACGGGGGGCTAGCCGCGCTTGACGCTGGGGATCAGTGAACAGCCCTCTTCCCGTTAACATATCCAAGGTGGCCGTGGACAGGGGATCAGCAGCGGGAAGAGCCACATGTTCCATCATTTTTGCTTCTAGTCGTTGCTCCCATTTTTGCAAAAACAACATATTCTGAGTAGGGGTCAACAACGTCTCCATCAACAATTTGATATCGTAAGGCACCAAGTCAGTATGAGTTAACAAAGTCCCGATCTGCTGCCTCACCAGACGATTGTCTGTGCCATAGTCCATTATGTTCTTTTGAATTTTATTAATCATGTTCCAGTCAAAGGACACCCATTCTGGTGCATTGCCCCGTCTCACCACAGGCATCATGATCGGTTGCATTGTCAAATCTCCCTCTAATGACGCATTCTGTATCACCGCTCGCCACCGCTTTCTATGATCGAACGTCTCGTCTCTCTCTGGCGGGGCCGAATCCCAGGAAGGGAGGGGGTTCCCTGTCAAACGTCTCATTCCGCGGAACCTGCCTCCACCTTCCGGGCCCTTCTGAGTATCTTTTTTGTCCCTTTCTCTTCGCTCATCCCATTCTTCCAACAATTCCTGTGTCCTTATTCTCTCCTCCTCTCCGGGCGATAGGGGCGCTCCCAACTCCCTTTTTTCCCAGGGACTCCACCGTCCTCTTTCCCCATATCGCGCCATCAACCACTCCTCCGCATCCTTCCAATTGCATTCCCGCCTCAGTACCTGCTTCTTTGCTCTCTCCCTATTTTCCAACAACTCCCGATCATCCCAATGCTCTGAGCTCATTCGCGGGGGACGCGCATCTGGTGGGACTTCATAGGCTCCTTCTCTATTCTTCTTCCATTTTGACAGATCAGGGTAAATTTTGTTTGGAATGTCCTCATCCATGGGCAAGGGGACATCGGCTGGGTCAGATGGAGCCGTGGGACCAGCAAAGGGGGCTTCCTCGGGGAGTGGGCTGGTATACGGAGGGAGGCTGTCAGTGGGACCCCCCATCGCTGTTTTTTCTGCCTCTGTCAGAGGGCACAACTCGGTGTTTGCGGACACGGGGCTCACGAAATGCCGAGAATCACAGCCCTCGCTAATTTCCTCCCCGCTGTCCATCCCCAAAGCCCTCTGCAGTGCCTTTTTTGCCTCGACCTCTCCGTGGAGCCTGGTCATAACTCTATTCATTGTCCCGTAAGTGGAGACCAATCGCTGTGCCTCCGCATTCCCACTTTGTACTGAGTCCCACAAATTCGTCCCAATGTCTATCCAAGTTTGTTTTACAAACACATCCTTTAATCGTTTAAGGTGACCTCTTCGCCGTGCCCACTGACAGACAGCGGCGGCATCCTTCTCCTTCAAATGGCAGTCATACTTCAAAGCTAATTCACACAACAACCGGAGCGCTGCCTGCTCCGAAACCGATACGGTCGTTCCCATCCCGTGTTCCCTGACTCACCGGTCAGTTCCCTGACCCACTGGTCAGTCGTGGCCACTTTTCCTTTTCCCGCCTCTCTGGCGTCCGCCTCTCTGGCGTCCGGGGGACCCTTTGGCTCCTGGCCGCGGCGATCCACTTCCGTCTGGGGTGCTAAGCCTCGGGCTCCTTTGGCGTTCAATCGCAGAATCACGTCGGGGTCACCAATTGCCAAGTCGCGCAACGAGGGAGAACGCAAAGACCAATATGATCCATAAGTTCTACTTTATTGTTGTACACAAGCCATATTTATACCTCAGGGTTACATCGCACATGTCATTCATCATTAACCCGGCAAGTTTCAATTAACACCTTGCAAACAAGCTTAACGAGCTTATCGATCGGTAAAACCGGCAAACAAGCTTAAACGGTCTCGCTAACAAGCTTAAGGGTTTAAGGGTTTCATTAACTTTTTACAATCTTCTTTCCGTCTTAGCGCTTTCTCAATCTTCCGGCCGTATCAGCGCAGGCTGCTCCGTTTCCGATCTCCTTGTTCCGTGCGTTATCGTGTTGCGCAAGGGTCAGCCGTGTCGCGCAAGGGTTAGTTGATTGCAGCGGACTTCTACTTTGTTCTGGCCCATGTTTCCCCAATCCCATAGTCCTTAGCAAAAACCAACCTTTCAACAACACTATAATATCTGTGGTTTCAATTATCGGCAGATATGGGGGAACCCGCTCTCCAATGCAGCTGTTTTGTTGTCTCTATGGCAGAGCAGGTGTATTGGGCTTTAACTGAACATGTGACATATAGTCTTCTTGCCTGCACACTACAGGGAGACCCACAACATAAACAGGAAGCAGTGTTCCTTCTTCCTGTTCATGTTGTTAGGCTCCCTGCAGGTGGCACTTGGCAACCCCTAAGATTCTACAGACCTTGGCTGCTACATAACTCCTATGCACCTCAGTCTAAACGCTCCTTCTTGGCCTCAGTCTTCCGCATCTGCGATATGGGGCTAATATTTACCTGCCTTCCAGGGTTGTTGTAAGGCACAACAACAGGATAATGCAGGCAGGGGCGTAGCTAATGAAAGTGTAGCCCAGTGCAGAGGGCAAATTGTTGCCTTGGACGTGATGTCATAAGAAAATAAGAAGAGCCCCACTGGATCAGGCCAAAGGCCCATCTAGTCTAGCTTCCTGCATCTTGCAGTGGCCTACCATGTCTCAATTGTAGTTTTGTTTTCTCTAGTTTTTGGACCATAACATTTGACAGAGTAAAGTTATTATATTCTGGTTTGTTTCATTGCATTCTGCATATCTTTCCAAGGATATATAATTTGATGGTTGAAATGAATGATTCTAATAAATGAAATGAAAATGAGTGAATAATTTGATGGTATTATTCATACATACCAGGTTTTTCACAATTTTGGCCACTAATGTCAAGTCCAGCTTGTTGCCCGGTGCAACTGCCCTCCCCTACACTTCTTTAGCTACACCCCTGAACGCAGGCAATATGGTATTAGGTAGTCATTCCATTCATTAGTGGGACGTGCTGGCGCAGCGGGTTAAACCGCTGCTGCTGGGCTTTCCGATTGGAAGGTTGGGAGTTCAAGACTGCACGACAGAGTGAGCTCCCGTTGCTTGTCCCAGCTCCTGCCAACCTAGCAGTTTGAAAGCACCTAAATGCAAGTAGATAAATAGGGACCACTTTGGTGGGAAGGTCACGGCGTTCCGTGCGCTACGGTGTAGAGTCATGCCGGCCACATGACCACGGAAGCTTGTCCTCGGACAAAAGCCGGCTCTTCGGCTTAGAAACAGAGATGAGCACTGCCCCCTAGAGTCGGTCACGACTCGACCATTTGGTCGTGGGGAAACCTTTACCTTTTTATTCATTCCAAGGAGAACATAGATAACTTTGAGGGACACCTTCGGCCTGTTAAAAAACACTTTATTAAAAGGAGAAAAATCCCCCAAGGGCACATTGTGTCCAGCCTTGCAACACAGTCCTTGAGCCTCCTTATAACAGGAGCGAGAAGCAAGGCTTTAAAACCAAAAACAGACCCGTTCAGTTGCCTGGCAGAGGTTTGAAATAGCTGCTCCGCGTGAAAACTTTTGGCCGCAACGCCAGATGGTGATCTTCAGAAAAAAAGTGAGGTGTTTTTTTTGTTGTCCCGTTCTTTCTCTGTCGTGGGAAGAAGGGAGGTGGCAAGACACGGCGCCGCATTCCAGGTGGGCTCGTGCACCGCGGCTGTGTGAACGCCAAATGCCACTCCATGCTGGGCGAGCAGATCTTGGAAAGACCGAACGGCGCATTTCAGGTCCTGAGAACTGAAGTGGAACTCTGGGAGGTAGGGCTGGCTTCCTTCTTCCAGAACGTTCAGCGCGTGGGCCACGAGGAAGGCCTTGACGAGCACCGCGATGATGGCCGTGTGCACCTTGGGACAAGCGAGGGCCTTCAAGAGCAGGTGGCTGCCATCCTCTGAAATGCAGGAGCCTCAGTCAAGAGCCGATCCCATCAAGCATGCAGACATCCCCTTCTTCGAACCCGCACCGCAAGGCTGGCACCTGCAGCGGGCTTAACCTAGCAGCTGCAGTGGGGTGCCCAATGTTACCCTCCACGTCCCGGGGGATGTGTCAGCCTTGGCTCCTTGGAAGGGGGAAATGCTCTACCTAGCCTAGCAATTTTTAGTATTGTTCTTCTCGTGACACAGTGCTCTCTATGGCCTTCTCTATGGTCTTCGCATTTTGTGATGTCACTTCCAGGTTCTGTTTCTAGGGCACCTGTCCTTCTTTAGGATTAGGGTTCTGTTCCTTAACCCCTAAAGCCAGTGGTGTCATTCAAATGATTTAGGAACAGGAACTCACTTTTGATTGGCACTTGTCGGGAACCCGGAACCAGCCACGGAGCCCGTTAGGATCCGGAACGCCCGTTCTGGTCCGTTCCCCCTGAATGACATCACTGCCTAAAGGGCAGAGCCCACGGAGGAAGAGACAGAGACTGTTACTACAGATGGTTCCCCTAGAAACAGAGCTGCAGAACCCGGAAGAGTTTTTCAGAGCATTTCAACCGCTAGGCTTCAACCGGCCACGGCACGCCTGTGGACTGTGGCATGCTGGTTGAAAAATTGCCGCTCTAGCCCGCTACTCTTGTCCTCCACGCTTCCTGTCCCAACCCAGAGAGGGGAAGAGCAGTGGGCTGCTGGAGAGGGGTGCCTCTTGCCCCACTGCTTCCCGAAACCGGCCACACTCTGCCTAACGTCTCCTAATGCCAAGCTGCTGAACCTGGGAACCGGGCAAAACGTAATCGACTCGGAACACACCAAATGACCCGTGTCCAGCCTCCGTCGTTCTTCGAGGGTCTGCCAAGCTGGACTAGCCCGTTTACCCCTCCTCCCACACCAGACCACCACACACCTTGCCGCCACCAGTCGATGCCATGCCGCAGGCTGGACCAGACCCCCGGCCCGGTGGCTTCCAGCCAGCTTTGTAGCTGACCCCAGAGCTTCGGCGAGGCGGGCGCTCTGGACAGCAGCTGGAGGAGGAAAGGGAACAGCGTCTGGGCAAGGACAGCCGGCTCCGCGTAAACGTTGGGCTCATCCTCCTTGTACAGGCCGACAACTCTGAGAAGAGAGCAAAACCGGTGTGTTGGACGGGCGTGTTGGAAGGACCAGCCTGAGACCGCCCAGAGGCTGTGAGCGAATGGCCCCATTCTGCACATAAGAACATAAGAAGAGCCCTGCTGGATCAGGCCAAAGGCCCATCTAGTCCAGCTTCCTGTATCTCACAGCGGCCCACCAGGTGCCCCAGGGAGGCATGAGACAACAAGATGCTTGCATCCTGTGGCCACTCCCTTGCACCCGGTACCAGTAGCCCTCCACCTTTGTAAGGAGGTTGCACAATCCATCATTGCCTATAGCCCACGATGGACTTTTCTTCCAGAAATCCGTCCAATCCCCTCTTAAAGGCATCAAGACCAGATGCCATCACCACCTCCTGTGGCAAGGAGTTCCACAGATTAACTACCCGGTGGGTAAAAAAGTACTTCCTTTTATCTGTTTTAACTCTCCCAACCCTCAGTTTTAGCGGATGCCCCCTGGTTCTGGTGTTTTGAGAGAGGGAAAAGAACATCCCTCTATCGACTCTATCCCTTCCGTGCATAATTTTGTATGTCTCAAACCATTGGCACAAACCAATGGTAGGCCACACCTGGAGTACCGAGTACAGTTCTGGTCACCACATCTCAAAGAGGACATAGTGGAGCTGGAAAGAGAGCGGCAAAAATGATTACGGGGCTGGGGCACCTCCCTTATGAAGAAAGACTGCAGCGTTTGGGGCTCTTCAGTCTGGAAAAAAGGCGCCTGAGGAGAGGGGGACATGACTGAGACATATAAAATTATGCACGGGAGGGATAGAGTCGATAGAGGGATGTTCTTTTCCCAATCTCACAATACTAAAATTGAGTGTGGGGGGAGTTAAAACAGAGAAAAAGAAATACTTTTTTACCCAGCGGGTAATTAAGCTATGGAACTCCCAGCCACAGGAGGTGGTGATGGCATCTGGCCTGGATGCCTTTCAAAGGGGACTGGACGGATTTCTGGAGGAAAAGTCCATCGTGGGCTATAGGCCCTGATGGGTGGGGCAACCTCCTTACATTAACAGTAGGCTACTTCAGAATGCCAGACCCAAGGGAGTGGCAACAGGATGCAGGCATCTCGTGGCCTCGTGTGCTCCCTGAGGCATCTGGTGGACCGCTGTGAGATATAGGAAGCTGGACTAGATGGGCCTTTGGCCTGATCCAGCAGGGCTCTTATTCTGTTCCTATGTTACCTGGAGCAGAGCATCAAGCATCTCCATCTGCAAGGGGCATGTTCATTCCATCCACACACCCCTCAAGATGACACCTCCTTCTGCTGCTCACCCATCAGCCTCCAGCTCTGTCAAGGCGCTGCCAAGGTCCATCGCGGGGAGACGGCGCACCAAACAGGCAAAGGTTTCTGGGCAGTCCCCGAATGTTTCCAGCAGGAGCTGAAGCAGACAGAGCAGCCCCTTGTTGCTCTGAAGCCAATGGCAGCTGCTCTGAGGCAGGGCCCCCGAACCGTTCCGCTGTTCTGCCACGAGGCTGGCGAAGACGGACGCCTCCTGCCGCACTTCCGGATCCCCGTCCTGCAGCAGGCCAATGGCCACGTCGATCGAGCTGGGGAGAGACGATCAAGGAAAAGTGACATCGGTTTTTGGGGGTGCTGGAAGAGGAGCGCGCCAACCGTTTTTAGGTCTTGGTGGGGCCAGACAGAGCCCACTAAAAAGTGGGTCCTGGTGCAAAAACGTTTGAGCACCACTGCATTAAAAAGCAGGACAAGAGCCTGTGGAATTCACTGCCACTTGATGTGGCATGGGCGGCTTCAAAATGGGAAGGGACAAATTCAGGGGGGCAGTATTTCTTTCCCGTTTGTGGACTTCTTAAGAGGCAGCTAGTTAGGGGCACTTTGAGGAAGCAGCAGGCTGGAAGTGGAGGTGTCTTAAGAATAGAACAACAACCTGCTGGATCAGGTCAAAGGCCCATCTAGTCCAGCTTCCTGGATCTCACAGTGGCCCACCAGATGCCTCAGGGAGCACATGAGACAACAAGATGCCTGCATCTCGTTGCCACTTCTCTGCATCTGGCATTCTGAAGTAGCCTACTATTAATGAAGGAGGTTGCACAGCCCATCATGGCCTATAGCTCACAATGAATGTTTCCCTCCAGAAATCTGTCCAACCCCCTTTTAAAGGCACCTAGGCCGCATGCCATCACCACCTGCTGTGGCAAGGAGTTCCACAGATTGATTATCCGTTCAAACTCTCCCAGTACTCAAGGTCAGTGGATGTCCCTTGGTTCTGGTGCTGTGAGAGAGGGAAAAGAACATCTCTTGGGCCTGAGCCAGCAGGGTTTGCTACGTTCTCAATGCTTCAACTGCGTTCTCAATGCTTCAATTGCAATCTTGTATCACAACAGGGATAAGCTCAGTGATGTCATGCAGGGGGTACGCGGGGGTACGCGAGTACCGGTTTCTAGGATTACAGCTGGCCCCGCCCATTCGCCCGCCCACCCACTCGTCAACTCTGCCCTCTGCAACATTTGAATTTCCTGCATGTTTGAGTTGCCTGCATGTTCTCAGAGCCAGGCAGGCAGGCAGGCAGCGAGCGGAGCCTTTCCTTTCCTTGCCACTGAAAAATGAGCTGCTCTGGGGTTTTAACATGATGCCAGGCCTCCTTAACATGTTCTGGGGGTGCTGTGGAATCCTGTTGCAACTGTTGGGTCAGTTTAAAATGGTCTGAGGCCTCAAAAAGGGCTTTTTTCATGTCACTTCCTGCCACGACATCACTTCTGGCTTATGACGTCACTTCCAGTGGGCGGGTCCCGACACGTGCCAATCAAAAGTGAGTCCCTGTTCTTAAATCATTTAGATGACACCATTGGATAAGCTCCTTACCGCACGGCAGCTGTCTGTAAGGACAGGTCAGGAGATGCTCGGGCTCTGCAAACCAAGCTTGCTCCAGCACGTTTCAGGGATGCTGCCGCAGCCATCCGGCGCTCCTCCGACGCAAGGGGACGGCTGCATCTTTCGACGGCTGCACACCAGCGCTCCCATGAGAGGTGATCCTCACAGCTTGTCGTAAGTGGGGAGAAAATGAATTATGAGCAACAGAACACATGAAACGCAAGCTCACTTTAGATCCATCACCAGTATTTATATACCGCTTTTCAACACAAAGCTCACAAAGCGGTTTACGGGCACATAATAACAAAGTTAAATGGCTCCCTGTCCCAAAAGGGGAGAGAGCAATTGTCCCTCTTCATCCCTGCGCAGTGTCTTTTCCAGTGGCTGTTGCTGGTGGTGGTTTGTGTTGTTTTTTTTAGATTGTGAGCCCTTTGGGGACAGGGAGCCATTTAAATTTATCATCATCATTATCACCCTGTAAACCGCTTTGCAAACTTTGGGTTGAAAGCAGTATATAAATACTGTTGATTGATTGATTGATTGATCTTTGTCCAAGACTTTTTTTTAAACTTTCTTTAGAAAGGACTCACGCCCATTCTTGTAAAACTTTGCTTATTCTTTAGATCTTCCTGCTTCTATCCTGCAGTAACAGGTGCTTGTGGCTGGTTTTGTAATAATTCCAGGCTGATGATCCCTTGTCCAAACTGCTGGGGACGGGAAGGTGTAAACGTTTGTAGTATTTGCCTGTAAACCGCTTTGGGAACTTTGTGTTGAAAAGGGGTATGTAAATACTGTTGATTGTTTGGTTGTAAGTTCTGTTCTCTGCTCTGCAGCCTGTGCCGATAGACACTGTTGAAACATGTCACAGAGGCCAGCAGACACCCAAATGGGCCAGTGAAAATGGGACGGCTGGGTGTGCAGCCGTCGAAAGATGCAGCCGTCCCCTTGCGTCGGAGAAGTGCTGGATGGCTGTGGCAGCATCCCTGAAACTTGCTGGAGCAAGCTTGGTTTGCAGAGCCCGAGCGTCACCCAGCTGTGGTAAGGAGCTTATCCCTGTTGTGATACGAGACTGCAATTAAAGCATTGAGAACGTCGCAAACCCTGCTGGCTCAGGCCTAAGGGATGTTCTTTTCCCTTGCCTCTCTCACGGCACCAGAACCAAGGGACATCCACTGAAATTGAGTATTGGGAGAGTTAGAATGAATAATCAATCTGTGGAACTCCTTGCCACAGGAGGTGGCACTTCTCATTAGATGTATGCAATCACTCCAAAATCCAGAAAAATCAGAAATACAGACACCTTCCTGTCCCAAGCAGTTTGGATAAGGGAGAATCAAATTTGTAACTCTTACAAAACCAGCCACAGGCACCTGTTCTGCAGGATAGAAGCAGGAAGAACGAAAGAATAAGCAAAGTTCTACACGCTGGAAGCTGGCTCTCTGTATTTGTCCACTGGCACAGCTAGAATGTTCTTACCTCGGAGGTAAGAGCAAGGCGACACCACACAGCGCATGACGGAAACAGACTGGGCTAAGATCGTTGCTTTCCACCATGGACAGAAGAATTTCCATGCATTCAGCACTTGCAGGGCCCATCAGTTTATGGGAAACGGGCAGATTCCGAGAGGGAGGATAGCTGTAGAAATGTACAAAAGCTTCCAGGTGTAGCTTCACCAACTCGCTGTCGTTCCTCCCTTTTAGCACCCGATTTAATTTCTCCTAGGTTCAAAAAGGGGGCACGAGAATCAGAAAAAGAGAAAACACATCACATTTTTAAATTTTTCTGCAAACATTTATAGGTCAAGCTGAGCCCAACTGGGGTGATACAGCTGAGCACCTCAGTTCAAGAAAGATGTAGCCAAGCTGCAC
Organism: Lerista edwardsae; assembly: GCA_029204185.1. Taxonomy (NCBI): domain Eukaryota; kingdom Metazoa; phylum Chordata; class Lepidosauria; order Squamata; family Scincidae; genus Lerista; species Lerista edwardsae. Next base: position 4,254,295 of record JAJKFI010000093.1, read on the forward strand.
AAGGTTTAGAGAAGAGCAAGGAAGATGATCAGGGGGCTGGAAAACAAGTCCTATGAGGAAAGGTGGAGGGAACTGGGTATGTTTAGCTTGGAGAAGAGACAGCTGAGAGGGGATATGATAGCACTCTTCAAATACGTGAAAAGTTGCCATAAGGAAGAAGGGACAAATTTGTTCTCATTTGCCTCTGACAGTAGAACTAGGTCCAATGGGTACAAACTGCAAGAGAGGAGATTCTGGCTGGACATCAGGAAGAATTTCTTGATAATATGGGTGGTTCGACAGTGGAACAGATTGCCACTGGAGGGAGGTGGTGGATTCTCCCTCACTGGAGACCTTCAAGCAGAGGCTTGGCAGGCACCTGCTGGAGATGCTCTAGGAGGATTTCCTGCTGCAGGCAGAGGGTTGGACTAGATGTCCTTGCAGGTCCCTTCCAACTCAATGATTCTATATAGTCTGCAAAAAGGAAACTGGCTCCTCTGAATCCCCCCTGTTGCTTCAGCAACAATTTGGTGGTGGGCGGAGGCTGCAAAAAGTGTTCTCCTATTCTGAGTGAGGGCAAGAAGAATTTCCATCGCTCAGATTTGACTTTGTAATCCGACTGGCCATGCGAGCATCCCATCATGCTGGCTGATTCCTGATGGGTAGATTTTTTTTCCTAATAAGAATTTTCTTAAACATTTTCAGAAATCTTTATCGGTGATGTCACTTCCTGCTTAATCACGTCACTTCCTGCTCAATGACATCACTTCTAGGGCTGGGGGGAAGAGGAGTTTTTGTTCCTTGCAGGTTGTTGCATCTAAAAAGGGAGTCCCAGTGCTTAAAAGTTTGGAAGCCACTTCCCTAGACTAATGCACTGCTTGAGGTGAGCGCTTCTTTCAGCCTCATTAGAAAGCTGTCCGTGGTGGAAACGATGCTCCCATCTATGTTTAAACCAGGCCTTACCAGTAGGGTTTGCTGCAGCTCTGTGCTGAAATTCAAGTCTTTGCTGCCCTCGTTTTCCATTATCCAGGTCAGGACAGCTGTTTGCTCATCAGCCGTTCCCCTCTGCAGGAGTGAGCAAAGCTCAGTGACACTCTTAGAGCTGGGCAGCCTCGCGGCTTCGGTGCAGAGGAAATGGACGGAAAATTGGCGGAACTGAGTGAAACCGAGCTGGAAAAGAACCAGGAAAAGAGTGTGCCAAGCTCCGTTCTAGAAAACAAAATTGCCAGTATTGCCCAGCCCTTAAAATGGTATATGACCCCGCTTGGAACCATGTTGTCATGGTTCTTATCACCCCATCTCGGAGAAGGCTCACTGCATTTTCCAGCAAGGGCAACTAGAATGATCCTGGGGTTAAAACACCTTTCCTGCAGGTAGGGCAGGCTCAAAACCTCCTAGTGCCCCAAATGGTGGTGCCCCAAATGTTGCTCCCCTTTGACCAGGGAATGTGCCGGCCGCTGTCTTCCCTGCTCCTTGGGATCAGGAAAGGAGGAAGGGACTACAGCAGCATTTCTCAAACTGTGGGTCGGGAGTGGGTTGTGACCTGATGTCTGGTGGGCCCCAACAAAGCGTCTATCACGATACCTGGGGGGCTGGCCCCTCCAGACTTCCCCCGGGGATCGTGATATGGTGGCAGCGGTGGGATGACGTCTGCTCCTGGCCACCAGCAACCCCCAGTGGCCCAGGAGGCATTCCCTTAGCCCAACCAGTAGTGTAGCCCAGTGTCTAGACTGGAGTCAGCTAACTCCTGCTCCCAGCACACAAGGCACACCATGGAGTAAAATGTAATGATTAATTAAAACTACAGATTACAGCATAGAGGCTAGTCTAATTACGTTATCATATCACTCACCCAGCCCAAGATAGACCCAAGGGGTGACGAGGGCAAAAAGGTCTCTCTTCTCACTCAAGCCGCAAAATGGTCTGAGCCTTTTACTTTCCCCCCACTTTTCCAGCCCCTCTTTCTCTGCTAGAGCAAAACAACTCCTTTACTGTGAGGATGTGCTTGATAGGTTTCGTTTCCCCTCGAGAGGCCCTTCTATCTTGCCTGCGGCCACTAGCAAAACAAAACAACCTCCAGGGGAAACGTTCTCACCGTCAGGAACACAGAGAGGGGGTGGGAAAAGACAGGCCTCAAAATGGAACAGAACCGGCCTGTTTCCCTGCTGTTCATGACAGCGTCTAATGAGAACACAGGATGGAAAGAGTGGTGGACTCTCTAGCCCCTGCCTTGCTTGTCCTCCAGCTCCAACCTCTCTTCCTTTTTGAATTCTGGGAGCAGGAGGCAGGCAGACGGACAGAGGCAAGCCCATCGACCCGTCACCTTCACACAATCAACTTATCACGTTCATCTCCCCCAGATGTGGTGACTGCCGTTAGCTTAGAGGCTTGAGAAGAGGATCGATGTCCACGGAAGGGTCTATCAGTGCACCTACTCACAAGGAGTACACAGAACCTCCAAGTTCATGGACAGCATCCCCTACATTCCAGCTGCTGCAAGCACCAACAGCCAGGGCCTTTGTGCCCAACCAAAGACATTCCTGAAGGCATCTGGTAGGGCACAGCGGGAAGCGAGATGCTGAGAAGCTAGACCTTGGTTCAGATCCCACAAGGCGCAGTTGAACAGTCTTAAAAAGAGATACCTGAAGTGGAGCTAAGCCAGGCTTCTCTACAGGGTTGGAGCCATCCAGTTCGTGGCGGAGAACTTCTGAAATGTGTTGTGCAAAACTTGGGGGGCAGCTTCCCACCAGGAGGGAGGCGGCTTGCAGGTAGGCTAAACGGACCAAGGGACATCGCTGCGTGGGGGTGAGCAACCAGATGCGGTCTTCCATCAGGTGGGCTATGGAGAGCAGTGTATTCGGAGGCAGGCTGAAAGGGGACAAGAGAAGCCACATTCACCTGGCTAAACCCACTGCCAGAGCCATTTATGAGGTCACCTGTTGCAGGATGCATCAGTGGCAGATTGCTAGAGGTTTGGGGGGGGCAGCAGATTCAGGGTGCGTTCCTCCCGAGTCTGCCACTTACACCCTCCAACCTGCTGCCAATGCAAGCTCTAGCAAGAGCCTGAAGCAGAGCTCTAAGCAAGAGCTCTAGCAAGAAGCTGATCATTCCCCTCTAATTTGTGTTATCCTTGTGAATATAGGATCCTTGTTATCCTGGTGTTATCCTTTGTGGTCTCAACTGTGTGCACAACTGTGTGCTGGCCTCTCTGACTCCGAGAGTGGTCCAAACATACTTTATGGTCTCCCTTGTGCTGGCCAGACTTTGCTTTATTTACCTCATATTTACCTCAGAATTTTACCTCAGAATTTTACCTCAGAATGCCAGATATAAGGGAGTGGCGTTCGGACCACTCTCTGAGTCAGGGAGGATGGCTCATGTCTGTGTGCTGGCCTCTCCGACTCCGAGAGTGGTCCAAACATACTTTACGGTGCCCCTTCTGCCAGCCAAAATTTACTACCTAACTATGCCAGCCTTACTCCAGGTTGGGATTTCGCCCTGAGAAATCGCCCCGGCTTAAGGAAATTGTTTTGCTTCTCTTGAACGTTCTCAGATGTTCCTCCTTGTGAGGACCTCCTTGTGAGGACGTTATTAATTTCAGCTTCGCAAACATGCCAGTGCCAACCAGATTTGGTGCATTGCTCCATATTGAAAAAAACCCAAACAGACAGGCAATTTAAACGTAGAGAAGGAAAGGAGACGTTTACCTGTTCACATTCAATGCTTGGGCCAGCAGGGACTGGATCTGCAACAGGCCTCCGTGCAATGCATTGTGGGCCAGCACCTCATGTGACCGCGGTAAATCTGAGACTAGGCGTAAAAGGACCTTTCCGTGTTCTGCCGCTGGAATGAGTGGAACCAAAGCCTTGGCGGCCATCACCCGCACAGCGTAAATGGGGTTTCCGGAGAGCTGGAACAAGGGCTCCGCAAACGACAGGGGGATGCTGCAAGACGAGCACATGACACGGACAGAAAAAGATCAAATTCGGATCCTTGAGCAGCTCAGGGCAACACGAGACTCTTCAGCCTGACTCCCATCAGCATTTTCCTGGAACAAACGTAGGTGCGTGCATGAAGCTAGAAAGCTAGGATATTGGGGTAGGATACTCAATGGACTGCCTTCTCTCAAGTAAGCCTAGCTGCACTCTCAGATCATAAGGACAGCCCTGCTGGATCCGGCCAAAAGTCCATCTAGTCCAGCTTCCTGTATCTCATAGTGGCCCATCAGATGCCTCAGGGAACACACGAGTCAACAAGATGCTTGCATCCTGTGGCCACTCCCTTGCACCTGACATCCTGAGGTAAAATTCTGAGGTAAATAAAACAGAATTTGCTATCCTGTCGTGGGGAGGGAGCTATAATAGCTTGCAACCCAGTTTAGGCCTTAAGAACATAAGAAGAGCCCCATTGGATCAGGCCAATCTAGTCCAGCTTCCTGAATCTCACAGTGGCCCACCAGATGCCTCAGGGAACACACGAGGCAACGAGATGCCTTGAGCTGGCGCCTTCGGGCTGACACTGCTGCTAGTGTCGGCCCCATGGCACCAGACCAACAGGAGGGTGCCGGTCAGTGTTCTCATGTCAGCGCTGAGGAGTTCGGCCACCGCGAGCAGCTAGCATCAGCTGACCATCAGGGGTAGGATTGTACCCTCAGTCTTTTGCAGCCAAATCCTGTGCAATACTCGGAAGTCAGTCCCACAAAGCAACTTCCTTTCAGATAGATGCATACAGGATCATACTGGCCTTAGCCACTGTGCCAGACCCACTATAAGTACAGGAGTGTCCTGCAAGTGTCTCTACCCGAGTTCAATACCTGTCCAGGCTATCTGTGCTGGGCTGGAGTTTGGCCAGGAAGCTGAGAATGGCGTAGAGAGAAGGGCAGAGGTGAAATTTCCCTCTCTGGGGGTCTCCGGATGCTTGTGCTGCCAGGGTCAGCTCTCCGAGGAGGATGCTCTTCAACTGAGGGTAACGGCTGAAGAGGGCTTCCGGGCTCACCCGGTCCCGGCTGTGGCCGTTGTCCCGGCTCTGCTTTTGACCAAGCAGACGGACTGTCAAGGCACCTGAGACAAAGACGAGCAAGTAAGAAGGGAGACATATAATGCTGGATCTAAGGCAAGTCTGAGAAAAGCAACTGCAGGAAGAAACACCATGCCTAGTGGCGATTGAAAATGGTGTTTTGCTTTGCTGCAGATTTCCTGATCTGAAAGGCAGATAGCAGTGTGGTGCGTTTTTATGCCAAAAGGTCCATCTAGTCCAGGGGTAGGCAACCTTAAACACTCCAAGAGCCATTTGGACCCGTTTTCTGGAGAAAAGAAAACCTCGGGAGCCACAAAACCCTTTTGACATCTAAAATGAAGATAATACTGCATATATAGTTTTTTTTTACCTTTATGCTATGTATAAAAAAAACTATAGGGAGTGGCAACAGGATGCAAGCATTTTGTTGTCTCATGCCTCCCTGGGGCACCTGGTGGGCCGCTGTGAGATACAGGAAGCTGGACTAGATGGGCCTTTGGCCTGATCCAGCAGGGCTCTTCTTATGTTCTTATGAGCGATCGCGGCTGAAAATCGGGTCTCGACATTCGTCATTCGCTGTCTCCAGCTTTCTTTCTCTCCCACCCCCAACCCTGCTGCCAGTCCTCCACAGCCTTCCGATTGCGCGTAAAAAAACGAATGGCAGAACAAAAACCAGCCACCATGCTGCACCTTGCAGGGCAACGCGGCGGATTGCCCGCTTGCAAAGAGTACATGCGACAAGCAGCAGCAGGATGGGTGGGCAGGGCAGACTCCAGAGCCGAGCCGAGCAGCTGCCCGTGCCACTGCTGCCACTATGGGGTGTGTTGTTGTTTTTTCAAAACGGTGGAGGATTTTTTATTTTTAGGTTTGCAAAAGGGGGATTCCAGGCTCATGCACAGGAACTTTTGCAACTTGCACGCCATTGATGCAAACAATCCCTCCACGTTGCAGAAAGAGGGACCGGGCAAAAGATCCTGGAAAACGGGCGGGGGACACACATACACAACTGCGAGACCCGGCGCTTTCTGTGCTTGTAAGCGGGAGCTGCCCCAATGTGTGCAAAACCAGGGGCAACTTTGCAACCCAACCAAAAGCGAGCCAGAAAGTTTTCCCCACCGGCTCTCTGCTGCACGCCGCCACCCCCCACCACGCTCCATCCCAGCTCTGCGTGCAAAGCAATGCAAACACATGGAACACTCAACACAAAAAGCCACGCACCCTTCCAGCCGGCAGATCAGCTCTGGAGCTTCGCGGGTTGCCTTCTGCACAAGGCTATCCACGGACCGAGCGGGAGCCCAGTCGCCGCTGCCGCCAGCATGCTCTCCCCGCTTCCTGGAGCAGCGTGCAGCGCGGGACTGGTGCCGAGCGGAGAGGCGCTCTCGGTAGCAGCTCCTGGCTCGGGGGGCTCGGAAGGAAGGGGAGAAAAGGGGGCGATTCCCAACCTGCAGCCTACCGGGAGGGAGAGCGAGCCCGCGGTCGCAGCCAATGCTGGGCGCCTCCTTTGCTACTTTCACCTGGACTCCGGAGCTGCAGCAGACGGCTAAAAGAGCCACATATGGCTCCAAAATCATAGGTTGCTGACCCCAGATCTAGTCCAACTTCCTGTATCTCACAATAGCCCACCAGATGCCTCCAGGAACACACAAGACCACAAGATGCCTGCATCTGGTTGCCACTCCCTTGCACCTGGCATTTTGAGGTAGGCTCCTTCTAAAACCAGGAGCGTGCACATAACCATCATGGCTTGTGACCTGTGATGGACTTTTCTTCTAGAAATCTGTCCAATCCCCTTTGAAAGGAAGGCATCCTGGCAAGGAGTTCCACAGACTAATTACACAGCAGTTGGTGCTGCTGCATTAAGAACATAATAAGAGCCCCACTGCATCAGGCTAAACGCCCATCTAGTCCAGCTTCCTGTATCTCACAGTGGCCCACCAGATGCCTCAGAGAGCACACAAAACAAGATGCCTGCATCCTGCTGCCCCTCCCCTGCACCTGGCACTCTGAGGTAAATTTCTGAGGCAAAATTCAACAGTAAATATGAGGCAAATAAAAGAGAATTTGCTATCCTATCTGTGGGGAGGGAGCTATAATAACTTGCAACTCAGTCTGGGCCTTAAGCCCATCTAGTCCAGCTTCCTGTATCTCACAGTGGCTCACCAGATGCCTCAGGGAGCACATGAGACAACCAGAGACCTGCATCTTGAAGGTTCACTCCCCTGCACCTGGCATTCTGAGGTAAATTTCTGAGGTAAACAAAACAGAATTTGCTATCCTGACTGTGGGGTGGGAGTTATAATAGTTTGCAACTCAGTCTGGGCCTTAAGAACAGAAGAAGAGCCCTGATGGATCAGGCCAAAGACCCATCTAGTCCAGCTTCCTGCATCTCATAGTGGTCCACCAGCTGCCTCAGGGAGCACACAAAACAAGATGCTTGCTTCCTGTTGCCATCCCCTGCACCTGACATTCTGAGGTAAATTTTAGGGAGCTCTCTCTCTCTCTCTCTCTCTCTCTCTCTCTCTCTCTCTCACACACACACACACACACACACACACACACACACACACACACACACGTGCGGCTAGAAGCCAAACAACCTAGGCATTAAGCTCACCCTCTCAACACCATTTCCGCCCCCTGGGAAGCGATGCCCCAAAGGAGCAGGAAGTCTGTAACAGGAAGGAAGTGCTTACTAAGGAGCTGGATGGCTGCGTTTCTCATGGCCCAATTAGGGGAGCCAAGTCCCTCCAGACTCAGAGTCACCATGGATGTAATGTATGGATGCAAGGCTGCCCCAAGGCCAGAGCCACGAACCAAAGTTTGCAGCACATGGACTGCTGAAACCTGCAGAGGACACACACAGAGAGAGGAATTATCACCTTTCACCAAGGCCAGGTAAATCATAAAAAGAACCTGGAGGGAATCGGACTAAGGGCACAGTTCGAACCTGGAGTTAGGCTGGCACAGTTAGGCCAGCAACTGTTGGCTGGCACAAGGGACACCGTAAAGCACGTTTGGACCACTCTCGGAGTCAGAGAGGCCAGCACACAGATGTATCCCATCCTCCCTGACTCCGAGAGTGGTACAAACGCCACTCCCTTGTATCTGGCATTCTGAGGTACATTTCTGAGGTAAATATGAGGTAAATAAAGCAAAGTCTGACCAGCACAAGGGACACCATAAAGTGTGTTTAAACCACTCTCAGAGTCAGAGAGGCCAGCACACAGACATGTGCCATCCTCCCTGACTCCAAGAGTGGTCCAAATGCCACTCCCTTGTATCTGGCATTCTGAGGTAAAATTCTGAGGTAAATATGAGGTAAATAAAGCAAAGATTGGCTGGCACAAGGGGTACCGTAAAGTATGTTTGGACCACTCTCGGAGTGAGAGAGACCAGCATACAGACGTGCGCCATCCTCCGAGTCCGAGTGGTCCAAACGGTGCTTTTTGTGTCCTTTGTGCTGGCCGAAGCTAGCTGGCCCAACTGGGCTGGCCTAACTCCAGGTTAGGATTGCACTTTAAGTACCACCTAGACCAGCAAGCATCAATCCTAGGCAAACAGGCCTGATCCAATCCAAATCTTGCCCATCTGCAATATGGGACTATACGAATAGGGAGTTGCCTTACATTGTACATTGAAGGAAGTACTACATCAAATGACCACTGCTACATCTTACAGCTCGGAGTCGGCACAGCCAAGAGAAGGCAGAATCCACTGCTGGATCTGGTTGGCTTCCAATTCCCAACCCTTAAGAAACCCTTAACAATTACTAATTATTTTGACGTGACTAATAGCAATGGCTGTTGCTAGTTGGCTGCAAACTTGGGTACGCAGTTTGGCTTCTCTTACCTGAGGCAAGTCCAAAGTCTGGTCCCAGTCTTGGCGGATCGGTGTGCTGGCTAACGCCAGGAGGGTTTGAATGCAGTCTGCCAGGAGAGGGTGGGATTTGGCTGGGCCTTCCCCTGGCACAATGCACAGAAAGAGCATTGGGAAACCGGCTGCCCGACGGGTGACAGAGCTGCTTCGAGGGCTGCTTAATAACTCCAAGCCCTGGGGGGGAAAAGTAGAAAGGAAGCGTCATAAGAACATAAGAAGAGCCCCGCTGGATCAGGCCAAAGGCCCATCTAGTCCAGCTTCCTGTATCTCACAGCGGCCCACCAGGTGCCCCAGGGAGGCATGAGACCACAAGATGCTTGCATCCCTTTCAACAATCAATCAATCAATCAATCAATCAATCAACAGGTACTTATATACCGCTTTTCAACACGAAGTTCACAAAGCGGTTTACAGGCAAATAGTAATAATAAAGTTAAATGGCTCCCTGTCCCAAAAGGGCTCACAATCTAAAAAAAGGCAGACCGCCAGCAACAGCCACTAGAAAGACTGCGCAGGGGTGAAGAGGGACAGTTACTCTCCCCCTGCTAAATATAAGAGGAACACCACTGGAAAAGGTGCCTCTTGTCCAGTTAGCAGGGGTGCCTCTTGTCCCTTTGCCACTCCCTTGCACCCGGTACTCTGAAGTAGCCCACCACCTTTGTAAGGAGGTTGCACAATCCATCATTGCCTATAGCCCATGATGGACCTTTCCTCCAGTCATGCAGTCAGTGGTTAAAATAACCATAGCTAAATATGATGCTGGTCACGTTCTCAGAATTGAAATCCCTTGAGAGCAAATTTCTAACCTGGAGTTAGGCTGGCACAGTTAGGCCAGCAAAGTTTGGCCGGCACCAGGGACACCATAAAGCAGGGCCGGCTCTAGCAGCAGTGGGGCCCAATGTGGGGCATTCCTGTGGGGCCCCCACTCACCAAGAAGAGCACTGTTTGTGCCACGTGCAAAGCATGGCATGTGGAAGTCGGTGGTGATGATATAACATCCCTGCCAACTGCTTCCAGGTGGCCCATCTTGGGCTGTTCAGAGGCAGAGGCAGGTGGGAGAGACCCAGGTCAAGCTGCTCTGCTCGCCCCACTGACTTACAGCCCGTAGAGATCCCAGAAGCAGCCACAGGCAAGATGCTCACCCTGCTAGCGTGGGGCCCGATGTGATGACATTGGTCACATGGGCTTAAAGCTAGCCGGGACCACTCTCAGAGTCAGAGAGGCCAGCACACAGACATGCGCCATCCTCCCTGACTTTGAGAGTGGTTCAAATGTGCTTTACGGTGCCCCTTGTGCCAGCCAAACTTTGCTGGCCTAACTCCAGGTTAGGATTGCGCTCTGAACCTGTCCCAAGAGCAACACCTCTCCGGGAGCTGTCCAAGGTGCTGATCCTGGCCTCCCCTTGGAGCTCTCCAAGGTCCTGTTCCCTTGCTTGGACCCTTCTCTCTGCTCAGCCCCCTTCGCTGGTGAGAATGCCAGCTTGCCATATAACCCCACCAGGAACAGGATCGTCATTAGACAAGAAGAAGGCATGTCTCAACTGTAGAACCTCAGCTCACACAATTACCTTCATGCAACTGCTGGTTCAACCTCGACTCATATCATTTTCCCCACATTTCAGGCAGGTTGTTCAGGTGGGTGCGTGTTATCCATGATGCTGACCAACAAGTGCTTGCCACAGCCAGCCTCTTCTCCCCCCCCCCCGTTCAAACTACACCAGGCAGAGCTGAATCAATTTGCATGCTTATTCAGGAACTACAGTTTAAACACCTTTATTAGGACCAACCCCAAACGAGCAGTTTGTACCGTACACAAGAAACTGTTTGGCTCTGTCCCATGGGACAGAGAAGATCTGCATCACCCTTGTGGTTTTTAAATACATTATTATGCCTGTTCTATCTTTTACTACAGTGGTGGCGAACCTTTTGGGCTCAGTGTGTCAAAACCTTGGAAAATGCATAACTTGGCTTTGCTTGCATGTCAACCCTTCTCCCAAACAAAAGAGAAACCATTCTTTTATTTATATTCATTTATGTAAACAAAAAATACAGTCCAATCATGTGTGGTGTTATGTATTACATAAAGAAACATCTAATAAATTCTGAGTGTGGTTTTCATACTTGGTCAATAAAATTATTATTCTATTCTATTCTATAATGAAAAATAAGTAAAACAAATTCAGTTTTTGTCATGTATTGGTGAATGTTGGTGTGTCATTCCAAAAGTTGTGGCATGTCACCTTTGACACGCGTGTCATAGGTTCGCCATCACTGCTCTACTAGGCCAGATGCCCCGAAGAGCTTCGGATGCAAAACGTGCTCCAACAAGGGCCGGAGAGAGAACGAGGTCTTAACTACCTCCAGGCTCCTATTCCCCCTTCTAGGCTTCACCACCCTGCCTGAAGAACAGAGAGATTTAAAGGAGCTGCCCTCTGGCCTGCTGTCTTGCCTTCCTGTGCTTATCCGTGCCGAGTTGCAGCCTCAAACAAGTGCGTGTTTCTGTGCATTAGTGGGGATGGGGCCGCAACTCAGAGGGATGTGGCTTTGGGGTCTCTGGCTGGCAGGCCCAAGACTTCAGCCTCAGGTGTCAGACGTAGTCCAGGGCTGATCTTTCCAACCCAATTGCTCCCTCCTACTCCAAGGAGGATGTGGTGGCGCAGTGGGACGTGGTGGCGCAGCGGGGTAAACCGCTGCTGCTGGGCTTTCCGACCAGAAGGTTGGGAATTCAAGACTGCGTGACAGAGTGAGCTCCCATTGCTTGTCCCAGTTCCTGCCAACATAGCAGTTTGAAAGCACCTAAATGCGAGTAGATAAATAGGGACCACTTCGGAGGGAAGGTGACGGCGTTCTGTGCGCTACGGCGAATAGTCATGCCGGCCACATGACCACGGAAGCTTGTCCTCGGACAAAACGCCGGCTCTACAGGCTTAGAAATGGAGATGAACCCCCTACAGTCGGTCACGACTAGACCATTCAGTCGTGCGGAAACCTTTACCTTTTTTACTCCAAGTCAAACCCTGCAGGATTGGGGCCACAGTCTTCAGCTGCCACACACACAGTCTTCAGCCTCATGCACACAGAGCAGATCAAAATCATCAGCGCGGTACCTGAGCCAGCATCGCCCTGGGGATATCTCGCAAGTCCGGGTCAGGATGACTCAGCAAAGCCGTGCAGAACTTGGTGAATCCCACGCTGCAGCCTTCCACCGCTCCCTAGGGAAACACCCGAGGCAGTGACTTTCTGTCCGGTGGAAAGTTGGAGGCTTTGCTCTTCAGCCGAGAGGGAGGGGCTGTTTACACAGGAGCTCAGGCTCTTGCCAAACTTAGTTAGTTTGCTATAAACCAGTAGCTCCCAAACTCTGGGCTGGGACCAGTGATGTCATTCAGGGGGAACGGACCAGAACGGGCGTTCCGGATCCTAACGGGCTCCGTGGCTGGTTCTGGGTTCCAGACAAGTGCCAATCAAAAGTGAGTTCCTGTTCCTAAATCATTTGAATGACACCACTGGCTGAGACCCACCAGCGGGTCGTGAGCCAATGTCAGGTGGGCCGCGAAGCAGCTAGAGCAGCCGTACTGAAAATACGGGAAGATGGGATGCTGGAAAGCGGGAGGGCTGTGTGGTTGTTTTGCTTGTGTTAAGGTTGTAAAGAGGCTTTTTGCTTTCTGCCTTACCCAATGCCTGCATTTCAGCAAGATCTCCTGGAACACCTCAGCGGCCATCTTGACAATGGGGAGCGGCAGGAGGGGCTCACCAACTGCAGGGGGCGCCAGAGGCAGAATCTTCTCTGTTAGGCCTCCCAGGAGCAGCCCAATCTCCTTGGAAATGAAAAAGACAAAAGGGGGAGAGGAGAAAAAGCCAAGTTAAAAACTAGGTCTTTCCATTCTGGCAATGTGCCCAATGCAGCTCAATTCCCCAGTGTTGCTGTAATAGCTCCAGGGCCTTTATGGTGCTTTCCCTTTCTAGCACTTTCCAAAACAGATCGTTGTCATCACATTGCCTTCTTCAGGGGTCCTCAAACTTTGTGGAACTGGAACCCACCAAGCTTTACGAGACTGAGGGCGCCATTCTAACCTGGAGTTAGGCCGACACAGTGAGGCCAGCAAAGTTTGTGGCCTGCACAAGGGACACCGTAAAGTTTGTTTGGACCACTCAGAGTCGGAGAGGCCGGAACAGAGGTTGTTCCTGTGGGAGTTGGGAGTTCTAGACTGCGTGACGGAGTGAGCTCCCGTCGCTTGTCCCAGCTCCTGCCAACTTAGCAGTTCGAAAGCACCTAAATGCTAGATAAATAGGGGCCACTTCGGTGGGAAGGGAACGGCGTTCCGTGCACTACGGTGTAGAGTCATGCCGGCCACATGACCACGGAAGCTTGTCCTCGGACAAAACGCCAGCTCTACAGGCTTTGAAACGGAGATGAGCACTGCCCCCTACAGTCGGTCACGACTAGACCATTCTGTTGTGGGGAAACCTTTACCTTTACCTTTGAGGCAATTAGGGCACAATCCTAATCAACTTTCCAGCGCTGGGGTAAGGACAATGGTCCTCCAAGGTAAAGGAACAAACACGGCCCAGTTCCTGCTTCATCTGCTCTGGAGGTAACCCGCACGTTTCCAAGCACTGCAGAAATAGCTCACCTTCACAGAGACCCAGCAGCAGGTCAGGATGAGGCTGTGCTCCACTGACAGCAAGACCGCATCTTCCCGATCTTGGTCTTCCAGGCCCTTCCCCAGCCGGATAAGGCAACCTATTGCATTCCCCATTTCGGCAAACGACGGCGCAGCGGCTGCCAACGAATTCAAACAACCGTTTGTATGCAGAACAGGGCAGGAAAGAGCCAAAACCTTTGGACGCAATGAACTCAGGTGTCACTGTCCTGCCATGTCCTGGCATGCGGCTGGCACAAAGCCATTGTGAAGGTGCCAGCAGTCTTGACGTAGGGGAAGCTGGCATCGAGGCTCGCCTATCTTGCCTCTGTGCCAACTCACAGGTGGAGGAATCAGCTGGCCTGACCCTTGCGACTCCACGGCGCCATCCCGATGATGGCTGGAAGGGGTACTGCAATCTGTGAACCTGGCCAGATCAGGTAATCTAGTGGTGTACAATCTTTTTTCGAGCCACAACCCCAATACATGAGTGGTTCCCAAACAGGGGGGGGTCTGTGGCCCACCATGATCCAATTGTGGTGGGTTGTGAAACTGACAAGGAAGATTAGGCTGTGTACATCAAGGGTTAAACACCCTGCTACTTGTGGGTAGCACTGCTGCCCAATCACCATAATCACAGGGGCTTTGAACAGCTGGTACAGAGAAGCTTTTTTTGTTCGAAAGCATCTAAAAACGTCAGTAGATAAATAGGGACCACTTTGGTGGGAAGGTGACGGCATTCCCTGCGCTACGATGTAGAGTCATGCCGGCCACATGACCATGGAAGCTTGTCCTTGGACAAAATGCCGGCTCTACAGGCTTTGAAATGGAGATGAGCACCACCCCCTACAGTTGGTCACGACTAGACCATTCGGTCGCGGGGAAACCTTTACCTTTTTAGGGCCCAGAAAGTGACTGTCTGTCTCCCAGCAACTCAGAATCCGTGCTGGTTCTGTGGCGATGGGAGGCAGCAGAGACTTGGCCACAAATGAAGGGGTTTGTTTGTTGAAGGTTCTGCAGAGAGGGAGCCATTCTTAGTTCAAGGGGAAGGGAATTCCATAAATGAGGAGCCACCACCAAGAAGGCCCTGTTCCTATCTGCCACCCCCCCTCACCTCTACAAGAGGTGGCACAGTCAGAAGCCCCCCCCTCCCAAATGACCCAAGAAGAGAATGGGTAGGATTATATAATAAGGCAGTCCCGCAAATACCCTGGACCCAAGACGTCAAGGGCAATCTCACCTTGCTGATTGGATTGCGATGCCCGTTTGCTCTGCAAGACTCCTAGCAGCAAAGTGCTGATGTCTCTGGCGCTGCTGACCAAGCAACTGAGGAATTGCCGCCATTGCTGTGCCTGTTGCGTCTTCAGCATCGAGGTCGCCACCTCTGGGACCTCGAGAAGGCACCGCCTCAACGCAGAAATCACTCCTGCAGGGATGCAGAGACTCTGCTCAGATACACGTCTTTAGAACTGCTAATGTTGTTCAGTCGCTAAGCCGTGTCTGACTCTTCGCGACCCCATGGACCACAGCACGCCAGGCCTCCCTGTCCTCCACCAGCTTCCGGAGTTGGCCCAATTTCATGTTCATTGCTTCGGTGACACTGTCTAACCATCTCCTCCTCTGCTGCCCCCTCCTCCTTTGGCCTTCCATCTTTCCCAGCATGAGGGTCTTTTCTCAAGAGTCCTCTCTTCTCATGAGGTGGCCAAAGCATTTGAGCTTCAGCGTCAGGGTTTGTCCTTCCAGGGAGCAATCAGGCTTGACTTGGGCTACTGGTACCAGGTGCAAGGGAGTGGCAACAGGATGCAGGCATCTTGTTGTCTCATGTGCTCCCTGGGGCACTTGGTGGGCCACTGTGAGATACAGGAAGCTGGACTAGATGGGCCTTTGGCCTGATCCAGCAGGGCTCTTCTTATGTTCTTATGACTTCCTGTAGGAGTGACCGACTGGATCTCCTTGCAGTCCAGGGGACTCTCAAGAGTCTTCTCCAACACCATAATTCAAAAAGAACTGCTAATAGCCCTCGTCAAACGACCCCCGTGGTTATAGGAGCCACTGAAAAGGGACGGCACCCCAAGGCCATCCTGCAAGGGATTTGAACCCAGCACCCAGTGGATGCTTTTTTGATGTATTTGTGTGCTGTTTTGCAGGCTGAGGCTTCAATAAAACAAAAATAATACATTTCCCCCATCTATTGCAGTGGTTCTCAAACGTTTTAGCACCAGGACCCACTTTTTAGAATGAGAATCTGTCCAGGACCGGAAGTGATGTCATGGCCGGAAGTGCTATTGGCTTACTGAATAGCCGATCGTGTGATATTGATTATGTGTGGTATTGCGTGTATGTTGATGATCTGACTTGGATTAATTTAGTTAGTGTGGCCTCGCTATTGTGATTGTATATTTTGTTGTATTATTAATTACTAGTTTTAAGGTATAGTGAGAGCTTTTGGGCTGGAGTAAAATTCCACGTATGGTGAAATTCCATGTATGGCCAATAAATTTCTATCTAATCTAATCACCGTCATTATGATGCCAGAGCCTGCAGCAATAGGTTGGGTTATTTCTCAGCCAATTTCCAATAGCAAAGTGAATCCGAAAGGAAAAAACGTATTGCAATGCGCTCTACGTGGGGCTGCCTTTGAAGACGGTCCGGAAACTACAACTAGTTCAGAACGCGGCGGCTCGGGTGGTTGCTGGGGCACGTCGGTTTGACTCTGTCGAGCCACTGCTTCGGCTGCCGGTTCTGTTCCGGGCCCAATTCAAAGTGCTAGTTTTGACTTTTAAAGCCCTTTATGGCTCGGGTCCGGGGTATTTGAGGGACCGCCTCCTTCCATACAATCCAACCCGTACTCTTAGATCATCTGGAGGGGCCCTTTTGACTGTGCCGCCACCAGGAGAAGTGAGAGGGGTGGCGGCCAGGAAGAGGGCCTTCTCGGTGGTGGCCCCCCAACTTTGGAATACCCTCCCCTTAGAATTGAGAACTGCTCCCTCTCTGTTAACATTCCGGTGGGGGCTGAAGACCTTTTTATTTCAAAAAGCTTTTAATTGTTGACAGGTCTGGCAGGCTGGCTGGTTTATTATATTTTATGATCCACTGGGTTTGTTGCTTTTAAATTGTACTATTGGTGGTTTTAATTGTTTTATTGTATTGTTTTTTTTATATTGTTTTTGAAGTGTTTTTAATGTTAGTTTTTATATTTTGTAAAGCCGCCTTGAGTGCCTTTAGGCAAATAAGGCGGGGTATAAATTTAATAAATAAATAAATAAATAAATAAATAAATAAATAAATAAATAAATAAAAAGCCCATTTACAACCTTGACACGAGCAAAACAACCACAGAGCCCTCCCCCTTTCCAGCATCCTGTCTTCCCATATTTTCAATATAGCTGCTCTAGGTGCTTCGTGGCCCACCTGAAATTGGCTCACGACCCGCTGCTGGGTCCTGATCCAGGTTTGGGTAACCACTGATCTATTGGGTATTCTGGAGGCGGCTCCCGTCCTCACGTAGCAGCTCTGAGTAGGGTGAGATGGGGATGAGAGGTCAACAGTTCATATCCCAGCTAAGGCGTTTTGGTGGTTGCTGACCTCTGATGTCATTACCCCATACCCTTCCGGAAAAATGGCTGCTAAATGATGTTAGGCTGTGAAGCTTTAACAGGCTTAAAGAGACAGACTAAGGAATTTTGTAGCATGTGAAATTTTGTAGCGGGCAGAAGATTTAGCCGAGAGGGTTAATGCCTCCATTTGCCCGAAGATAACAGCTGAAGATCTGAAGGTTGTGAGCTCGAGACTACCGGAAGTCTCTGTGAGCGGCAGACCTTGTATTAACTGCGGCTGATTAAAAGCTGAGCTGTCTCCGGCTGCCTCGTGGGAGGAGGAGTGTGCTGAAGTCAGCTGCGTCTCTGGTGGGAGCAGGGAAGCCTCTTATCAGCCAGCAGAAGACGGACGGGTGGCTAAGAAAGAAGGCTAAATCCAGAAAGAAAGATCTGTATGAGTGTTGTTCTTGAAAGATAGAACGTTTCTGTATATTGTAAAAACCTTCAGGTTTGTGAATAAAAGTCTGCCTATGTAAACCGCCTTGAGTTACAGTCATTAGAGAAATCTAGTGATCTTAAGAAAGGTGGTATATAAATACATGAAAAAAAATACAGAGAGAAGAGCTGCTAGTTAAGGCAACACAGCACAGCTGTATGCTGTGAGTACCTGCTGCAAGGCACTGCTGTGAATATAAGCAGTAACCAGAAGCCTAGGGCAAGAACGTCTAGCCAAGAGGATAAAAGCCGCAGTCATGCCCGAAGATAAGATAAGATCCGAAGGTTGCCAGTTTGAGAACACCGGAAGTTTCCGTGAGCGGCAGACCTCGAGAATGCGGCTGGTAAGATTTGAGCTGTGTCTGGCTGCCTGTGAGAGGGGAGTTGTGTCGGACTAGCTGTTCTTGGAGAGCAAGAAGCCGTTTATCAGCCGGCAGGAAGGCAGTCGCGCGGCTAGAAAGGAAGGCTGGACTTGAAAGTGTCATCTGAATGTAGCAGTTCTTGAAAGATTAGAACAATTTGTGATTGTAAAAACCCTTTGGGTTTAGAAATGCCTGCCTATGTAAACCACCTTGAATAATAAAAGTCAAAAGAGCAATCTAATGACCTAGAAAGGCAGTATATAAATACGAAGTATTATTATTCTCTCTGTGAGTGTCTCTCTGTGTGAGAGTTAAGAGTGTATCTGCCTCCTGTTTGGCAGTATCTGCCATTCTCTGTGACTGACGAGTGTTGTGTAGCTGTGGTAGGAGACTGAAAACCAATGTGTTGCAGTGCATTGTGGACTTAGGGTGTGAGTTAAGTCCATGGCATAGGTAATGTGAAGAAGTACTGTGGAATTGCTTATTACTGCTTGATACATCTGTTTTCCTAACGTGTTTGGACCTGGACTGTATTGCTGACTACTCTACCTGCCTAAGTGGGACGTGGTGGTGCAGCGGGTTAAACTGCCAAACTGTTGACTGGAAGGTTGGCAGTTTGAGACCACGCAACCGAGTGAGCTCGCATTGCTTGTCCCAGCTCCTGCCAACCTAGCAGTTCGAAAGCACCTAAATGCAAATAGATAAATAGGGACCACTTCGGGGGGAAGGTAACGGCATTCCATGTGCTATGGCGTATAGTCATGCCGGCCACATGACCACGGAAGCTTGTCCTCGGACAAAACGCTGGCTCTTCGGCTTAGAAACGGAGATGAGCACCGCCCCCTACAGTCGGCCATGACTAGACCATTTGGTCATGGGGAAACCTTTACCTACCTGCCTAATCCATTGGAACTATTTTAATACAAGTCTTAATTAAGGTACCATGCCTGTTTTTTTGCCTCATTCGTTTGCTTATGTGGTTGCTGATGTTCATGGGCGCTTGCTCTACTCTGCTGCCTTCCTGACTTCCACTAAGTTTGGCTAGCCATAATAAATGAATATTTCCACCAGGCCCATTTCCTCCAAAGCCCTCAAGGGATTCTGGGAATTTATGGGAAAAACCACTGAACCCAAAAGGCACTGACCGTGCATGGGTGTGCTGCGGGCCGCCTGCAACAGGTCACGGTGCGCCCTAGCAGAATGGTCACGCAGGGTGCCGAGGAGATACTTGAGGAAGCAAAGGTACCGGCAGGATGCGGCAGGCACATCCTTTGCCAATATTCGTTGTAAGATACCATCGTCAGACCTGTTGGGGGCAAACGTTATGGGCATGAGAAACGTTCTTGGGGTAGAGACCCCAATGGGGTTGTGAAGTCTCAGTTTTGGGTTCTTGGCCATTTATGGGAATGAAAAGAATTTAAGACCACTGGACGAGAGCATCACTAGGTCAAGGGGGAGGCATCTAGTGTACCCCGTCAGGTACCAGGAGATGGTGTCCAAGTCCTGCTCAGATTCTTGGTACTTGTGCTAAAATAGCTTTCATTAGAGCTCAGTCCTAACTTGGAGTTAGGCTGGCACAGCTAGGCCAGCAAAGTTTGGCCGGCACAAGGGATACCGTAAAGTATGTTTGGACCATTCTCAGAGTCAGAGACCAGCACACAGACATGCGCCATCCTCCCTGACTCCAAGAGTGGTCCAAACGCCACTCCCTGGTATCTGGCATTCTGAGGTAAATTTCTGAGGTAAAATTCTGAGGTAAATATAAGGTAAATAAATCAAAGTTTGGCCGGCACAAGGGACACCGTAAAGTATGTTTGGACCACTCTCGGAGTCAGAGAGACCAGCACGCAGATGTGTGCCATCCTCCCTGACTCCAGAATGCCAGATACAAGGGAGTGGCAACAAGATGCAGGCATCTTGTTGTCTCATGTGCTTCCTGAGGCACCTGGTGGGCCGCTGTGAGATCCAGGAAGCTGGAGTAGATGGGCCTTTTGGCCTGATCCAGCGGGGCTCTTCTGATGTTCACACATTTCCTTTTTCAAATGGGAAGCATGAAGAGCAGAAGCAGATACCACCAAGCCAGGGTGGCTGGGCAGATGGCTGGCATGCAGGAGGCACCCATCATCTCCCACCAATGTGCAGCCCCAGTCAGGGGGCAAACTGGGAAAAAAAAACATGCTCAGGCAAGAGAAATGCAAAGCTTATTACTGGGGATATGAGAGAGAAGCTGAAATTAGATGCAGTGCTGCAGAAGGGTTGAATTGTTTTGAGTGTAAAAAAGGGGTCAGGGAGCCAAGAAGCACCTACTTCTGGAGGATGGTTTTCATCAGCACAGCTCCTGCTTCCCCCTCCTGCACTCGGGGGCTGCTCACGGCTTCCTGAGCACGTGCAAAGAGCGCCACGGCAATGGATTCTGGGAAAGTGGGGGGGAAGTAGCAGACGAGCAGCTCTGAGGCCAGTTCGCAGATCTGCATCAAAAAACAGGAGTGTCTAAATGAGGGTGCCACTGTAGGAGAGATAGAGAAGAATACTGCAGAATGGGGGACCTAATATAAAGCATTCGCTGGGCAGGGCTAATGGGTAAATATTTGGCCCCCAGCTCCTCCTGCACAGAAGGAGCATTGCTAAGTTCAGAAGCCAAGCGGTAACGGCTGTTTTCCTATATGTTGTTCACAGGATGACTGCAGGCTGGGTCGATGTTGGGGATCAACCAGGGAGGGGTCCTTGCTCTGTTAGAGGGACCAGGCTGCCCCCCCATACTGGTGGCACCAGTTGGCCAAGAGAGACATGGGACACATCGACAAATGGGAGCCATCTCGAGACTCCTGTGTCTTTGTGGGGTCTCTAGGGCAGCCGTTCCCCACTTGGATTTGGGGAGAGTGCTATGTTTTGGCAAGGGTGTGGCCTGGATGTGGGGTGTGTGTGTGTCCCCCGATGGCACTGCAGCACCACAGGGACCCAGGGGCTTCCCCCCTTACCTGGGGGGGGGTTGTGCTGGTCTCAGGGAGGGTACGGGAGGCCTGCAGCCCCCTCTGCAGGCCTCCCCGATGCTCGAAATCAGGGATCGGAAAGCACTTCCAGTTTTTGCCTGGCCAGTTTTCTGATTTTGGGCATCAGGGAGGCCCACAGAGGGGGCTGCGTGCCTCACAGACCCTCCCCAAAGCCAATACGACCCCCCCCCCACACACACATAAGGGATACAGTCCCTGTGGCCCAATCGGGATACCCATCACTGAGCCACTCCCCTTAAGGGGGAATGGCCCACTTCCCGTTCCTGTGGGGGGGAGGTCACGAGCCACTACTTTGGAAACCCCTGCTCTACTGGACACTCCCATTGGCTGGTGGGGTGGAAGTCCAGGGCTCTGCCCCCAGGGTTTCCGCAACCTGGGCCCGGCCCTGTGCACAGAAGATCGGGGGGGAGGGGGCTGGACCACGCACCTCGTTCGTCCCGTCTTGCAAGCAGCTCACTAGCAGCGACATGTGGCTTTGGGAGAAAAAATCCCAGCAGCCTTTGCTCCGAGCCCATCCCAAGAGGGCAGCCATGTTGCCTGCAGAAATGCAGAGCCTAGTTAAGGAAGGAAAACACAAACCCCAAACCGCAAACATTAAGAACTGCTTCCAGAAGGTTCCCCTCTTGTCCTGCCTCATTCCGCAACTAGCAGCCATTTGGCTGATTTCTGAGAGGCAGAAAGATGGCAGGAGGCAGAGGCGTAACTAGACAAAAGAGCGCCTGGGGCAAGAAAGTATAGGTGGCGCCCCTGAGCAATGGGAGGGTCCTCCATGCAACCCGGAGGAGGCAGCAAGGACCTCAGAAAATTGCCTGGAGAACTCTTCAAATTCAGCGCTTTTGCTGCATAGCAGTAGGGGAAGCTATCTGGAGCTTTTCTCTTTACTTTTTAAACATCTTAAAAGTGGGTCCACAGGAAAATTGCGCCCCCCCCTTGGTGTAGCGACCGGGGACAGCTGCCCCTCAGGCTCCACCCTTGTTACATCTCTGGCAGGAGAAGCATAGACACCCTTATGTCCCTGCAAGGTGCGTGGAATTCTGCAATCACGGTTTAGGACAACCTGAAGCGTTCGTGCTTCTCCATCTCTGCCGGTGGAGGGGGGGGGAAAGAGAGCAATACCCCACTTACAAGGAGGCTGCCCCTTCTTCCTCTTGGGGCTCCACGTGTCCGTGCAGGTCTCCAAAATGGCGGCCAAGAGGAGGAGGGCGCTTTTCCTTCGCTGGTAGTTGGATCCCGCAGTCAGTGAGGAGGCGCAGAGCTGCAGCAGCCACTCGACAAAATCTGAGCAGAGAAAGAGAGATTTGAGGAGCGTGAAAGAGGCTGGCGCGAGACAAATGCATCCTTGGGCCGCTGGGGGAAGAGACACTGCAGGCATCCCAATTCTCTGGAAAGCAACAACTGCTCAATGCCTGGCCAGACGTGTTGCAGGAAGCAAATAAGTTCAACTGCTGGGAGTATCTCCAGGTATGCCTGGGAAAGCCGCCTCTTTGAGAGTGCAATCCTACCCTGGAGTTAGGCCGGAATAGTTAGGCCATCAAAGTTTGGCTGGCATGAGGGCCACCGTAAAGCACGTTTGGACCACTCTCGGAGTCAGGGAAGATGGCGCACGACTGCGTGCTGGCCTCTCTGACTCCGAGAGTGGTCCAAACATACTTTACGGTGTCCCTTGGGCTGGCCAGACCTTGCTTTATTTACCTCATATTTACCTCAGAATTTACCTCAGAAATTTACCTCAGAATCCCAGATACAAGGGAGTGGCGTTTGGACCACTCTCGGAGTCAGGGAGGATGGCACACATCTGTGTCTGGCCTTTCTGACTCTGAGAATGGTCCAAACATACCTTACAGTGTCCCTTGTGCCGGCCAAACTTTTGAAGTTTGAAGCTTCCTATGGCCAGTCTAAAGTGATCTGTGGGTTTTTGAAGGCCTAAGCTGCCGGCAGGTTAACAACCCTTCCCCCCAACCCCATTGATCCTACTGTATCAGTGACTCCCTATCCATGGATTGGGTATCTGCTGGGGTTTCCAGAAACCTGACCCCAGCGGATAACGAGAATTACGGGTAACAGCGGATAACAGTCAAGAATTGACTGTATGGGGATGAATGGCAAGACTTGGCGGCTGGCATCTTCCTGACCACGGACCTCTGCGTACAAAGGAGGTGCTTCACTTTCAGCTGTACCAAGTGGTGTCATTCAAATGATTTAGGAACAGGAGCTCACTTTTGATTGGCACTTGTCGGGAACCCGGAACCAGCCACGGAGCCCGTTAGGATCCGGAATGCCCATTCTGGTCTGTTCCCCCTGAATGACATCACTGGCTGTACCCCTGGTAAGACTGGTGCACCCCCTGGGGCAGGCGTGGCCTTGGTCCCTCCAAGGCTGTGGGGGATGGTCAACGTACCCACTGCTTCTGCAAGGGGCATCTGGGAATCGCCTCCCGCTAAGAACCCCTTGTTGGGCATCTGCCGATGGAGGCTCGCAAGGGAGCTGTCCCTTAGCCGGACCAGAGCCTTTTTGACGGAGGCCTGGAGCAGCTGGCGGAAAGCGGAGGAGTCACAGTTCAAGTTGAGCAGCAGGAATTCCTTCAGGAGCCGGATCTCCGTCGGGGACAAGGCCTGATTGGTCCGGGGACTGGAGCAGAGGAGGCTCAGCGCCCCCAGGCGGATGTTCTCCTCTTGGGAGAAGAGGCAGGAAGAGAGTCTTCCCAGCGTCTCCCCGTCCGTCGGCAGGACGCCCGCGATGGTCTTCTGGGCGCTCAGCAAGGTGACCCAGGCGCGCAGCTCGGCCGCATCCCGACCGCGGAAGCTTTGCGCCAGCAGAGGATACGCGGCGGGGAAGATCCTCAAGGTCCAGCCGAGGAGGTAGTTGGAGGCGTTGCTCTGCAGGAACGGGACGGGCGAGGTCAAGGCCTGGGAGAGGGTGGGCAGCCAGGCCACGGCCCACTTCTCCGCCAGCTCGTCCTCGGGAGCCTCTTCCCGTCCCGCGGTCCAGGCTTTGCGCTGCAGCTGCAGGAGAGTCTTGTACACGTCCGAGGCGACGGGACACAGGTGGTTGGTGGACAGGCAGTTCAACAGGTGCTGCGGGAGATCTTCATAGAGACCCAGGACCTTAGCGGGAAAAACACCCACAAGGCTGGGATGAGCACACTTCATACGCCTTTCGAACAACGTATCCAACTACTGGGGCAGCGAACTTGTTAACCGTTTAAAAGGGCCAGTAGGGTCGGCCCATGCATGAGGCCAACTGAGGCAGGTGCGTAAGGCAGCGGGAGTGGGTGGGGAAGGTCCTGCTGCCGCCTGTCTTTGCTGCCCCTCCAGCTACAAGGATTCAAGAAGGAATTGAGCAGAACAGAAAGCAGGGGAGTGCCGTTAAGCTAGAGCAGTGGTTCCCAAATTTTTTAAAACCGGGACCCACTTTTTAGAATGGCACTTGGGCTGGGACCCGCCGGAAGTGATGTCATTAATCCGGAAGCCAAGTCGTAACTGAAAGTGACATCCTCAAGCAGGAAGTGCCGTCATTGTGACGTCACCCAATGATGATACCAATGATGATCATCATCCTGAGACATACAAAATTATGCATGGGAGGGATAGAGTCGATAAAGGGATGTTCTTTTCCCTCTCTCAAAACACCAGAACCAGGGGGCATCCGCTAAAACTGAGGGTTGGGAGAGTTAAAACAGATAAAAGGAAGTACTTTTTTTACCCAGCAGGTAGTTAATCTGTGGAACTCTTTGCCATAGGAGGTGGTGATGGCATCTGGTCTTGATGCCTTTAAGAGGGGATTGGACGGATTTCTGGAGGAAAGGTCCATCGTGGGCTATAGGCAATGATGGATTGTGCAACCTCCTTACAAAGGTGGTGGGCTACTGGTACCGGGTGCAGGGAGTGGCAACAGGATGAGAGCGTCTTGTTGTCTCATGCCTCCTTGGGGCACCTGGTGGGCCGCTGTGAGATACAGGAAGCTGGACTAGATGGGCCTTTGGCCTGATCCAGCAGGGCTCTTCTTAAGTTCTTATGACACTCCTGGAATGCAAACTGGCATTCTTGGGCTGCAGCAATTGGACAACCGTGAAACATCCCTAACAGAAAGCAAGGTTACGGCAAAATACAGGTAGAAGTTCCCTTATCTGGACAATCCGAAATCCAGACTATTCCGAAAGCCAGACATTTTTGCCCAAGACTTCTAGTAAAAAAAGCTTTCTGTAGCATGAACACCAGAAGGTCTTGTGCTCCTTTCCGAGTACAGGCTGTAAGTTCTGTTCTCTGCTCTATGGTGTGTGCCATGGTTGAAAAATGCCAAAGAGGCTGGCAGACACCCAAATGGGTAACAGTGAAAAGAGCAAGAGGAAGCATTTCTCAGTATATTGATGCAACCATTCCTAAATCCATCCCAAGCAGTCCAGATAAGGGATACTCAACCTGTATTATGTAAAAGCACTGAACTAAAAACCAATTAAAAAAACAAAACAAACCTCACTTGAAAATGCAAACTGTTAAACTCACAAAAGGAATACAGCAAGAGTCAGGTTCCTGCAGCTTCCAAGATGGCTGCTCCCAGCTTTCCGGGACCCACCTGACATCAGGTCGTGACCCACAGTTTGAGACACACTGAACGCGAGCATCTCCAGTACTCTCGGCTACCAGTCTCCTCTCTTTCTCCCAGCTGCAACTTGGGAACAATGAGGCCAAAGCAGAGGCGTTTCTACAGGGATGGCAAAGCTCTAAGTTTTGCAAGAAGCCTTACCCTGCCGTGTAAATCCCTCCTCTCCCTAGCTGCTGTAGCCAGTAAGCCAGTAAGCAACGCCAAGATTGGCTAAAACGGTGCAGGAGAGGCGTAATCTTCACTGCAAGGTAAGGCTTCTTGCAAAACTTAGAGCTTTGCCATCCCTGTAGAAACGCCACTGGACCAAAGCTCATACCTGTCCCCCCATCTCCTTACCTTTGCAGGACCCAGGTAAGGGAGGATTGCCGAGAGAGGAAAATATCGGGCTCTGGATTGCCAAGGGATGAGGAGGACTCTCTGCAGGAACTGTCCATAGAGGGGCCGCTCCGATTCCTCAAAGTGGTCGCACTCGAGACTGTAAATCTCCAAGAGGTGTTGGAAAGAGCTGTGCACAAAATCGGACACCCCCTCCACCTGAATATGGGGCAAGCAGACATGATCATTTATATCTGCCTCCACCTGTTCTCCCACTTGCCAACCTCGGTAACTTTTTACATAGGAAGAGTTGCTCTTTTTAAAGATGTCTTTTGCCGAGTCTGACCCTGGTTCCCGCTGACTCCGTAATGTCAGTACAGACTGGCAGTAGCTATCTTGGATTCAAACAAGGGTCTATCTCAGCACTGCCTGCAGATGCTGCTGGAGACTGGACACCAGCACTCTGAACACAAACATTATCGTTATCGTTATCGATATCAATGATAGAGGTAGCAATAGCAGGAGAGGCACGAGTGGAAGGCAAGGAATTTGAAAAGATCACCAAATACAAGGATCTGCAAATTGAAATAGAATGGCTATGGAAAAAAGAAGGTCACCATTGTGCCAATGGTAATAGAGGCATTGGGCACAGTCCCAAAGAGATTTAAGCAACATCAAGGCACTCGACCTCACTGAAATCTCAACCATGCAACTATAAAATGCAGTCGTTCGAGGGACTGCCTATGTATTGCGGAAATAACTCTGAATATTCCAGGTCCTTGAGCGGGACCCGATGCTCTGAGTATACCGGTCACTACATCTGTAGTGACTGTGCAGAAGTTAATAAATAAATAAATAAATAAATAAATAAATAAATAATAAAATGAATGTTATTATTTCAGGAGGTTATGGCAGGAGGTTTTTATGGGCAGGAGGTTTAGTCAAGAGAGTTAAAGCCTCCGTTTGCCTGAAGATAAGATCCGAAGGTCGCCAGTTCGAGAACACCGGTAGCGTCCGTGAGCGGCAGACCTTGAGAATTGCGACTGATAAGAGCTGAGCTGTCTCCAGCTGCCTGTGAGAGAGGAGTTGTGCTGGGCCAGCTGTTTTCTTTGGTGAGAGCAAAGAAGCCGTTTATCAGCCAGCAGGAAGGCAATCGTGCGGCCAGAAAGAAAGACTAGCCCATGAAAGACTAGACTAGACCATACCATTTGTATGTTGTTGTAGTTCTTGAAAGACAGAACTTCTTTGTAATTTGCAAAAACCCCTTGCGGGTTTAGAGAAATAAAGCCTGCCTATGTAGTCTAAAGCCTGCCTAAAGCCTGCCTTGAATTAAAGTCAGAGGAGCAATCCAATGACCAAGAAAGGTGGTATATAAATATTATTAATTATTATTATTGCGCCAGCCCAGCAACCGAGTCCACAGTGTGGCTGTGCCTTATGGCGCATTTGCAACAGCACTGGTCCGACACAAGAGCACTGTGCCAGCGCGATGGCAGGTTAGGGCTGCTGCAGCACAACGGCAGGTTAGGATTGCATCTTTCGCGACATAAAGGTGTGTGCCACCTAACAGTGTACATTACCAGGCTCTCTGCGCTGTTCCAAAGGACCTGGGTCAGTCTCCGGAGCAGGCTAGAATTGTCTGCCAACACACGATTCTCCTTGATTTTCCAGATCGCATCCAGGCTTTCTCGGAGACGTTGAAGCCATAGGGAAAAAACTGCAAACAGGAGGCACAAAGGCTAAGCCTGCAGGTTTGGTACAGAAAGCACCAAGCTCTGGGATCAAGCATCAAGCAAGACGGGCGTGTGCTCGGCACATCAGTGAATGCAATCGAGAGCGTTAGTTGAGATTAACGGATTTCCCAATCAGGGGCATAGCTAAAGAAGTGCAGGGAGGGTGCAAGTGCACCGGGCAACAAGCTTTAGGGAGGCAATAAGCTAAGCTTGACTCTAGTGGCCAAAATGGAGAAAATCTTGGTATGTATGAATAATACCATCATGTTGTATACCATAAGATGCAGAGTTTAATACAGAATGCAATGAAACAAACCAGAGTGTAATGTCTTTACACTATCAAACATTATGGCTAAAAAAACCCAGAAAACAAAAATACAACTGTCGTGTAAAAATCGATCATCAGTTTTTAGGAATAATAATGTCATGTTATCATTTGAAGTGGAATTTCCTGCAGAATGCAATGAAACAAATTGGAGTGTAGTATCTCCATTCTGGGATGTGGTGGTGCAGTGGGTTAAACCGCTGCTGCTGGGCTTTCTGACCAGAAGGTTGGCAGTTCAAGACTGCGCGACAGAGTGAGCTCCCTTCGCTTGTCCCAGTTCCTGCCAACCTAGCTGTTCGAAAGCACCTAAATGCAAGTAGATAAATAGGGACCACTTCGGTGGGAAGGTCACGGCGTTCCATGCGCTACGGCGTAGAGTCATGCCGGCCACATGACCACGGAAGCTTGTCCTCGGACAAACGCCGGCTCAACAGGCTTAGAAACTGAGATAAGACCGCCCTCTTATCTACAGTTGGTCACGACTAGACCATTTGGTCGTGGGGAAACCTTTATCTCCATTCTATCAAGTTATGGCCAATAAAGCAAGAAATGAAAATACAACTATGATGTCACTTCCTGTGGTGATGATGTCACTTCCAGGGCATCACTTGGCCCTCTACACCGGGCTACACTTTTACTATCCACGCCAGTGGTCGCAATAGCTTCCACTAATAGTGATGCTTAGGCAGAATTCACTTTCTCGGGACACAGCGCCAAAGATCCTTTCAAAGAGCCCCAGGGATTGCCTACCTTGGAAGCAGTAATACTGACAACTCTTCTGCTCGTCCATCAGGGCTGAAGTAGCTGGGAACAGCACATCCAGCAAGAGACATCCCTGACAAGGATACAACTAGTGTAAGAAAAAGGGGTGGTGGAAATGTTCCCTTGCAGTCTACTGAAACCACAGATGTGTTACACAGAAAACCTCTTCCTGCCGAGGGCGCAATCCTAACCTGGAGTTAGGATTTGGCTGGCACAAGGGACACCGTAAAGTCCATTTGGACCACTCTCAGAGTCAAAGAGGTCAGTCAGCACACACAGACATGTGCCATCCTCCCTGAATGCCAACTGGCATTCTTAGACTGTAGCAATTGCACCACCATGAAACAACCCTGACAGAAAGCAGGATTAGGACAAAATATGATGGCAAAGAACTGAACTTTTTTTTTTTTTGAAACTCACTTGAAAATTCACTGTTCATCACAATTCACTGAAACATCACAAACAGCAAAAGTCAGGTCTGCCGTTTTCAAGATGGCTACTCCCAGCTTTCTCTGACCCACCTGACATCAGGTTGCAACAGGCCAAGTGGGTCCCGACTCACAGTTTGAGAAACACTGACCGAAAGCATGCATAATTTGTCTAAATGGGCGGGTGCTACCGCAAGATACGGGAATACATTTTCAAAATATGGTTGATTAAGAGTGCAGTCCTAACCCAGAGTTAGGCTGGCACAGTTAGGCCAGCAAAGTTTGGCCGGCACAAGGGACACCCTAAAGTATGTCTGGACCACTCTTGGAGTCAGAGAGGCCAGTCATCCTCTCTGACTCTGAGAGTGGTCCAA
>JAJKFI010000093.1:4283757-4308114 GCA_029204185.1 Lerista edwardsae
ACACTGTAAAGTTTGTTTGGACCACTCTCGGAGTCAGAGAGGCCAGTACACAGACGTGCGCCATCCTCCCTGACTCCGAGAGTGGTCCAAACATGCTTAACGCTGTCACTTGTGCCGGCCTAACTTTGCTGGCCTAACTGCAGGTTACGACTGTGTCCTAAATCCACGGATAAGCCCCACTGTCTGCATCCTTCCCACACTCAGACTTGGTCTACCTGTTTCAGGGGACCGCCTAGCTGGCAGCTCAGGATGCTCTTCTTGCAACAGGCCAACAAGCCCCTCGTCAGCACCAGTCTTTCCAATCCGTCTGGACTCCCAGCGCACAGCGGAACACGGAGCATCCCCAACTGGCATTCACCTGGGTGCAAAGCATGAGTCTGTCTTACGGAACAAACAGCAGAATCCCGACACCCACCAGATGCTCTCAGACAACAAAGCAATGAAGAGAGACGTATTTGTTTATACAGCACCATCCGTGTTCATTGGCGCGACACAACGAGAGACGAGGTCTTGGCATTGGGTGCCGTGTATTAGGAGGTGAGAGGTCCTGAAAATAATAGCAATGGCATAAGAACAGAAGCCCTGCTGGATCAGGCCAAGGGCCCATCTAGTCCAGTTTCCTGTATCTCACAGTGGCACAACAGGTGCCTCAGGGAGAACACAAGACAACAAGGTGCGTGCATCCTGTTGCCAATCCCTTGCACCTGGCATTCTGAGGTAAACTTCTGAAGTAAATAAAAGAGAATTTTCTATCCTGTGGGGAGGGAGCCATAATAACTTGCAACTCAGTCTGGGCCTTCAGAACAGAAGCTCTGCTGGATCAGGCCAAAGGCCCATCTAGTCCAGCTTCCTGCATCTCACAGTGGCCCACCAGATCCCTCAGGGATCCCGCATCCCGTTGCCACTCCCTTGCACCTCGCATTCTAAAGTAGCCAACTACTAACGTAAGGAGGTTGCGCCACCCATCATGGCCTACAGCCCACGATGGACTTTTCCTCCAGAAATCTGTCCAATCCCCTTTGAAAGGCACCGAGGCCAGATGCCATCACCACCTCCTGTGGCAAGGAGTTCCACAGCTTAGTTACTCGCTGGGTAAAAACCTATTTCCTTTTATCAGTGCTAACTCTCCCAACACTCAATTTCAGTGGCTGTCCTCTGGTTCTGGTATTGCGAGAGAGGGAAAAGAACATCCCTCTGTCAACTCTGTCCATTCCATGCATAATTTTGCATGTCTCAGTCATCCCCCACCCCAGGCGCCTTTTTTCCAGACTGAAGAGCCCCAAACGCTGCAGTCTTTCCTCATAAGGGAGGTACCCCAGCCCCGTAATCATTTTTGCCATTCTCTTCTGCACCGAGGCAGATTCCCTTGTCATCACAGACCTCTCCTTGATCCCAAGTAAGAGGACGGTGTTATGGTCAGTTAGCAGCCAAAAGCCAGTCCATCAGTATTTATACACCCCTTTTCTAGCAAAAAGGGACCCAAAGCGATATATACAGGCAAATAATAATTTTTAAATGTCTCCTTGTCCCAGAAGGGCTAACACACTCACATTGGCACTGCCAGAAAAAGGCAGGATGGTGTAGGGATTCGGGAGTTAGACCTGGAAGTTGCAGGTTCAAATCCCCGCTGAGCCATGAAGCTTCCAGGGTGTCTGTATTGGAAAAGGCAGGAGCTACCCCAAGGAATGAGGGAATGGTATCAGCAATGGCCCCTTGTCCAGGAAAGCCAGGGATTATAGGGTTAACCCCCAAGGGCTTTGCTAGCCTCGGGAACACAGGTGCAGATGGGTGTGGCTGATGAATTAAAGCCTGCCCACTGATTGGCTGGCCTCAGTATAAAGCTGGAGGCAGGAGCTGGAGAAAAGAAGCTGGATAGGTGCTGGAGGAAGGCACCTGGGAAGGCACTGGAGGAGCAGCGATGGGATCTACAAACGACCTGGGGGAATGCTGGGCGGGACTTAGGCGGGACATCCGGGTGATTGGCAGCCCGTCTGCAGCGATCTGCAGCTGCCCTGGCCTCAGGGGGGCTCCTGCTCGCTGCGGAGGACGGGTGAGGATCGCGCCGGGTGCCTGGGCGAGCAGCGGTGGGGCGCGCTAACCGGGGGCAGCCCCCCCCAGGCCAGGACAGCTGCAGAACGCTGCGGATGGGCAGCCAATCACGCGGAAGCCCCGCGGAAGTCCCGCCCAGCGTTCCCCCAGGTCGTTTGTAGATCCCGTCGCTGTGGAGGAGGGCACCAGGTAGGCATTGGACAGATGGAGTGCTGGGTTGCTGGACTGACGGAGTGCTGGCTGGACTGACTGCCTGAAAGACGGACGGATGGATCCTTAAAGGACTGCTAAAGGAAGGTAAGCTTATTGTGGGAAACCATTGGGAACTGTTATATGGCTGCCACGCCCCTGGAGCCACCAAGTGGAGGAGGCAGTTATGGCTTGGGCAAGCTGACTGCCTATTGTTTGGTGGTGGGGTTTGTTGGTGCTAGACTTAGAGTAGTTTGGAGCTAAGCCAGTGATGAGGGGAGTCTGGAGGAGGCTGACCAGCCACTGATCCCAAGCAAAGCTGCTGGAAGAGAGGAGGCCCAGTGGGTGATGGAACCCCCTCCCCCTTGCCTATCTCTGAGGCTGCTCTGGAGGGGAAACTAGTTAGCCTAGTGTGGGCATTAGGGTCCTTGGGGTGGCCCGGCAGGGAATTTGGCAGAACAGTGTCCTTGGGCCAACCTTTGTCTACCTCACGGGGTTGTTTTTCTCCTTTCTCTGTACTGAACTATGTACAGAACCCGAAGCTCCTTGGAGGGAAGGCAGTACAAAAACCTGAAAAATAAAGGTTTCGTGCTTACCTTTGGGGCCATCTGCTCCGGTATCTTCCATCTTAACAACGGCACATTCAGGTGGACTTAGGAGGCGAGAGAGACCCAGCACAGCTGTGGCTCCACTCTGAGAATCAGGTGCTGTGTTCACCAGCATGCTTAGGGCAGTCCCGGCCAGCAGGCGAGTCTCCTTGCAAGCTGCCTAAGATCAATGGACAAGAGAACATAAGAACATAAGAAGAGCCCTGCTGGATCAGGCCAAAGGCCCATCTAGTCCAGCTTCCTGTATTTCACAGCAGCCCACCAGATACCTCAGGGAGCACATGAGACAACAAGATGCCTGCATCCCATTGCCACTCCATTGCACCCGGTACTCTGAAATAGACTACTACCAATGTAAGGAGGTTGCACAATCGATCATGGCCTAATAGACCACGACGGACTTTTCTTTCAGAAATCTGTCCAATCCCCTCTTAAAGGCATCTAGGCGAGATGTCATTACCACCTCCTGTGGCAAAGAGTTCCACAGATTAACTACCCGCTGGGTAAAAAAGTATTTCCTTTTAACTCTCCCAACCCTCAGTTTTAGTGGATGCCCCCTGGTTCTGGTGTTTTGAGAGAGGGAAAAGAACATCCCTCCATCAACTCTATTCCTTCCATGCATATTTTTGTATGTCTCAATCATGTCCCCCCTCAGGCGCCTTTTTTCTAGGCTGAAGAGCCTATATTTCTTTTCTATTATTATTTTATTTTTATTAAGAACAGCAGAAACAAACTCATCACTACCAAACATAAACAAAACAAGTAAAACCAAATTCAGAATGTATAAAGCAAGGGTAGAGTACTACATCTAAGACACAGTCCTAACCTAGAGTTAGGCTGGCGCAGTTAGCGAAGTTTGGCCAGCACAAGGGGTAATGCAAAGCACGTTTGGACCACTCTCGGAGTCAGGGGGGATGGCGCACGTCTGTGTGCTGGCCTCTCTGACTCCGAGAGTGGTCCAAACATACTTTACAGTGTTCCTTGTGCTGGCCAAACTATGCTGGCCTAACTGTGCTGGTTTAACTCTAGGTTAGGATTGCATCCTAAATTACTTATATCCTAAAATACATTAATAACTGCTCACATTAAAAATTGTCTCTTAGTCAGCATCTTATTCTTTTAATACTTTTTTTAAACTCTTTATCATTTATCTTAGTCCCCAGAAAAATGTTTTATGTCTCAATCATCTGCCTATTCATCAAGTCCATAATTTGTTACACCAAAATTTCCCTTCTCACATACGAAGTCAATGAGTGGTTTCCAGTTATTCATAAATGACTTTTCTGACTTCTCTTTAAATAAAGTCGTTAGTTTATCCATTTCCATAAAGCCCAGAGGAGTGAACTGCATGCAAAACAAGTGCTCTGCCTTCTTTGAACTATGATGCTGGAAGGCAGGGTAAAAACCATCATTAAATTAAAAAATGCTTCTTTTGCATCAAGTAAGACGATGCAAAAGAAGCACTTTTGTATTCAGGTACTCTGCTTGCCACTGAAACCCATTCATGGTTTATTTTCCTGCTTTGGCTCCTGCTGTGTGCTTTTTGTTGGGGCAAAACACTTTCCAAACATTTTCCGCACAACTTAATTTGTAAACATTTGCCTTGTAATTTGCCTTGTAAACATTTGCCTTGTAAATAAGTTTGCCTCAAGTTAAACAAGTTATCCCTGCGTTAGTTTCCACAGAGCTGCACTGCCAAAGCAGAACACTTTGATACGCTTCCATCCGAAACCTGCTCTAAGCCTGCAATCCTGTAGACACTGACTCAGGAGTAAGTCCCACTGAACGCCATAAAGCTTTCTTCTGAGTAGACATGCATAGGATTGTATGGCATGCACCTGAACCTAGGCAGAACCAATAGCTTTTTAGGGCACGATCCTAACCTGGAGTTAGGCCAGCACAGTCAGGCCAGCAAAGTTTGGCCGGCACAAGGACCACCGTAAAGCGCGTTTGGACCACTCTCGGTGTCAGGGAAGATGGTGCATGTCTGTGAGCTGACTTCTCGGATTCCAAGAGTGGTCCAAACACGCTTTACAGTGTCCCTTGTGCTGGCCAGACTTTGCTTTATTTACCTCAAATTTACCTCAGAATTTTACCTCAGAACGCCAGATACAAGGGATTGGTGTTTGGACCACTCTCAGAGTGAGGGAGGATGGTGCATGTCTGTGTGCCGGCCCCTCTGACTCCGAGAGCGGTCCAAACATACTTTACGGTGTCCCTTGTGCCGGCCAGACTTTGCTGGCCTAACTGTGCTGGCCTAACTCCAGGTTAGGACTGTGCCCTTAAAGTGAGCTTCTGAATCTGAGAATTAAGGAATACAGAAGAATTAAAAATGGAGCTGAACCCAGATTTGTAATGTTCCATCTTGAGTAGAGAGTTGCTTAACACAAACTAGCTTGGTGTGATCACTACAGAGCTCGCACATCTGCATGCTTTTTCAGCGGACTGCACAGATTCTAGGGAAGACAGAGGACAAACGCGCGTCATGCAATATTGAGGACAGTGCATTCTCGGTACAAGGAAACAACGCCAAGAGTTACCTTTCCTATGATAACTTGCAACAGAGATCCCAGAATGCTTTGCAGCACTTTCCTCTCTTCACTTTCATGCCATACAAGTGGGGAGATTTCCTGGGGCATCAGCTTGAAAAGCTGCAAGCATATCTAAAGAGAGAAAAAAAGAAGGAAAAGCCTAGCAAGTCATCCTTATCCAACATTTTTCTCTTCCATGTTGAGTACTAACAAAACATGTAATTAAGGGCACAATCCTAAACTGAGTTAGGCCGGCACAGTTAGGCCAGCAAAGTTTGGCCGGCACAAGGGACAACGTAAAGTATGTTTGGACCACTCTCGGAGTCAGAGAGGCCGGCACACAGATGTGCGCCATCTTCCCTGAGTCTGAGAGTGGTCCAAATGCCACTCCCTTGTATCTGGCATTCTGAGGTAAATTTCTGAGGTAAATATTAGGTAAATAAAGCAAAGTTTGGCCAGCACAAGGGTCATCGTAAAGCATGTTTGGACCACTCTTGGAGTCAGAGAGGCCAGCACATACATGTGCCCCATCCTCCCTGACTCCGAGAGTGATCCAAACACACTTTACAGTCTCCCTTGTGCCGGCCAAACTTTGCTGGCTTAATTTACGCCAGCCTAACTCCAGTTTAGGATTGCGCTCTAAAAGCTTCTC
Source organism: Lerista edwardsae (assembly GCA_029204185.1). Classification (NCBI taxonomy): domain Eukaryota; kingdom Metazoa; phylum Chordata; class Lepidosauria; order Squamata; family Scincidae; genus Lerista; species Lerista edwardsae. Next base: position 4,289,787 of record JAJKFI010000093.1, read on the forward strand.
TGTTTGAGCAGGGTGTAGAGATTCTTCTCTTGTAGCTCACTGCTTGGTTCACTTCCTCGCACCCAAACGACAAACACAGTGAAGGAACCCTTGTCTGTACACACGCTAATTCTGTACACTGCTGGTTCTCAAACCTTTTAGCACTGGGACCCACTTTTTAGAGTGGCACTTGTGTTGGAACCCACTGGAAGGGGTCGATAACCTGGAAGTGATTAATAATCTGGTGATGCAATTCCATGCCTGTCTCCTAAGTTGTAAGTAAGGAGGACAGGACTGCAACAAGAATCAAAAGAAGCACTGTGGAAAAGTGCTATCTGTCTGTATTTATTTTTTGTTTGTTTACCTTCACCGTGATGTACTGCCATTCCTCACTCCAAATGTCCTGTTCCCGGAGCATCAAATTAAACGTAGCAGCGATGCATCTCAGCAGTGACGTGAGGTTGTTCCTCCAATAACGTCGTCCCAGCGCACTCTCCTCTACAAACATGCACACTGTGAAGAAAGGGAAGAAAAAAAATGGCGGCTGCACTTTCTTAAGGCTGAGAACCAGGGCCGGCCCATCGGTTCGGCCGACTGAGGCACTTGTTTCAGGCTGTAGACTGACGGGGGGATGGACGGACTCCCGCTTCCATCTCCTCATTGCTTTTCCTCACACTTCTGGACTGGAAGAGGAAGTGTGGAGGAGGAGAGAGGAAGGCTAGAGTATCAACACTGTTTCGCTTCCATCACCAAACCAAGCAGTGGGAGAAGCCAAGCCCGGCACATCCCTAGATAAGAGGAGTGTTCAGCATGCAACCTCAGGTGCTAGAAGCCCTGCTTTGAACCAATTCAGATGTCCACTGGCCAGCTCTCTCTATAGCCCTCTTATGGGGCTGATGGATATCAGAATCTGCTCCATGAATGACATGCCAGGAACAACGTATCCATCATCTCATCCTATCTTTTATACACAGTTTTTTTTACCCTTTCTCCACTAAGGGGACCCAAGGCAGCTTACAGAAAAACAAATGCCAAGCCTACAAAATCTCAATTAAAAACACAAGTCACACAGGAAGCTTGAAACTGTAATAATTAAGACTGAAAAAAGCAGTAAAAAACAGTAGTACAATAAAACATAAGAGCAGTAGCAACCGCCTTATAAAAGAACCAAGTGCCTTAGGGGAGAAAGGCAGGATTAAAATATGGAAAAGATAAATACTTAAGGTTGCAATCCTAGCCGGGAGTTAGGCCGGCAAAGTTAAGCCAACAAAGTTTGGCCGGCATACTGTAAAGTATGTTTGGACCACTCTCGGAGTCAGAGAGGCCAGCACACAGACGTGCGCCATACTCCCTGACTCCAAGAGTGGTCCAAACGCCACTCCCTTGTATCTGGCATTCTGAGGTAAATTTCTGAGGTAAAAATGAGGTAAATAAAGCAAAGTCTGGCCAGCACAAGGAACACTGTAAAGGACCACTCTTGGAATCAGAGAAGTCAGCACACAGAGGTGCGCCATCGTCCCTGACTCCGAGAGAGGTCCAAATGCCACTCCCTTGTATCTGGGATTCTGAGGTAAATATGAGGTAAATAAAGCAATGTCTGGCCAGCACAAGGGATGCCATAAAGTATGTTTGGACCGCTCTCGGAGTAAGAGAGGCCAGCGCACAGAGGTGGGCCATGTTCCCTGACTCCGAAAGTGGTCCAAAAGCGCTTTATGGTGGTCCTGGCGCTGGTCAAACTTTGTTGGCCTAACTGTGCCGGCCTGACTCCAGGTTAGGGTTGCGCCCTAAAAGTCTGTAAAAGCCAGATGCTATTTAAAAAGGCTGAGATCTCAGAATGCGTGTCTGGAAACAAAAATGTCTTCAGGCCATGCCAGAAAGTCCCCAAGGAGGGAGATTCTGTAAATCAAGAGGGAGGGAGTTCCACGGAGTTGGTGCCACTGCTGAGAAGGCCCTGTTCCTTGCCGCTGCCCCTCGTAGCTCCCTAGCCGGTGGCACTTGTAAGAGGGACAAGGGATTTCTGCTTTTGGGGGGGGGGGAGAGACCATGCGATGACTGACCTGTCTGGAGATCACGAGGAGATAGCACCTGAAAAGGAAGAAGCCGGGAATGTTAGGGACCGCTGAGCTGAAAGGTCATATCCAGCACCACTGATGCGGAAATGCTCCAGTGCACCCACCCATCGCCCAAGGAAGCACTTAGGGCCAAATCCTGTCCAAATTTGCAGGGCTAATGCAGCTGCAATGCAGCTCTGAGGTAAGGAAACAAATGTTCCCTTTTCTTGAGGAAGCTTCCTTGGCTGTACCCTCACTGCAGGATGCCGGGTATGCCCTGTTGGCATGGCTGCCGCTGGGGAGTTGGATAGGATCGGGACCTTAATCTGCTTCAACAGGCTGCCCCAGGGGTGGTTGCCGACGGCCAGAAAAGACGTTTTTAAGCCTGAAGCAAACCCAATTTTCTCACCTCTTTGTCCTCTGTGAGGCTGCTCATCAGCTCCTCCACCAGCTGGGAGACTAAGGAGCTGCTCCGTTCTGACAGGATGACAACCATCTAGGGGGAGAGGAGAGAATAAACCCACAGGAACATGCAACTCTGCCCCCCCCCCACTCCCACAGCTACGTTTTGCCTCATTAGCCACCTCTACAGGGACACTGAACATGGCATGAGAACATAAGAAGAGCCCCACTGGATCAGGCCAAAGGCCCATCTAGACAAGCTTCCTGCACCTCGCAACGGCCCACCAGATGCCTCAGGGAACACGCAAGGCAACTAGATAGGTGCATCTCGTTGCCACTCCCCTGCATCTGGCACTCCGAGGTAGCCTAACTCTAAAGTAAGGAGGTTGCACTAACCATCATGGCCTGTGGCCTGCGATGGACTTTCCCTCCAGAAACCTGTCCAGTCCCCTTTTAAAAGCATCCAGGCCAGATGCCATCCCCACCTCCTGTGGCAAGGAGTTCCACAGGTTAATGACCCGCTGGGTAAAAAAGTATTTCCTGTTATCGGTTCTCACTCTCCCAACACTCAATTTGAGTGGATGTCCCCTGGTTCTGGTATTGTGAGAGAGGGAAAAGAACCGCCCTCTGTCCACTTCATCCATCCCGTGCATAATTTTGTATGTCTCAATCAAGTCCCCCCTCAGGCGCCTTTTTTCTAGGCTGAAGAGCCCCAAACGCTGTAGCCTTTCCTCATATGGGAGGTGCCCCAGCCCCGTAATCATTTTGGTTGCTCTCTTCTACGCCATCTCTAGTTCCCCTATTATATATCTTTTTTAAGGTGTGGCAACCAGGAGGGTACACAGTACTCCAGATGTGGCCTTACCATCGATGCAAAGCGGCTGCAGACACCTTCCAGAGGCTGCTGGGATCTTCCGAACAGCACCTGCGACCAGCGTGGATGCCTTAAAGATGGCCTGTGGATGCTTCTGCTGGCCATTTTAAAGGGGTCAGCGCTGGTCGCAGGTGCCATTCTGAAGGTCCTGCAGTTAAGAACATAAGAAGAGCCCTGCTGGATCAGGCCAAAGGCCCATCTAGTCCAGCTTCCTGTATCTCACAGCGGCCCACCAGGGGCCTCAGAGAGCACCCAAGACCACAAGATGCCTGCATCTGGCATTCTGAGGTACATTTATGAGGTAAAATTCTGAGGTAAATATGAGGTAAATAAAAGAGAATTTGCTATCCTAAGAACATAAGGAGAGCTCCACTGGATCAGGCCAAAGGCCCATCTAGTCCAGCTTCCTGTATCTCACAGCGGCCCACCAGGTGCCCCAGGCAGGCACGAGACAACAAGATGCTTGCATTCCATTGCCATTCCCTTGCACCCGGCACTCTGAAGTAGCCTACTACTAATGTAAGAAGGTTGCACAATCCATCATGGCCTGTAGCCCACGATGGACTTTTCCTCCAGAAATCCGTCCAATCCCCTCTTAAAGGCATCTAGGCCAGATGTCATCACCACCTCCTGTGGCAAAGAGTTCCATAGATTAACTACCCGCTGGGTAAAAAAGTATTTCCTTTTAACTCTCCCAACCCGCAGTTTTAGCGGATGCCCTCCTGGTTCTGGTGTTTTGAGAGAGGGAAAAGAACATCCCTCTGTCGACTTTATCCCTTCCATGCATAATTTTGTATGTCTCAATCCGTTTTTGGAAGGTCTCTGCATAGTGGAGAACAAGGACAGTGGCGCAGAAAACGAGGGAAGTCGTGATCATATCCCTTGCAGATAAACGAGGTTGCATATAAAGAGGACTGAGCGTACTTCTTTGTACTGTTGTCCTTTGTGCATAGTCAGCTATGTCTATTCCCACGTGTCTCACCCAAAGTCCACCCTTGGTCTTCAAGATGGATCAGCAGCCAAGTGCACTTTCCACCTCCTCTTCTCTCCCACCCACCTTCTCCAGTCGGTGGAATGACCCGGAGCTGCTCGTGGTCTCCGCTTGGCAGGCCAGCACAGAGCGCACCAAAGGCAGCAGGTGTTCAGGCTCCAGTTCCCAGAATCCTTTGCTCACTCCCAGCAACAGCTGATGGGCCTCGTCCAGGTTCTTGTCTTTGCATCTCTTCACGGAACCTCTGGAAAAGATCCGAACCGCGCAGGATGACCAGGTCAAACCCGACAGATTCCAAAATACATGGAGCTGTTTGTCACAGCCGTAGTCATTAGCAACTGCAACTTGTGGTTTGATTAATGGTTACTAGACTTGCTGATGGAATTTTGATAGATGGAATTTTATTGGCCATACACGGAATTTCGCCATACATGGAATTTTACTCCGGCCCAAAAGCTCTTACATATACCTTGTGATAACTATATGGACCCTCCAGGTTTAGAGGCAGTCTACCTCAGCATAACCGAGGCCTGTCTGACTGTACTGCCACCAAGAAAGGTGAAGGCATGGAGTTATTATACACTGGAGAAGCCATGACATCATATTCTTGAAGCCGAGGGTATAATAAGATGGCTGACGCAGATCATCGCCGCGAAGGAGGAGGATTGCCGCGAATTCACGAATAAAAATCTCCCTGCACGCGTGTAAAAGTTATTTTCAATCTCTTTAAGCATGCCTGCGTGTCCTGCATACGGGTGTGCGAATTGCTGAACGAAAAATGGGATTTAATTTCCACGGAAAGATTCATGTATTCACATTACATCGGTTCAATAAAACTACCGTTCAGTGAACATTAACAGAATTTGTTTTTTTTCTTTGGGGGGGGGTGAGTGTAGAAGTTAAAAAAAATACTCTTAGTAGTCTAGAAGTAAAAAAGAATTCCTCTCATATTGACAACTACTTGTGTCATGAAGAGATTTTAATGTAATTTTCCTACTGTAATACTTATGAAATTCTGAACATTAACAGACATTTTTTTTATGGGGCATGGCCGTTTTATTTTTGGTTGTGTAGATTTCAAAAAATAAGTCTGTCAAAACAGTGTAATCCAAGTTTAAATAGACAGCAAGCAGCATTTCGTCCGGTATGTTCAGTAATATAATTACGAGGAATTTAATCTTGTAATTGCATATTAACTCATAATAAGGTTACCAATTATGTTTCTACACGATCACACATTTTTATTTTGGTAAGTTTTTATTTCAGGAGTAAACTATTCAGTCCTAAACAGTACAAGAAAAGCAATCTGAAATGCTTGGAATCAGCATTGTTCTGAGTATAAAAACATGGCCGCTAAGCCCGCCCCCTGGCTTCAATTCTGCCGCATTACTTCTTAAGGCAGGGCCATGGGTTGGGTGAAGGGGACGCTGGCCCCACAACTGTGGAATACCTTCCCCTTAGAATTAAGAACAGCTCCCTCTTTGACAGTCTTTCGGTGGGGCCTGAAAACTTTTTTATTCAAAACAAGCTTTTAACTGCTGACAGGCTGGCTGGCATTTTAAACGACAACTATGGGATCCACGGGGCCTGCCCGTTTTAAATTAGTTTTAAAATATTGTTTTAATGTGGTTTTAAATGTCTCCTTTTGTATTGTTTTTATTTTAATGTTGTAAGCTGCCTTGGGTGCCCATGGGGCAGAAGTAAGGTAAAGGTAAAGGTTTCCCCACGACCGAATAGCCTAGTCGTGACTGACTGTAGGGGGGCGGTGCTCGTCTCCGTTTCTAAGCCTGTAGAGCCGGCGTTTTGTCCGAGGACAAGCTTCCGTGGTCATGTGGCCAGCATGACTCTACGCCGTAGCGCATGGAACGCCATTACCTTCCCACCAAAGTGGTCCCTATTTATCTACTGGCGTTTTTAGATGCTTTTGAACTGCTAGGTTGTCAGGAGCTGGGACAAGCAACGGGAGCTCATTCCGTCGCACGGTCTTGAACTCCCAACCTTCCGGTCAGAAAGCCCAGCAGCAGCGGTTTAACCCACTACACCACCACGTCCCTATAGGGGCAGACGTATGAATCCTGTAAATAAAAAATAGCCACTGGGAGGCAGACAGTGTGTGTGTGTGGGGGGCTGAGCCCCTGGAGCGTGCCTCCGGCCGCATGGCCCTGGCATGGGGTGGAGTCGGGGTCTCCTGCGAGCTGTGGGACTCCTGATAGCCCCAGAGGGGCTCAGGCCAGGTGGGGTCCCTACCAAAGCATTGCCACATATCAGTGGAGTTCTTCAGCTTTCATAGAATCACAGAGTTGGAAGGGACCTGCAAGGTCATCTAGTCCAACCCCCTGCCTGTAGCAGGAAAACCTCCAAGAGCATCGCCAGCAGGTGCCTGTCGAGCCTCTGCTTGAAGGTCTCCAGGGAGGAAGAATCTACGGTCTCCCTCGGCAATCCCTGTTTTCCCTCTTCCTCATAAGAACATAAGAAGAGCCCCGCCCGCCAAAGGCCCATCTAGTCCAGCTTCCTGTATCTCACAGCGGCCCACCAGGTGCCTCAGGGAGTTCAGTAGACAACAAGATGCTTGCATCCTGTTGCCACTCCCTTGCACCTGGCATTTTGAAGTAGCCTACTACTAATATAAAGAGGTTGCACAACCCATCATGGCCTATAGCCCACCATGGACTTTTCCTCCAGAAATCTGTGCAGTCCCCTTTTAAAGGCATCTAGGCCAGATGCCTGTGGCAAGGAGTTCCATAGCTTAATTACCCGCTGGGTAAAAAAGTACTTCCCTTTTATCTGTTTTAACTCTCCCAACCCTCAGTTTTAGCAGATGCCCCCTGGTTCTGGTGTTTTGAGAGAGGGAAAAGAACATCCCTCTATCGACTCTATCCCTTCCGGGCATAATTTTGTACGTCTCAATCATGTCCCCCCTCCGGCGCCTTTTTTCCAGACTGAAGAGCCCCAAACGCTTCAGTCTTTCTTCACAAGGGAGGTGCCCCCCCCGGCTTCTTGCACCCAGGGCTGCCCCCCAAATTGCAGCCTGTTCTCTCCCTGCCCACTCCAGATTTCTCTGGCAATCTCTCCACTGTCGAACCACTGCCCTGATCGTCCAGAAATTCTTCCTGACGTCCCGCCAGAATCTCCCCTCTTGCAGTTTGTACCCACTGGACCTAGTTCGACTTTCAAAGGCAGGTGAGAACAGATTTGTCCCTTCTTCCTTGTGACAGCCCTGCAGATATCACATCCCCTCTCTCCTCTCTGTTCAGGCAGAAATTCAGCCGGGAAAACTCTCTGCTCTGCTTTGCACGGCAAGCCCACTCTGGTTGGGGAGAGGGGAATGCCCTGGAAAACTTCCGCCTGTCAAACGTCTACGGAGCCAGAGCTGGGAGGGGGGAAAATGGTAACCCCAGAGGTACTGAGCCTTATAAGAGGTTTGCAGAGTGAGCCTCTCTGTTTCAAAATCCAGCCCCTTTTCCAATGCACAGACACCCTCTCCGAAATGCCCAGCAAAGAGCTTACCCTGCAAACTGCAACAGTTTTTCTAAGATGGGGAGGAAGCTCTGAGCGATTTCTGCAAGCCCCTCGGCCTGCCCCAGCAGCTCCTTGTAGAATAGCAAGCTTTCCCGGAGGTCCTCCTCGGCCCCCATCGTCGCTCACAGAATCCAGCCTGCAGCCCCAGTCCCAACGCTGCATGGAGCAAGAGATGACCAAGAGCAAGTCTCTCCTGCCGCCATAGAGCGTGAGCCTGCAGGAAAGAGAGGCGACAGCACTGAAGCACTGGCCTGAGAGACACGCCGGCTCCACCTGGTGCTCACAGCAGGAACGCCAGGGCAGCCTTTCCGAGCTGTGAATGTAAGAACATCAGAAGAGCCCTGCTGGATCAGGCCAAAAAGGCCCCTCTAGTCCAGCTTCCTGCATCTCACAGCAGCCCACCAGATGCCTCAGGGAGCACAGGAGACAACAAGAGGCCTGCTTCCTGTTGCCACTCCCTTGCGCCTGGCTAATCCTAACCTGGAGTTATGCCGGCAGAGTTACCATAATCACTTTCGCTCACGAATGAACTCCAACCTGTTGCCTGCCAGGTGGCTTATCAGGAACGTAAGAAGAGCCCCGCTGGATCAGGCCAAAGGCCCATCTACTCCAGCTTCCTGCATCTCAGGTGGCCCACCAGGTGACTTAGGGAGCACACGAGACAACAAGAGGCCTGCTTCCTGTTGCCACTCCCTTGCACCTGGCTAATCCTAACCTGGAGTTATGCCGGCAGAGTTACCGTAGAGTATGTTTGGACCACTCTTGGAATCAGAGAGGTCAGCACACAGATGTGTGTCATCCTCCCTGATTCTGAGAGTAGTCCAAACATACTTTACGGTGCCCCTTGTGCCAGCCAAACTCTGCTGGCCTAACTGTGCCGGCCTAACTCTAGGTTAGGATTGCGCCCTAAATCACAGTGCATGGCTAAGACTTTACAAAGAGCGTGTTGGATATGGCTGCTAGAGCCCAGAATTGAAATCAATCAATCAATCAATCAATCAATCAATCAATCAACAGGTACTTATATACTGCTTTTCAACACGAAGTTCACAAAGCGGTTTACAGGCAAATAGTAATAATAAAGTTAAATGGCTCCCTGTCCCAAAAGGGCTCACAATCTAAAAAAAGGCAGACCACCAGCAACAGCCACTAGAAAGACTGTGCAGGGGTGAAGAGGGACAGTTACTCTCCCCCTGCTAAATATAAGAGGAACACCACTGGAAAAAGTGTCTCTTGTCCAGTTAGCAGGGGTTAATCCCAGCCCTCAGACTACGAATAGCCACTCCTGCCTCAGTTGTACAAAGCATTTAGTCATAACTTTGCTAAATCTCAAGCACTTCAATAATAGGGAAGTTAGAACAAACAAAAGCGTGTGATTACCCAGCATGTGATTAGTCTGTGGAACTCCTTGCCACAAGATATGGCGATAGCATCTGGCCTGGATGCCTTTAAAAGGGGAGTGGACAGTTTTGTGGAGGAAAACTCCATCACAGGTTACAAGCTATGATGGGTATGTCCAGTCTGAGATCAGCTGGTCGCTCATCATGAGGGCCAGGTAGGATTTTTTTTTTTTATTTTGTCATCTGAATTGGCCACGGATGGCAGTTTTTTTCCCTACCCCAGACTGGGGAGGGAGGGACGGGTGTTCAGTAGGTTTCATGATTTACACTTGTGTTTAATAAAGTTAAACCCCAACCTCAGTCTGGTGTCTTCCTCGGGGGTGGTGCAAGGGCAATAAGCTACCTTAGAATGCCAGATGCAGAGGTGGTGGTGGCGGCGGCAACAGGATGCAGGCATCTTGCTGTCTCATGTGCTCCCTGAGGCATCTGGTGGGCCACTGTGAAATACAGGAAGCTGGACTAGGTGGGCCTTTGGCCTGATCCAGCAGGGCTCTTCTTATGTTCTTAAGACCCAGACTGAGTTGCAAGTTATTATAGCTCCCTCCCCACAGACAGGATAGCAAATTCTCTTGTACTTACCTCATTATTTACCTCAGACATTTGCCTGAGTGCCAGGTGCAAGAGCGTGGCAACAGGATGCAGGCATCTTGTTGTCTCGTGTGCTCCCTGAGGCACCTGGTGGGCCACTGTGAGATCCAGGAAGCTGGACTAGATGGGCCTTGGGCCTGATCCAGTGGGGCTCTTTTTATACTCTTAAGGCCCAGACTGGGTTGCAAGTTATTATTTACCTCAGAAATTTACCTCAGAATGCCAGGTGCAGGGGAATGGCAACAGGATGCAGGCATCGTGTTGTCTTGTGTGCTCCCTGAGGCACCTGGTGGGCCACTTGAGGCACCTGGTGGGCCACTGTGAGATGCAGGAAGCTGGACTAGATGGGCCTTTGGCCTGATCCAGCGGGGCTCTTATGTTCTTCTTACGTTCCTGTGTTCTTATTGATGGAAATGAGGCAAGGCCTTCAGGCTTGGTGCGCCTCTCCATTTTCAATTAACTCTTCCGAAAACCCACCTGTCTGTTCTCTTTCTCCCGCTCAGAGCTCCCTTTTGCTGGCAGGGGAGGGCAGGGGGCAACTCCTCAAGCCCCATCACAGGAAGGATTTTCCAAATCTATAAATTCACTTTTGACAACTGAACAGCGAAAGCAGATTAACCGCTTTTTTCCTCCCGTTGTTAATCCTTATAATGGTTTTAGAATCTCCTTACCCAATAAGAAAACGATAAGAGCCTCTGTCTGTTCTCCTTATCCATATCTACATTGTCTCTGCCTTGTCTACATTTCTCCCTCCCCAGCGCGATTGTTTTATTTTCCTCTCTCTTTTCTAATACGGAATGGCCCAGGGAGATTGTATCTCGGTAAACACAACATCAATACAATCCCCTCTCCTGATTGCCCGCTTTCAGACGCCCAGGTGCCAAGGCAGTGTCGGCCGATTGAGATTTGATTAGCAGCCGCTATCGAAAGTCCTCTTTGTGAAATCTGGGTCTTAAATCCCATAATTCTGTGATAAAAGGAGCATTACCAGTCTATTTTCCAAAGTGAAAGGTATGGGGAGAATGAAAGAAAGCAATCAGCGCCCAGACTAATAGGCTAAGTGTACAGGGCCCCGGTGTGGCGGGAGAGGTAGGGATGGGGGAACAAAAATCTTTGTGGCAGGCAGGCAAAAGGGGATTAATCTGCTGCAGGTTGCTGTTCGAAGGAGAAAGGCTGCATTTGGCTTTGGCTCTCATTCAGAGCAGGGAAGTGGTGGCGCAGTGGGTTAAACCGCTGCTGCTGGGCTTTCTGACTGGAAGGTTGGCAGTTCAAGGCCGCGTGACGGAGTGAGCTCCTGTTGCTTGTCTCAGCTCCTGCCAACCTAGCAGTTCGAAAGCACCTAAATGAACGTAGATAAATAGGGACCACTTTGGTGGGAAGGTAACGGCGTTCTGTGCTCTACGGTGTATAGTCATGCCGGCCACATGACCACGTAAGCTTGTCCTCGGACAAATGCCGGCTCTACAGGCTTAGAAACGGAGATAAGCACCGCCCCCTACAGTCGGTCATGACTAGACCAAGCCTTTAACCTTTACCTCATTCAGAGCACAATCCTAACCTGGAGTTAGGCAGGCACAATTAGGCAAGCAAGGTTTGGCCAGCAGAAGGGAGTCAGAGAGGCCAGCTCACAGACATGCGCCATCCTCCCTGATTCCGAGAGTGGTCCAAACGCGCTTTACAGTGCCAGCCAAACTTTGCTGTCCTAACTGTGCCAGCCTAACTCCAGGTTAGGATTGTGCCATCAAACTTGCTTCTTAGGAAGGTGCCCTCTCTTTCCTCCCACCACCTCTAGCCTGCTAAGGGTGTATCACCCTCCAGCATTCCCCCCCCCCATCAACAACATGGGGATACATGCAGGACCCCGATTGCAGACACTCCAAATGGCGCTGATGAATATATAGGGTTGCCAGCAGGACCTGCCGAAGATCTCCCGATGAGCAAGGAACCATAGCAAATGCAGTCCCTCGCCACACTCAGAGCGCAATCCTAATCTGGAGTTAGGCTGGCACAGTTAGGCCAGAAAAGTTTGGCCTGCACAAGGAACACCATAAGGTATGTTTGGAGCACTCTCGGACTCAGAGAGGCCAGCACACAGATGTGCGCCATCCTCCCTGACTCCGAGAGTGGTCCAAACACCACTCCCTTGTATCTGGCATTCTGAGGTAAATTTCTGAGGTAAAATTCTGAGGTAAATATGAGGTAAATAAAGCAAAGTCTGGCCAGCAGAAGGGACACCATAAAGTATGTTTGGACCACTCGCGGAGTCAGAGAGGCCAGCACACAGACATGCGCCATCCTCCCTGACTCCGAGAGTGGTCCAAATGCACTTTACGGTGGCCCTTAATCCATCTGCATTTTGGGTATCATCTTAGCACACAAATCCTTTGGGATCTGTTGCCAGCCACTTGTACAAAACATCCCTTCTGAACATGAGCCCTGCTGGATCAGGTCCAAAACCCATCCAGACCAGCATCATCCATCTCACAGTGACCCACCAGACGCCTCTGGGGGTATATAAGACCAGATACCCGCATCCTGTTGCCATGCCCTTTCATCTGGCTTTCGGAGATAAAACACAGAGGTTGCACACAATCACCTGTGACGGATGACCTTGTTCTCCACAAATCTGTCCAATTCCTTTTCAAAAGGCAGCTAGGCCAGGTGCCATGGCAACATCCTGTGGCAAGGAGTTCCACAGGTTAATTGCATGCCGGGTAATGAAATAGGTCCTGATTTTGGAAAGTTTCCCCCAAACTTGAAACTTTTCATGTTTTTTTGTTTTTTTGTGGGCAGCAAATACATAGGTGTTAAGGAAAAAAAATCCTCCTCACCCTCGCAAAGGGGTTTTGCTGCCTTGTGCTGGATTCTTGTTTTCTATAATCAACCTAAACTCTCCCCTGTCCTCCATATTGTGCGATATGACAGTTCTCTTTTGATGGGAAGGCTTTCATTTGGCCAAAGAAAAGGATAATTTGCTTCTCTCTTTTTAAAAGGACTTAATCCTCCCGGGCCATTTTCTGGGCTGGAGAAACAGCTATTCTCCCTGTGGCTTGAATGGGAGGATTCCGACACAATGGATATCATAACCACCTCAAATCTACACTCCAGATAGAGAAATCAGATTTCCTTCCAGAGTCATTTCGGCGGGATTAGCTAAATCTTAGATCCACACTAACCCTTCACAAAGCTGTCAAGATTAGTTAGAATTTATTTTATTCCGGCAAGGGGTTTACGGTTTTTCTTTCCAAAAAGGATTATATAGATATATATGTATATTTTTAGGATGCCCTGGGTTATAAAGCGGCAAGCTTAGGTGGGTGGAGCACACACATGCGCTCTTGTTTATGCGCGAGCATATAGCATAAAAGCCATGGGTGCTGGAGGAGATGCTCTAGCTGCCCCGGGAAGACGAGGCATGTCCATTCTGTTGGGCAGGATTGCTTCTTGCTTATAAAGTTGCTCCTGTGCCCGCCTCTTCTAGAGAACAGGAAGCTCTTTGCTTCCCAGGCACGGACCTCCTGCGCACTCTTTGTGCATGATGTCCGGAGAAACTCCTTCAGACTCAGACGTGGGCAAGAGAAGCCTCAAGAAGCCAGGCTCCTTCACCATCGACAACATCCTTTCCAGCTCGCCCGAGAGACGGCCCCAAGTCTTTCTCCCGTTATGCTTCCGTGGAATCTTGGACTGCGAGCCCAAACGTTTTTGTGCGCTGGGGGGACTTATGGCGGGCGCCCTGCCGGAGGACGAGGAAGGGGATGAGATGGAGCTGGGACAGTGCGGCTGCTGCTGCTGTGCGCACAGCAACACTCATTCGTGGCAGGAGAGCGCTAATTGGCTGGGTAACGTATTTTCCTGCTTTTTTTAATGATTCAGTGCGCCGATGTCACAGTGAGGAAGGAATGATGACCAGGGGACCGGTGACGGAATGGATCAGGCCAAAGGGCCATCTAGTCCAGCTTCCTGTCTCTCACAGTGGCCCACCAGGTGCCTCAGGGAGCACACAAGACAACAAGATGCCTGCATCCTGTTGCCACTCCCCTGCACCTGGCATTCTGAGGTAAATTTCTGAGGTAAATATGTCACCCCTCCCATGTGTGGTCCGTAAGAACATAAGAAGAGCCCTGCTGGATCAGGCCAAAGGCCCATCTAGTCCAGCTACCTGTATCTCACAGTGGCCCACCAGATGCCTCAGGGAGCGCATGAGACAACAAGATGCCTGCATCCTGTTGCCACTCCCTCGCACCTGGCATTCTGAGGTAAATTTCTGAGGTAAATAAAATTTGTTATCTTGTCTTTGGGGAGGAAACATGCAACCCAATCTGGGCCTTAAGAACTTAAGGAGAATTCCACTGGATCAGGCCAAAGGCCCATCTAGTCCAGCTTCCTGCACTTCACAGTGGCCCACCAGATGCTTCAGGGACACAAGACAACAAGATGCCTGCATCCTGTTGCCACTCCCTTACACATGGCATTCAGAGATGGGGTTACTCCTAACCAAGTGGTTGCAGATACCCATCATGGCTTGTAACCTGTGATGGAATTTGCCTCCATCAATCTGTCCAATCCGCTTTAAAAAAGCCCTCCAGGCCATATGCCATCACCGCATCCTGTGGCAAGGAGTTCCACAGATTAATTACACAATTGGTACATATGAACTGGCAGGGGGTTGGACTCCATTATCTTGTAGTGCCCCTCCAACCCTAGGAGTCAATTATTGTAGCCCCAAATTGCCTCAGGCAGGTCAATTACACCCAAAATTGCTTGTTCCAATGGACAGCACAACATACCTTGGGAAAGTCAATGAACATGCTAAGTTTGCATCAGGCTGTTATGGGGCGGGAACTTATTCTTACTTTATAAAGTACATTCAGGCTGCAATCCTATACACACTTTCCTGGGAGTAAGCCTCATTGAACACAATGGGACTGACTTCTGAGAAGACATGAATAGGATTGTGCTGTAAGAGCGCAATCCTATCCTGGAGTTAGGCTGGCACAGTTAGGCCAGCAAAGTTTGGCCGGCACTAGGGACACTGTAAATGCATTTGGACCACTCTCGGAGTCAGGGAGGATGGCGCACGTCTGTGTGCTGGCCTCTCTGAGTCCGAGAGTGGTCCAGACATACTTTATGGTGTCCCTTGTGCCAGCCAAACTTTGCTTTATTTACCTCATATTTACCTCAGAAATATACCTCAGAATGCCAGATACAAGGGAGTGGCGTTTGGACAACTCTCGGAGTCAGGGAGGATGGCGCACGTCTGTGTGTTGGCCTCCCTGAGTCCGAGAGTGGTCCAAGCATACTTTACGGTGTCCCTTGTGCCAGCCAAACTTTGCTGGCCTAGCTGTGCCGGACTAACTCCAGGTTAGGATTGCGCCCTTACACATACTTACCTGGAACATTTCTGAATCAATCAACCCACAACATTTCTGAATCAATCAATCAATCAATCAATCAATCAATCAATCAATCAATCAATCATATTTACATACCACTTTTCAAAACAAAGTTCACAAAGCAGTTTGCAGGTAAATATTAATAAAGCTAACTGACTCCCTGTCCCAAAAAAGGCTCACAATCTAAAAAATAAATAAATTGCAGAACACCCCCAGCAACAGCCACTAGACAAGACTCTGCACAGGGGTGAAGAGGGACAATTGTTCTCCCCTTGCTAAATATAAAAGGAACTGCACTTGAAAAAGTGCCTCTTGCCAAACATGCATCCAGTCACACTGCAGTTATTCCTTTTTTTTTTCCAGCGTGGGAGAAATGAATCATAATCCCACCCTTCCCAGTTAATGCAGCAATCTAATTTCCACATTGCCCTTACCTCTGAATTCTGTAGACGGGTCATTTGTTGCACAGTCAACCCATCCCCAATCTTCGTTCCCGCAGACACGCGGTTCCCCTGGCCCATGAGGCTCTTCCATCCCCTCGGCCGGCCGTGCAAGACTCCGCGCGGGCCCCCGAGCGAGCTGCAGACGTTCCACCAAATCCAGCGCCGGACCCGCCGGCATCGCACCATCTTCACCGAGGACCAGCTGCAAGCCCTGGAGGCCCTCTTCCGCCAGAACCAATATCCAGATGTCATCACCAGAGAACATCTGGCCAACCGCATCCACCTGAAGGAAGAGCGAGTCGAGGTAAGCGTTCTGGCGAGCCGCGGACGGTCCAGCCATGAGGCAGTCTCAGGGGCTCATTTCAGACCGCGGACAAGCGAGGGGCTCCTGTTGCTAGGGTCCCTCCCCCAAACCTTTGTCCCACAGCACAATCCTAACCTGGATTTAGGATGGCACAGTTAGACCAGCAAAGGGGACACCATAAAGTCTGTTTGGACCACTCTCTGAGTCAGAGAGGCCAGCACACAGATGTGCGCCCTGACTCCAAGAGTGTTCCAAATGCCACTCCCTTGTATCTGGCATTCTGAGGTAAAATTCTGAGGTACAATTCTGAGATAAATATGAGGTAAATAAAGCAAAGTCTGGCCAGCACAAGGGACACCGTAAAGTGTGTTTGGACCACTCTCTGAGTCAGAGAGGCCAGCAGACAGACATGCACCATCCCCTGACTCAGAGAGTGGTCCAAACATGTGTTACGGTGGCCCTGGTGCCAGCCAAACTTTGCTGGCCTAACTGTGCCAGCCTAACTCCAGGTTAGGATTGTGTTCCCACTCTCTTAATACCAAATGAAAGAAGGGGACAGAATACAAGAGGAAGAGTGGAAGCAAGGACTGAAGATCAAAGTGTCTTGGACACTCTAGCCTACCACTCTTCTCTCCTCACCTCTCTGACTTCAAGAGTGGTCCAAACATACTTTATGGTGTCCTTTGTGCCGGCCAAACTTTGCTGGCCTAACTAAGCCGGCCTAACACCAGATCAGGATTGCACCCTCAATGTGCTCTCTGTGCTGGATTATGGATAAAACCTTTGGCTTTTTTTTTTCCCCCCCCCCCCCCCCGTCAAACCCACAGGTCTGGTTTAAAAACCGACGTGCCAAATGGAGACATCAAAAGCGAGCGACAGCCTCGGCACTCCTCCTCCAAAGCACCAAAAAGGCTCCCGAGGGAAACTGCTAACAAATAGAGGCATCATCCAGCCGGGGCGAGAAGCACTGTGCGGCCATTGGCGAGATAGACAGGTGACGAGGGCTAGCGACGGAAAGCTCACCATTAAGAAATGGTCAAAGAGTGGAAACTGCTGAATTTTCCACAAGACTACATTTTTCGTAATGGTTCGTCCCATCACACATTAAAAAAAGGACTCCTAAAAGATGTTTGGTTCCTCCCGGGCCGGCCCTTTGATGAGGCCAGCTGAGTTCACGTCAGGATCGCCTGCTTCCATCTGCCTGCTGTTTCTCCATTAGCTTTGTGGCTCTCCTTTTAGCCAACTAGATCTGAGCTGCCAAGATTGCAAGACCTTTGACCTGAGCTCGCACACTTTAGATCTGAACTACCTGGAGACACCGGTTGGCAGAATCTCTTACTTGGCGCCTCGGTTCGAAGTAGAATCTTTCACAGAGCACAATCCTAAACTGGAGTTAGGCCGGCATAAACTAAGCCAGCAAAGTTTGGCCGGCACAAGGGCCACCGTAAAGCGTGCTTGGTCTACTCACGGAGTCAGGGGGGATGGCGCACGTCTGTGTGCTGGCCTCTCTGACCCCAGGAGTGGTCCAAACATACTTTATGGTGCGCTGGCCAAACTTTGCGGGCTTACCTGATGCCAGCCTAACTCTGTTTAGGATTGTGCCCACTATGTTTCCTGTTCTGTCTTAAGCTCAGCAGTATGAAATCTCTTAAATGTTTGCTGCTGCTTTGAGAACGCAGCTAGGAATACTATCTATATAAATGCAAACAATAAAAATGTATACCTTGGGCCGCTGGTTGTTTTTTGGGGTAGTTCCTTGCATTATGAGTGATGCCATGGATATGGGAAGTTGAATTTAAGATCAGAGGCCAGCAAGCAGCAGTGTAGCAGTCTTCAATCTGTCAAGGGCTGGGACCCATTTACTTCGAAATCCAGGAGTTTGCATGTAGTCATCCTGGCTTGTAACCTATGATGGACTTGTGCTCTATCGTTCTTTCCAATCCCCCTTTTATATATGTTGTTGTTCAGTCGCTAAGTCGTGTCCGACTCTGTGCGACCCCCTGGACCACAGCACGCCAGGCCTCCCTGTCCTCCACTAGCTTCCGGAGTTCACCCAATTTCATGGTCATTGTGTCGGTGACACTCTCTAACCATCTCATCCTCTGCAGCCTCCTTCTCCTTTTGCCTTCCATCTTTCCTAGCATGAGAGTCCTCTCTTCTCATGAGGTGGCCAAAGTCTTTGAGCTTCGGCTTCAGTATTTGCCCTTCCAGGGAGCAATCAGGCTTGACTTCCTGTAGGATTGACCGATTGGATCTCCTTGCAGTCCAGGGGACTCTCAAGAGTCTTCTCCAGCACCATAATTCGAAAGCATCTATTCTTCGGCGCTCTGCCTTTCTGATAGATAGATAGATAGATAGATAGATAGATAGATAGATAGATAGAT
>JAJKFI010000093.1:4311593-4324530 GCA_029204185.1 Lerista edwardsae
GGAGTTCCACAGACTAATTCCTGAAGCACCTCTGCCCTAGTTAACTAGGTTGACTAAGTTTGGTTAATTCCTGGAGCACCCTTGCCCTATTTAACTCATGTGGCAAGGAGTTCCACAGACTAATTAAAGGCTAACCCCAACAGACAGGCTTAGCCTTGGGCTTAGCGCATCTTTCCACTCAAATGGCGCCGCCCGCTCTACTCACCCGGCCGCGAACAGAGCCGCAAATCAAAGCGCAGCCACCACTCAACTCTTTAGTCTCATCTCTATAAGCCCCGCTTGAGTGACGGTTTTTCGGGAGGGCGGCACGAAGACTACAAGTCCCGCCAGGCTATGCGCGCGGGAAAAAGTGAGCGCCCACTTCCGGCTCGGCGGCGGTTGTTTCCGGAAGCGAGGCTGCGTCGCTGAGGGTCGCGATGGAGGCGCTGGGGCCTGTGGTGGGATCCGCGACCGCTGCCCCCGCCTCGTCCGGGGAGCTGGTGCCTGTGCCGGCCGAGGCCCGCGCGGTGGCCGTGGGTAAGGAAGCGGCGGCCCAGGAGCCCCTCGAGAGGCGCAAGAGGGTCCTCGACGAGGAAAACTACATCCAGGTGCGGGGGGGGGCTGTGATGGGGCGGACGGGGCGGGGTTTGGGCCACTTCCGGCTTCGAATCCTCGCCTCCTATAGGACACAGAGAAAAAAAAGGTTCCCTGCCCCGACCAGTTTACAGTCTAGGGCAGTGGTTCTCAAGCACTAGGACCCACTTTTTGGAAAGGCAGTCTGTCTGGGACCCACCGGAAGTGATGTCATGGCTGGAAATGCCGTCATTGTGACACCAGAGCCTGCTGCTTTCCTGAGACTGCAGCAATCAATCAGTCAACTAACCAACCAACCAACCAACCAACAGTATTCAGTTGATCAGAGTAATCAGTTGGGCTATTTCTCAGCCCTTTTCCAATAGCAAAGCGAATCAGAACGAAAAAGCCTATTTGTAGACACCAGCAAAACAGCCACACAGCCCTCCCTGCTTTCCAGCTTCCCATATTTTCAATGCGGCTGTTCTAGGTGCTTTGTGACCCACTGGTGGGTCCCGACTGACAGTTTGGGAACCACTGGTCTAGGAATCCACACAAAGAAGGGGGCAGATGGAAGGGAAATGCTTATATACTGACATACCTGACACTTACGTACGCAGTAGTGTGAAATGGATCAGTAGAGGGGTAAAATAAGAGAATGAAAAATAAAATACTTCCCCCCCCCCCCAACGAAAGTCCTTACTCCACAAAATTATGCTATTGTACTCAAGGCCTTTTTCTTTGTCTTCTCTAAACACTTGTTTGTCCAGTTGTACCATCATGTTTGTTCTCTTACAGAGCCTGGAGAAGATAATCCAAAGGGATTTTTTCCCTGATGTAGAAAAACTGCGTGCCCAGAAGAACTATCTGGAGGCCGAAGAAAGTGGAGACTTGGAGAAAATGAGGCAAATAGCCATCAAATTTGGCTCTTCCTTGGGTCGATCCTGCAAAGACACCCCTGCACCATGTAAGGGTTTGTGTGGGCACTTTAACCTTCAGGGATGTAGTATTCTTGCCTATTTGTGCTTTTAACAGTTGGTCCAGGGACAGTTCTGATGTTGTTGGGTCTGATGTCCATAAGACTTTTTATTATGTGTTATTGGTTCTTTCCTCTTCTTTGCCTTCACTTTGTATGTTTCTGTTATGATATTTGAGTAGTGATGATGACGATGTTGGAGTGCGTGGATGAATACTACTCCTGAGTGGTTTACTCAGAGATCCAACACTGGTTATCACAGACAAGAAATAACTCAGAGACTTATTTAAAAAGAACTTCTGTATTACTCAAGTTAATCTTCTTTACAACTGTTACAGCAACTCCAGCAGACTCTGTACATAACTTCTATTAATCAATGATCAGCTCTCATCCGAAAGACTTCTCTCAAGCAGGCAGTCTTTCAAAACCCTCTCTGAAGAAACACAACCACATTGTATCCCTGGTCATGTTTATATATCATCCAATCACCCCCACTCACATGACCATATCTCCCAGATTCTCTTGTTACTGAGCAAATCTACATGTTGCCATTCTAACTCTTATTACTGGGCAGATCTCTATGTTACCATTCCTACTCATATCACTGGGCCGATTTACATGTTGCCATTTTAGCTCCATGTCTCTAGGTAGAAACCAACCATACAGATCTGTAAATTTCTTCTGCCTCATTCCAATATCCCAACAGTTTCTCTGTCATATGGCAGTAAAGATCTGGTTGATTGACTGAACTGGTCGAAGACACCCAATAAACTTCAGAACTTTTATCTAAACCAGTGGT
The DNA here is from genome assembly GCA_029204185.1 of Lerista edwardsae. Classification (NCBI taxonomy): domain Eukaryota; kingdom Metazoa; phylum Chordata; class Lepidosauria; order Squamata; family Scincidae; genus Lerista; species Lerista edwardsae. The sequence continues at coordinate 4,313,921 of JAJKFI010000093.1, forward strand.
TCCCTTTTATCTAAACCATGAAGGTAGGGAACCCTATCAGTCCTTGCGGGGGAAGGCGGTGACAGCAGGGGCAGCCTCACAACGATCGCACCGCTGCTGCCAGAAAGAGCTCTGTTAAGGTACCTGGCGGGTAGTGTGGCCATCCAGAGGGGGCAGAGGGTGGCAATCCCCTCTGTGGGCCACGCCGCTGCCCCAAATAGCTCTCTGCGACGATCACACTGACTTCAAGGCTTGCACAAGCCCAGACAGGGGTCAGATTGCTGCAGGTAGCTGTTTAGGGCAGCGGGGTGGCCCGCAGAGGGGATTGCCTCCCTGCCCCCTCAGGATGGCCACGCTACCCCCCCCCCAGGTACCTTAACAGAGCTTTTTGTAGCAGCAGCACAATCCCTGTGAGGCTGTTGTGCTGTCCCTTCTTCAACCACTTCCCTTAAAGGGGTATACCGTTTCCCTGGGGGGGGTGTGTGTGTGGGTGGGCCCCCAGGTTGGGAACCACTGATGAAAACTCTGTGATCTAGTTGTGAAACTACCTGCCCTTTTGGAACCGTGATGAGCCAAAGTTTGTGAATCATGGTTTTTGTTTTTTTTCTCGAGCAGATGTTACCCCAGCCACCTTTGAGACGCCCGAGGTTCATCCTGGGGACCCTTCCGTGGTGAATAAAACAAAGCTTGCCGTGAAGACCTCAGAGGACGGTAAGAAATGCCAATGCTCGAAACGTAAGAGACCGCCTTAAACTGATCCCAACCCTTTGTCCGTCATCCTCAGTGTTGTCATTGCTGTCTGGCAGCCAGGGCCGGCTCTAGCAGCGGCGGGGCATTCCTGTGGGGCCCCCCACCCTCCCTGCGGGGGCCCCCACTCACCAAGAAAAGCTCTGTTCGTGTCACGTGCAAAGCATGGCATGTGGAAGGAGTTGATGGTGATAGCATCACATCCCTGCCAACTGCTTCCAGGTGGCCCATCTTGGGCTGTTCAGAGGCAGAGGCAGGTGGGAGAGACCCTGGTCAAACTGCTCTGCTCGCCCCACTGACTTGCAGCCCATCGAGGTCCCAGCTGCAGCCACAGGCAAGATGCTCACCCTGCTTGTGCGGGGCCCAATGTGACGACATTGGCCACATTGGCTTAAAGCTGGCCCTGCTGGCAGCAGCTCTCCAAGGTTTCAGGCAGAGGGTCTCTCCTCCTTAGTAATCAAAACTAAAACTGCTAATTTTATGGTTTTGTTAGGCAGATAGTTCAGTAGAAGGCACCGTCCTTTGTTGCTGTGTTTATTTCGCATCAGAGTTTTTGGTGCCCTTCTCCAGGGAGAATCGAGGCTTCTACACAGTCAAGGGAGGTGACCTTCGGAAGGAAGACTGAGAAATGTCTTTCCACGCACAAAGTGCCCATCTCTTTCTTCCAGGTGAGACGGAAGAAGAAGAGAACAGAGATGCCCTCCCCAGCTTGGACAGCTTCTTGGCCAAACACACTAGCGAGGACAATGCGTCGTTTGAGCAGATCATGGAAGTGGCCATGGAGAAGGAAAAAGCCAGCCATGCTTGGCTCTACGAAGCCGAAGAGGAATTTGCCCAGGTAGAGGGGTGTGTGTGTGTGTGTGTGTGTGTGTTGGAGCTTGTGTTCCTGCGGGTCAAAGCCAACAAATATTCTTACATTGCTTTTTTTTGACATTTTAAAAATATGTATACTGCTTTTCAACAACAGCAACAAAATATTCTCGGCTTGTTTGCATAGCACAGTAGTTCCCAAACGGTGGGTCAGGACCCACCAGTGGGTCGCCAGCCCAATTTCAGGTGGGTCACGAAGTTCCTAGAGCAGCCATATTGAAAAGATGGGATGCTGGACAGGGGGAGGGCTGTGAGGTTACTTTGCTTGTAAATCGGCTTTTTTCCTTTCCGATTCACTTTGCTACTGGAAAATGGCTGAGAAATAACCCAACATTTTCCCGCATTAGCAGGAAAGCAGCAGGCTCTGGCGTCACAATGACGGGCACTTCTGGCCATGACATCATTCCTGGTGGGTCCCAGACAGACTGTCTTTCTAAAAAGTGGGTCCCGGTGCTGAAAACCTTGAGAACCACTGGCAGAGTAGACAGGACACTATCTTTTCATTCCTATTTGGGGTTCACCATCTTAAAACAAAACACAAGAGACACACCCATGCATGGCCACTGAGTGCGATGTTTTTGCAGTGATTAACAGGGCCAGTTGCTCTCTCTCTCCCTGTTCAGTATAAGCTGGGCACCACTTTTAAAGGTGCCTCTTTTCCTGTAGGCGTGGAGACACCTTGCCGAGGTCTGAGCCTCGGCAGTGCCTAGATCAGTGATGGCAAACCTATGACACGAGTGTCAAAACTGACACACCGCAACGTTTGGGGTGACACACCTGCATTCACCAATGGCTAAAAAAAAACCCTGAGTTTGTTTTACTCATTTTTCATTTTTGTAATTATTTGATGTTTTCTTATATAATGATTAGACTGCATTTTTTGCTTTTAAAGATTTTTATTACGCTATCATAGGCTGTAAAAAAAAAAGGTAAAGGTTTCCCCACGACCGAATGGTCTAGTCGTGACCGACTGTAGGGGGCAGTGCTCATCTCCATTTCAAAGCCAAAGAGCCGGCATTTTGTCCGAGGACAAGCTTCCATGGTCGTGTGGCCGGCATGACTATATGCCGTAGCGCACGGAACACCGTTACCTTCCCACCGAAGTGGTACCTCTTTATCTACTTGCATTTTTAGGTGCTTTCGAACTGCTAGGTTGGCAGGAGCTGGGACAAGCAACGGGAGCTCACTCCGTCGCGCAGTCTAGAACTCCCAACCTTCTGGTCGGAAAGCCCAGCAACAGCGGTTTAACCCGCTGCGCCACCATGTCCCCCTATCATAGGCTGTACTTTTGCATCTTGACCTTCCGGTGTTGGTGCCTGCAAACAGCAGTGTCCTTTCTTTTTCAGCGGCACCAGACGCAGTTGGCACTTCCGTCCGCGGAGGACCAGCAGATCACCAGTGGAAAGGCTGGGGTGGAGACGTGGGAATACAAAGCCAAGAATTCCCTGATGTATTACCCACCAGGTGAGAGAGGTGGGCTCACGGGACCCCAACAAATGAGAGACTGCTACACGGGCGAACCCCTTGCCCCTCTTGCCTTGTCGGTGTGGCTTCTCTGCTTTGAAGCAGAGGCTGTGTTGCCCTTTGCAGATCTTGAATGAACTTTGCCGGAGATAAGTCGGAGCGCAATCCTAAACTGGAGTTAGGCCAGCATAAGCTAAACCAGCAAAGTTTGGCCAGCACAAGGACCACCATAAAGCGTTTTTGGACTACTCTTGGAGTCAGGGAGGATGGTGCACGTCTGTGTGCTGGCCTCTCTGACTCCGAGAGTGGTCCAAACATACTTTACGGTGTCCCTTGTGCTGGCCAGACCTTGCTTTATTTACCTCATATTTACCTCAGAAATTTACCTCAGAATGCCAGATACAAGGGAGTGGCGTTTGGACCACTCCCGGAGTCAGGGAGGATGGTGCATGTCTGTGTCCTGGCCTCTCTGACTCCAACAGTGGTCCAAACATACTTTACGGTGTCCCTTGTGCTGGCCAAACTTTGCTGGCTTAGCTTGTGCTGGCCTAACTCAGTTTAGGTTTGCGCTCTAAAAAACCACACTGAAAATTCTTAGGGCTCTGTGGACTTAGAGCACAGTCCTAACCTGGGGTTCAGCCGGCACAGTGAGGCCAGCCAAGTTTGAGTCACTCCAGGTTAGGATGGTGCTGTGACTCTGAACACACACATGTGAACCAGCTTGTGATGTCTCTTGACTGTGCATTGACTGTTATTACATGCACATGTGAATCAGCTCTAACGTGTCCAAACACACACACATGAACCGGCTTGTCTTTGATTTCTAACACCCACATGCGAACCAGCTTTTTAGGTCTCTGACTCCAAACACGCACATGAACCAGCTCATAATGGTAAGCCTGATTCTGGATCCACTGTTGTGGATCCTAAGGCCTTGTGCACAGTTAGGCCAGCAAAGTTTGGCTAGCACAATGGATGCCATAAAGTATGTTTGGACTACTCTCGCAGAGGCCAGACACAGACGCGCGCCATCCTCCCTGACTCCGAGAGTGGTCCAAACATCACTCCCTTGTATCTGGCATTCTGAGGTAAATTTGTAACCCTGCTAACTGGGCAAGAGACACTTTTTCAAGTGGTGTTCCTCTTATATTTAGCAGGGGGAGAGCAATTGTCCCTCTTCACCCCAGCACAGTGTCTTTCTCTTGGCTGTTGCTGGTGGTGTTCTCCATTCTCTTAGATTGTGAGCCCTTTTGGGACAGGGAGCCATTTAGCTTTATTATTACTATTTGCCTGTAAACCGCTTTGTGAACTTCGTGTTGAAAAGCGGTATATAAATACTAGTGATTGATTGATTGATTGATTGAAATTTCTGAGGTAAAAGTCTGAGGTAAATATGAGGTAATAAAGCAAAGTCTGGCCAGCACAAGGGACACTGTAAAGTGTGTTTGGACCACTCTTGGAATCAGTGAGGCCAACACACAGACATTCGCCATCCTCCCTGACTCCGAGAGTGGTCCAAACACCACTCCCTTGTATCTGGCATTCTGAAGTAAATTTCTGAGGTAAAAGTCTGAGGTAAATATGAGGTAATAAAGCAAAGTCTGGCCAGCACACGGGACACTGTAAAGTGTGTTTGGACCACGCTGGGAATCAGAGAGGCCAACACGCAGACATCCGCCATCCTCCCTGACTCAGAGAGTGGTCCAAATGTGCTTTATGGTGGCCCTTGTGTCAGCCAAACTATGCCGGCCTAACTCCACGTTAGGTTTGCGCCCTCAGTGATGCTGTTGCTCCGGCAGTGGATTGACAGGGGATGTCCTTCAAGCTACCTGCTCTCCCTAGATTTTTTAAAAAAAGATGGGAAGTGAGCAGAAATGAAAGTTTGGAAAAAGAGGAGTCGCAGCCATTCTCCTTTACTGCCTTTCGTGTATAGGACTCTCTGCCTTCCTCTAAGGAACTCAAGGCAGCGTGCGTGACCCCCCCCCCATTCTTATCCTCACCACAACCCTGCGAGGTAGGGTAGACTGAGAAACAGCAAATATGGACTCTGAGAGTGGTCCAAACACACTTTACAGTTTCCCTGTACTTACCCATAGGGCACAATCCTATCCTGGAGTTAGGCCAGCACAAGGGTCAATGTAAAATGTGTTTGAACCACTCTCGGAGTCAGGGAGGATGGCGCACATCTGTGTGCTGGCTTCCCTGACTCTGAGAGTGGTCCAAACATACTTTATGGTGTCCCTTGTGCCGGCCAATCTTTGCTTTATTTACCTCATATTTATCTCAGAATTTTACCTCAGAAATTTACCTCAGAATGCCAGATACAAGGGAGTGGCGTTTGGACCACTCTCGGAGTCAGGGAACATGGTGCACATCTCTGTGCTGGCCTCGCTGACTCTGAAAGTGGTCCAAGCATTCTTTATGGTGGCCCTTGTGCCGGCCAAATTTTGCTGTCTTAGCTTATGCTGGCCTAACTCAGTTTAGGATTGTGCCGTCAGACAATGGTCCAAGCGTGCTTTACGGTGTCCCTTGTGCCGGCCAAACATTGCTGGCCTAACTGTGTCGGCTTAACCCCAAGATAGGATTGTGCCCTTAATCATCAGCGGACTGTCTTTCCTCCTGACGCAAAGGCTTTGCTTTTCCAGGTGTTCCCGACGAGGAGGCCGTGTTCAAAAAACCCCGCGAGGTTGTCCACCGCAACACCCGTTTCCTGAAGGACCCGTTCAGCCAAGCCTTGAGCAAGTCCCAGCTCCAACAGGCAGCGGCCCTCAACGCTCAGGTGAGCCGGGTGCGAGAGCATTGCCGGGGCTGATTTGAAGCTTCATGTTTTTGACTGATGGAGCCGTGTTGTGCCTGGCCACTGTTTGAAAGCTTACAAGTAGATTTTTTTTAAAAATAGCTGTTCGATAATGTAAGGCATGGACATCATCTAGCCCTATGAGTTAAATGCAGTCATCGAGTTTAATAATCCAGTGAATTGTTATTTGAAATACATGACCAACACTTCTGAGCACTAGAATAAGATTTTTTCTTTCTTTAACCAACTAAATGCCAATCTGAGGATGACGATGTCTTGAATTTCTGTCCTGCTTCTCTGGCATCTGAACGACTAAAGATTTCAAGAAATATTTGAGGAAATACCAGTGGGTAATTAAGTTATGGAACTCTTTGCCACAGGAGGTGGTGATGGCATCTGGTCTAGATACCCTTAAAAGGGGACTGGACAGATTTCTGGAGGAAAAGTCCATCGCAGGCTACAGGCCATGATGGTTATTGCAGCCTCCTTACATTAATAGTAGGCTACTTCAGAATGCCGGGTGCAAGGGAGTGGCAACAGGAAGCAGGCCTCTTGTTGTCTCGTGTGCTCCCTGAGGCATCTGGTGGGCCACTGAGATGCAGGAAGCTGGGCTAGATGGGCCTTTGGCCTGATCCAGCAGCCAGGCTCTTCTGTTGTCCTTCTGGTCTCTTTATCTCTATTAAAGTAAATAATATTCTGTCTCTGCCAACCCAGTACAAACAAGGCAAAGTCGGTCCGGATGGGAAGGAGCTGATCCCCCAGGAATCTCCCAAAGTCAATGGCTATGGATTTGTGGCCACCCCTTCACCAGCTCCAGGTACGTCGAAAACCGCACATTTCTATTTGAGGAATAAATTGGTCCCTGCTTCAGCCGCAGATTGGCAGCGCAATCCTATACCACCCTTGGCGCCAGCCCTGCGCTAACTGGGGCATAACTGAGCGGCGCAGTGGGCGGAGACGGCGGTTATGACGCGGTTGTGACGCAGGATGGCCATACTGCCACAACCTAATGCCGGTTCCTGGCCATGGCGGCCCCGATTTGGGCTGCTCCCGCACACGTTCCTCTACGCCAGCTATTTTGCCGGCGCAGATCCGAGCAGGCCCATAGGGGTGACTGGGGCTTAGGATTTAGGTCTCTTGTGTGCTCCTCGAGGCATCTGGTGGGTCACTTTGAGACCCCACCAGCTGGACTTGCTGGGCCTTTGGCCTGATCCAGTGGGGCTTACAGAGGTGGTGGGCTACTGGTACCGGGTGCAAGGGAGTGGCAACAGGATGCAAGCATCTTGTTGTCTCATGCCTCCCTGGGGCACCTGGTGGGCCGCTATGAGATCCAGGAACATAAGAACATAAGAACATAAGAAGAGCCCTGCTGGATCAGGCCAAAGGCCCATCTAGTCCAGCTTCCTGTGTCTCACAGCGGCCCACCAGGTGCCCCAGGAAGGCATGAGACTACAAGATGCTTGCATCCTGTTGCCACTCCCTTGCACCCGGTACCAGTAGCCCATCACCTTTGTAAGGAGGTTGCACAATCCATCATTGCCTATAGCCCACGATGGACCTTTCCTCCAGATATTTGTCCAATCCCCTCTTGAAGGCATCAAGACCAGATGCCATCACCACCTCCTGTGGCAAGGAGTTCCACAGATTAACTACCCGATGGGTAAAAAAGTACTTCCTTTTATCTGTTTTAACTCTCCCAACCCTCAGTTTTAGCGGATGCCCCCTGGTTCTGGTGTTTTGAGAGAGGGAAAAGAACATCCCTCTATCGACTCTATCCCTTCCATGCATAATTTTGTATGTCTCAATCATGTCCCCCCTCAGGCGCCTTTTTTCCAGACTGAAGAGCCCCAAACGCTGCAGTCTCTCTTCATAAGGGAGGTGCCCCAGCCCCGTAATCATTTTTGTCGCTCTCTTCTGCACCTTTTCCAACTCCACTATGTCCTTTTTAAGATGCGGCGACCAGAACTGGACACAATATTCCAGGTGTGACCTTACCATCGATTTGTACAATGGCATGATAATATTGGCTGTTTTATTCTCAACCCCTTTTTTAATTACCCCAAGCATGGAATTGGCCTTCTTAATTGCTGACGCACACTGGGTCGATACCTTCATTGAATTGTCCACCAGCACCCCAAGATCTCTCTCCTGAGCTGTCACAGACAGCTCAGAACCCATTAGCCTATAGGTAAAGTTTTGGTTTTTGGCCCCAACGTGCATCACTTTACATTTGTCTTCGTTAAAACGCATCTGCCATTTGGCTGCCCATTCCTCCAACTTGGAGAGATCATTCTGGAGCTCTTCACAATCCTTTCTGGTTTTTACCACCTGGAAAAGTTTTGTATCATCTGCAAACTTAGCCACCTCGCTGCTTATCCCTGTCTCCAGGTCATTTATGAATAAGTTGAAAAGCACGGGCCCCAAGACAGATCCCTGGGGCACTCCACTTTTCACCTCTCTCCATTGTGAAAATTGCCCATTGACCCCCACTCTCTGTTTCCTGGCCCTCAACCAATTCTGGATCCACAAGAGGACCTGCCCTCTTATTCCCTGACTGTGAAGTTTCTTCAGCAGTCTTTGGTGAAGCTGGACTAGATGGGCCTTTGGCCTGATCCGGGGGGGGGGGTCTTCTTATGTTCTTATGTGGCTCATGTTTTAACTTGGTGGAAGGCAGCTTCGGTTGCACCTATGTTAAAACTAGCTATAACTTTTGCCAGCAGCTCGAAGCAGCGTCTTTTGCTCTGCCATATTGCTTTTGCCATGTCAGTCAAACTCTCTGCTGAACGAATTCTGTGACTAAAAGGTTGGATAAGTAAAATAAACATAACTGCCTTATAGGTGTCAACGACTCACCCCTGATGACGTGGGGTGAGATAGAAAGCACTCCTCTGCGGTTGGAAGGCTCCGACACCCCATATGTGGACAGGACCCCTGGCCCAGCCTTCAAGGTACGTGTAGAATTCTGAGCCACAAGCCACAGCCTGTTGCACAGATAAGCTGTCAGAACTCTATGGCTCCTGAGTTGGCCAGAGCAGTTGAAAACAGCATGCCGACTCACGCAGGAATCTGATATGCCAGGAGTTCGCCAGCCTTTTAGACCGGGACCCACGTTTTAGAATGGCACTTGTGTTGGGACCCGCCAGAAATGATGCCGTAGCCGGAAGTGACATCATCGAGCAGGAAGTGCTGTCATTGTAGCATCATCAAATGACACTCTTGAAATGCAAACTGGCATTCGTGTACTGCAGCAATGGCACAACCAGGAAACATCCCTGACAGAAAGCAAGATGAGGACAAAATAGGATGTAAAAGCACTGAACTAAAAACAAAATTTAAAAAAACCCTCACTTGAAAATTCAAACTGTTAACATTCACAAAAGGAATCTAGCAGGAGTGAGGTCAGCAGTTTCCAAGATGGCTGCTCCTAGTTTTCCGCAACCCAACTGACATCAGGTTGCAACCCACCAAGTGGGTCCCAGCCCACAAATTGTGGGCCGCTGTGATATATCACATCTGTGGGCCACTGATATATCATAAATACCACTGTGATCTATCTGCTCTGCTTACCCAGCTTGATTTATAAAAGCAACCCAAATTTATTTGTTGGTGGGGGGGGGGGGGTTGGTGGCCCACCCCCTGCTGTTTCTCACTGCTAGGGTCTGGACAGTATTATTGAAGAGTGTTGTTCCGTCGCTGTAATGTGGCCCAGGAAATGTTTAATGGCTTCTGTCGTCAAAGTATGATGGGGAGCGGAAATGAATCTTATGGATGGCAAAGGTGGTAGGGCCAGCTTTAAGCCAATGTGACCAATGCCATCACATCAGGCCCTGCGCTTTGGGGGGCCCCGCACCAGTGCAGTGAGCCTATTGCTGCTGCAGTCAGTTCTTTGAGGATTGTATGTAGGTCAGTGGGGCCAGCAGAGCAGCCTTACCTTGGGCCCTCTCAGCTGCCCCAGCTTCTGAAGTGCCCAAAATGGGCCTCCTGGAAGCAACTGGCAGTGACGTCGTCCTGTCACCCCCAACTATTTCCAGGTGCCGCACTTTGTGTGTGGCACCACAAGTGCTCTTCTGGGTGAGTGGGGGGCCCTGTGGGGAGTGTGCGGGGACCCCACAGGAATGCCCCGCATTGGGCCCCGCCACTCCTAGAGCTGGCTCTGGTGGAAGTAACCCAAGGATTTTTTTTCCTTTTCATTCTAGATCCTCGAACCTGGGCGCAGAGAGAGGCTGGGGCTCAAGATGGCCAATGAAGCCGCCGCCAAGAACAGAGCGAAGAAACAGGAAGCGTTAAGAAGGGTCACGGAGAACCTTGCCAGGTGAGCCATTTGTATCTTTGTAGAATGTTAAGAGGCGGGAAGATACCCGGAGCCGGAAGAGGGGTTGCCTGGGTAATGTATTGAGAAGGCTGGATCACGCCGTGAAAAGCAGCCTCAACGCGTTCGCTCTAGGAACCAGTGCATCCATCTTCACGGGTTCACTCTACAGTGCATCCGTCTTCACTGGTTCACTCTACAGTGTATCCGTCTTCACGGGTTCACTCTACAATGTATCCGTCTTCACGGGTTCACTCTACAATGCACCTGTCTTCACGGGTTCACTCTACAGTGCATCCGTCTTCACGGGTTCACTCTACAGTGCATCCGTCTTCACGGGTTCACTCTACAGTGTATCCGTCTTCACGGGTTCACTCTACAGTGTATCCGTCTTCACGGGTTCACTCTACAGTGTATCCGTCTTCACGGGTTCACTCTACAGTG
>JAJKFI010000093.1:4324540-4342094 GCA_029204185.1 Lerista edwardsae
GGGTTCACTCTACAGTGTATCCGTCTTCACGGGTTCACTCTACAGTGCTCCCGTCTTCACGGGTTCACTCTACAGTGCGCCTGTGTTCACGGCTTCCCTCTAGCAACCTGTTCATCGTGCCTGCATCTGAGATAGCGTCCAAACCATGTTTCTGTCCTCCCGTTCCAGCCTTACCCCGAAGGGACTCAGCCCAGCCATGTCTCCAGCCCTCCAGCGCTTGGTCAACAGGACTGCCAGTAAATACACCGACAAAGCCTTGCGAGCCAGCTATACCCCCTCCCCAGCGCACCCGGGGACGCCCGGCTACAAGACTCCGGCCGGTGGGCCCCAGACGCCCACCACCACCACCCCGACCCCCAGGACCGCCTCTCGGACGCCAGTGACCCAGGACCCGGCCTCTATCACGGACAATCTGCTCCAGCTGCCGAAGAGGAGGAAGGCGTCTGATTTCTTTTGAGGGCTCCTCCTTGCCAGGCAGGGCATGGAGTGGGGGGAATGTGGGCCGGGAGCAGTTGAGAGGTGCTCCGACCAGACGCAGGGAATCCTGTATGGCTGCGGTGCTCTAAGCAGGCAGCTGGTGTGTAGGACAAACCAGCGATGGCTTTGCTGAGCACGAAGCATCCGCTTCTGGGCCTGAGCGCCACGAGCCAAAGGAAGGTGTCAGACAGCAGGGGGAAGGGCCAACAAAGGGCTTTCCGCACCTGAGGCAGCCTGCTGGAGGCTGCCCATCTCATTCCTGGGTTTGAACTGTGGAAGGGAAGATTCTGGTGGGCTTGTTTGTCTAAGCCACCACTCAGAGGTCTAAGCCTCTGTACATCCTCTCCTGATTTATCCCCGTATTCCTTTTTGAATGCAGAGGGGGTGGTGGCGGCAGGTGTGGGCAGTTTTGCCACCTTTTGCATCGGCCTCAATCGGCCTCATAGACGGGCCGGATTTCTGGGAGCCCTTCTTACTGCACTTTTATATTTTCTGGATACTTTTTTTTTCTTTTCTTACCAAGACTCAGCGCTGGTTGCATTTTGGGTGCCGTTGATGTTCTCTGTACAAGGCGTCCCTATTTATTGAGGACCGAAAGCCTTTGAGTAAAGGCAAGCGTTGAATAAAGGTCTGAACGCAAACCGAGACCCGAGGGCTGTGGCCGTGACGCGACGCTTTGCCGAAGGAGGGATTCTGAGGAGCGAAGCAAGAGGCGGTTCCCACGTAGCGTTTGGAATCCGTGGAACGGCTCTGGGGATACGTCCAGCACGCACTTAACCTGTGGGAGTTACTGGCACAAAGTGTGGGGATGGTCAGTAGGTTAGACAGCTTTAAAAGCAGGCGAGCCAAATACATGGGGGACAAAATTTATCAATGGTTCACTAGTTCTGCTACTTCAGAGGCTAAAGGTAAAAAAAAAAGGTAAAGCTTTCCCCGCGACCGAATGGTCTAGTTGTGACCGACTGTAGGGGGTGGTGCTCATCTCCGTTTCTAAGCTGAATTGCTGGCATTTGTCCAAGGACAAGCTTCCGTGGTCATGTGGCCGGCATGACTCTACGCCGTAGTGCACAGAACGCCGTTCCCTTCCCACCAAAGTGGTCCCTAATTATCTACTGGCATTTTTAGGTGCTTCCGAACTGCTAGGTTGTCAGGAGCTGGGACAAGCGACGGGCGCTCAGTCTGTCGCGCGGTCTTGAACTGCCAACCTTCCGGTCAGCAAGTTCAGCAGCAGCGGCTTAACCCGCAGCGCCACCACATCCCTTATGAGTTAGAGAGCTTTTACAGCAGGTGAGCCAAATGCATGGGGGACAAAATGTATCAATGGTTCACTAGTTCTTCTTCAGAGACTAAAATGTGTCTGTAATATCAGTTGTGGGAGAGGGGGGGGCCTTCACCCTCCTTGCGTACCTGAAAAGAGTGGCTCAAGGGATGTCTGGGACACCCATATCTGACCCTGAAACGCTTTCCCTTGCTGCATGCTGATTCATACTAAGATTTTGTGGTGGGACTTAGGAATGTAGATTTGCAACACTCAGGGCTGAGGTCACCATGCTCTTGGGCGGGAGGTTTAGTTGAGAGGGTTAAAGCCTCCGTTTGCCTGAAGATAAGATCCGAAGGTCACCCGTTCAAGTTCACCAGAAGCTCCCATGAGCGGCAGACCTTGAGAAGTGCGACTGATAAGAGCTGAGCTGTCTCCAGCTGCCTGTGAGAGAGGAGTTGTGCTGGGCCAGCTGTTTCTTTGGTGGGAGCAGAGAAGCCGTCTTATCAGCCAGCAGGAAGGCAAGCGTGCGGCCAGAAGGAAGGACTAGACCACGAAAGTTCCATCTGTATGTTGTAGTTCTTGAAAGGCAGAACTTCTTTGTAATTTGTAAAAAACCCTTGAGGGTTTAGAGAATAAAGCCTGCCTATGTAAACCGCCTTGAATTAAAGTCAGAGGAGCAATCTAATGACCAAAGAAAGGCGGTATATAAATATTATTATTATTATTATTACACAAGTTCATTTTTATCCTCTACTTTTGAGGGCCTCAGTTCTGTGCCAGTACGATGGAAACCAAATTCACAAAGTAGAAGTTTCGGAGTCTTTGCCAGGCTTTCGAACAGCGGTTCCCAAACGTTTTAGCGTCAGGGCCCACCTAAAAAAGTGCCACTTTCCCAACCGCCCAAGTCTTTCGCTCTGAAAGTGATTGGGCGGGAGTGCTCTCCCCAAGTAGCAGGTGGTTCAACCCTTGAAGCATTTAGTCTCATCTTCCTTTTCAGTTTTGTGACCCACTAGTGGGCCACAGACCCACAGTTTGGGAATCGTGGTTTTAGAGGTTTACAGAGATTCAGAACTTCACAAAAAATCAACCCCAAAGGGCAAATAAACCCCAATATGATTGCTTCCTGCACCATTAAAGCTTTAAAGAGAAAGAGCCTAGATTCTTAGAGAGGCTTTGGTGTGGATTGGAACACTCGTTTCCTGCCTTACAACCTCTGCCATGGGGGAAAGGATTTTTATTTTCAACACGAAACAAAATAATCTGGAAAGCTGCAGATACGAAATGGCAGGTAGGGGATGTTAATACTGAGAAACAGGAAGAGTGAGATTGACGCAGCTGCTGGTTCCATACTGAACACTCCAACCCGACCCCTGCAGTCTAATGGTGTCCGAGACCCAATGTTTACTCTGAAGTAAACCCCATAGTCCGGTAAGATTTACTCCCAGGAACGTGTGCATACAATAGTCTTTTTTGTTTCTGTTGTTGCAGAATCCCACTTGTTCATTTAGAATTGCAATTCCAAATGAACAAGTCAACAGCCATGATAAATGCTTCCGATCCGTCGCGACAATAAACTCAGGCAAAGCGATTAGTTACACAATCATGTTATTCTGTCACAGTGCAAAGACCAAAGAACATATATATTGTTTTCATTTAATAGGTTTCATTTGTATAAGGATCGGGAGATATTTGAATGGTGACCAATAGCACTGCTAATGACCTCCCCAAATAAGCACACTGGTTTCTCCCTCTTGACCAAGTTCCTGAATGATAAAATGCTGGTGGTGGGGGCGACGGTTATATTTTATTTAAACAAAGTGGCTTGTGGGATTTTTATTAATAGGGAGAATGAAAATTGGAGTGTGTAAACTTCTTGGAAGGAGTTTTGTGTGTGCAAAATTTACCCAGATTCTGCACCTCCTACATATGGTTTGCATTTTTGCAGGTATACCTTGGTTGGAAAAACAAAATTCTGGACTAGGCCTGTATCATGTCAACGTTTCCAGTGATTATAGGGATCAGGTTCTCCAAAGTCAACATCTGGCATTTTCCTACCCCGTAGCGCATATTTACCAAGAGCCACCAGTGACAAAAGACCTGGAGTTGCATTATACTAAGGAAACTGCCTTTGAGAAGTAAAGTTTTCCAAAAAGATGAAGTACACGCAAATTTTATATAGACACACTGAGCTTCTGTTAGAAGCTGTCTTGCATGCTGCAGTACAATATATTTGAATATAGAATATCTGATTTTAATTCGACTGATTGGTTTGGAGTCTGATACGGAAATCTGTAAACCCTGCCCTAAGTAAATACAGGCAACTCTGCGGGAAATGTTTATCTCCGCTTAACAGCAAATACGGAAAGGTTCTGATTTAAAGATCACTAATGAGAGTGATACTAAGCAAGTCCACCAGGATTGCCAAATGTTTGGCCCTTGGCGGGGAGCGGGATGAAGGCCTTCTCTTGATCCAGATCCCTGTTTTGCTCCGATTGGCTGCGGATTCGTCAAGGAAGGCCAATCAAAGTGCACAGCCAAAGCGGACGAATCTTTTTTTTTCTTAAAAGAAACAGTGTCCCTAATTTTCCAAAGGTACCCAAGCAGAATGCCAAAACACCTCTCTCTCCAACGGACAGGCCTTTGGCATTCATAAGCTGATGATCATTTCAGCAAATTTTATTAATGATAAAAACTAAATAGAAATAACAATTTATTGACTTAGAAAACGCATCCTAGAATTGCTTCGAAAAGTGTTTGTAAAGAAAGCGCTTTACTACTTCCCCATCATAGCCGCCTGCCTTTTTCTGTTCTTTTCCTCCTTTGGCTTCTGATGGCCCCGCCCGGCAAAAAACGGCCTTGCCTTTGTCATTGGTTACTCAGACATCCGATTGCCAGCTGCTGAGCATCCTTTTGTCCAATCCTCTTTAGATCTCCACCTCCTGAATCTGGCAAGCCAGGTGCTCCACCTCCGATTGCCCCTTGACCGCTACCACTTCCTCCGTTTCTATGACGGGTTCCAGTCTGACCGGGGCTGACTTGGTCTCCGATTTTTGGCTTGGCTCCGTCTCCGATTTTGTGTCTGTCTTCGGCTCGCCCACCACCCGGGAGCTCTCCCCGTTCCTTCCCATGGAAGTCATGGAAACAGCTCTGGCTTTCGGAGGCTGCATCCATAGGTGGTTCAGAACCTCTTCGATGCGCAACCTCCGGCTCACGTCGGGTTGGAGCATGCGGTAAATGAGATCCTTGCATTCGATGGTCAGGTTTTTCGACTTGGGGAAATGCACCCGGTGTTCTTTCTGCAGCCGGAGCATCTTCCGGATGTTAGAGTCGTCGTAGGGCATGGAGCCGCAGACCATGATGTAGAGGATGACGCCCAGGCTCCACATGTCGTAAATCTTGGGCTCGTAAGGGACGCCTTGCAGCACTTCTGGGGCTGCGTAGGCTGCGGAACCGCAGAAGGTTTTGCTTGGAATGACTTTGCCTTCTTCGTCGCGGCACAACCGCTTGGAGAAGCCAAAATCCGAAAGCTTGATATGGAAGTCCTTGTCCAGGAGGAGGTTTTCGCATTTCAAGTCCCGGTGGACGATGTCGGAATCGTGGCAATACTTGATGGCGGAGCAGAGCTGACGGAACATCTTGCGCGCGATGTCCTCTGGCATGGCCCCTTTGGTCTTGATGAACTCCAGCAAGTCTCCTTGGACGCCGAGCTCCATCACAATGTAGACTTTGCCATCGGATGTTTCAAAGATCTCGTAGGTCTTGATGATGGATCGGTGGTTCACTTTGGCTAAAATGTCTATTTCCCTCGGCAAAAATCTCTCCAGGAAGTCTGGAGGAGCTTTCTTCCGGTCTATGATTTTCACAGCTACGTCAAACTTCAAACGGTCACAGTAGGCCGATTTCACCTTGGCGTAAGACCCTTCCCCTAAATTTCCTCCCATGATGTAGCCGCGTTTTTTAAGGACTGCAGCATCGTCCATCGTGTTGTAAGCAGCGGTTAAGATCTTCTCTGTCACATGTTTGCTATATGTATCCAGCCAGTTCATGTGGATTCCATAGTGGCCATCGGGGGATTGCTTAGATCTTGGAAGCTGAACGCTGTAGAACTTTGAGCATTGTATAATGGGTGATGTGTCCGAGTGATGTCACAAAGCCGAGTGGAGAGGAGTAGTTAGTGAATTAAGTTGCCTGGCTTAGATCTGGTATAAAACAACTGGAAGCCAGAGCCGAAGGCGACTAGAAGCCGGGGAGAGAGGATGCAGGTGCCCACAATGTGCCCACTGCGTCAAAAAGGCTATAATGGAGCTAGAAAATGTGCAGTCGAGAGCACCCAGAATGAGCGCAAGAGTTAAGAGTTGGTGTTGTGTGTTGACTGACAGCATATTTTTATGCAGCTCTGTTCAGCGGCATCATTGAGTTCAATGGGGCTACTCCCTGGTAAGTATGTTATGCATTGCCGCCTAAGGGACTGTGAGACAAATCAGGAGTTTGAACCCCAGTTCGACTCTCTAACCCTCTGCTACAACCTCATTGAGGTCAATGGGAATGAATGGCTTAGTTAAGGCAACTTAGCGGGCAATCCTAACCTGGAGTTAGGCCAGCACAGTTAGGCCAGCAAAGGTTGGTTGGCACAAGAGACACTGTAAAGTGCGTTTGGACCACTCTGGTAGTCAGGGAGGATGGCGCACGTCTGTGTGCTGGCCTTTCTGACTCAGGGCGCAATCTTAAACTGAGTTAGGCCGGCATAAACTAAGCCAGCAAAATTTGGCCAGCACAAGGGCTACCGTCAAGTATGTTTGGACCACTCTTGGAATCAGAGAGGCCAGCACACAGATGTGCGCCATCCTCCCTGACTCAGAGAGTGGTCCAAATGCCACTCCCTTGTATCTGGCATTCTGAGGTAAAATTCTGAGGTAAATAAAGCAAAATCTAGCCAGCACAAGGGACACTGTAAAGCATGTTTGGACCACTCGGAGTCAGAGAGGCCAGCACACGGACACGAGCCATCCTCCCTGATTCCGAGTGTGGTCCAAATGTGCTTTACGGTGGCCCTTGTGCTGGCCAAACTTGCTGGCTTAGCTTATGCCGGCCTAACTCCGGGTTAGGATTGCGCTCTCAGGGAGTTGTTCCAAACATACTTTATCGTGTCCTTTGTGCCAGCCTAACTCCAGGCTAGGATTGCGCTCTAAGTTGCCTTAGCCAAGCCATTCATTCCCCTATTCTCAGCCTCAAGATTCCCACCTGCAGTATGGGGAGAACGAAACATCCTTACCTGACAGTGTGTAGGAAGGACTGCATCTAGGCAATAACGTGAGAGGTTTGCACGATCCAAAAGGTTCTACGCAAAAACGTTCTTGGTAGATCACTTTTGTACAAGGAAAGGCTGAACTGGGGCTCTTTGGGTTGAAAAAAGGCAACTTATAGGGAACACAAAGTTTATTAAGTGATGCATTGTGCGGAGGAAGTGAAGAGAGAGGTTTCCTCCTCCTTTGACAGGACTGAAACAGATGAGAGACTGAGTGCGTGCTTGTTTCTATGACTTAATAGAGTTTGGTGGGAAGGAGGAACGTATCATCATGGTTCGACTCAAATACTTTGATGGGAAGTTCCCCCCCCCCCAAAATAGACACAGAAACCTTTTGTAGTTTGGTCCACAAGAAACAGCCAAAGCTTTTTATTGAGTGTTTCTCCATCTTCTTGCCAGCTAGTCTTCTTGCGAGACCCACCAAGCCTCTGATGACAGGGGATGGTAATCCATGGGTGCTTAAGCTGAAATAAATGTGGTCGTCTTTCAGGCATCACATGCAAGGGGGCCTGTCCATTTTTTGGTATTTCCATTTGGATGGGTTGCAGAAAGTGTTGGGGGTGCCCTAATGCTGGGCCAGTAACAGATGCTCGTGGCAGATTTTGGTCTTTGAGGGTGCAATCCAAACCTGGAGTTAGGCCAGCAAAGTTTGGCCGGCACAAGGGACACCCTAAAGTATGTTTGGACCACTCTCGGAGTCAGAGAGGCCAGCACAAACGTGCACCATCCTCTCTGACTCCGAGAGTGGTCCAAACGCCCTTGTATCTGGCATTCTGAGGTAAAAATGAGGTAAATAAAGCAAAGTCTGGCCAGCACAAGGGACACACTTTCAAGGATGTTTGGACCACTCTTGGAGTCAGGGAGGATGGCGCACGTCTGGCCTCGCTGACTCAGAGAGTGGTCCAAACGCACTTTACAGTGGCCCTTGTGCCAACCAAACTTTGCTGGCCCAACTGTGCCGGCCTAAATCCAGGTTCGGATTGCGCTCTCAACCTCATTCAGGGGCCAGCCCTGAAATCAAGTATGGCCTGTTTTCTTCAACTTTGGTTGTGGAAGCAAGCTTTGCCCAGAAGAATATCAAACTCAGGGTGCAATCCTAACCTGGAGTTAGGCCGGCACTGTTAGACCAGAAATGTTTGGCTGGCACAAGGGACACTGGAAAATATGTTTGGATCACTCTCGGAGTCACCACTCCCTCGTATCTGGCATTCTGAGGTAAAATTCTGAGGTAAATATGAGGTAATAAAGCAAAGCCTGGCCAGCACACGAGACAGTGTAAAGTGTGTTTGGACCACTCTTGGAATCAGAGAGGCCAGCACACAGATGTACGCCATCCTCTCTGAGTCCAAGGTTGGTCTAAATGCGCTTTACAGTGGCCCTTGTGCCAGCCAAACTTTGCTGGCCTAACTCCAGGATAGGATTGCGCCCTCAGTAAAGTCCTCCTATAGACGTTTGAGAAATCTTGGCTATTTAATACTCACCATTCTCTAGAACAAGGGGGTCAAACAATAATGCCCACAGGCTAGATGTGGCCCGCAGAAGCTCTTTATCGGGCCCTCTCAATAAGAGGGCTCTCCAAGTCCCCTCATCAGTTGCTGTCAGCTGCTGTGGTGTCACTGCTGAAAGGTCGGCCTGCATGAAAATTGGGCTCTCCTATATCTTGAAAAAACGAACACAGTTTGCATATTTTCCCTTCTCTCATTTGCAGCAAATGAGCTCCTAAATGAGGAAAAAAAGGGGCTTCTTTCTGGTCTTCTCCTGCTTAATGACCTCACTTCCTGCTTAGTGACTTCACTTCCACCCCTGAACTGGCATCACAAATGCTATTTGGTCCGCTGTATGAAACGAGCTTGACATCCCTGCTCTAGAAGCCAGGGGTTGGTAGGATCTGGTGTAAATTCTCCCAGACACTGTTGGGGGAAGCTGCTGTTTCAAGCAAGAGAAAACATCTCTTCCTTGGTTGTCCTGAACATCTGGATTATCTGGTGCTATCATTTTACCTGGTGGTTTTAAGACAGGAAGGAAGCCTATCGATAATGGGGACATACAAAGAAGTAACACCATGCAGAGGCTATTTTTTCCATGTTTAGCTAAAGAACGTAAGACGAACTCTCCAAAGTACCACTGCTATTGGTAGTAAGGACCTAGAGGCATCTTGGCTAGTGGATCTTTGGCCAGTGCTTAACTTTCCAATCCCTGATGTTGCACTTTAGCCCCTAGGACGCTCATAAGCAGGCGATGAAGGCATACCCTTAAGAACATAAGAAGAGCCTTGCTGGATCAAGCCAGAGGCCCATCTAGTCCAGCTTCCTGCATCTCACCGTGGCCCACCAGATGCCTCAGGAAGCACACGAGACCACCAGATGCCTGTATCCTATTGCCACTCCCTTGCACCAGGCATTCTGAAGTAATGTAAGGAGGTTGCACCACCCGTCGTGGCTTGTAGCCCATGATGAACGTTTCCTTCAGAAATCTGTCCAGACCCCTTTTAAGGCACCTAGGCCAGATGCCATCACCACCTCCTGTGGCAAGGAGTTCCACAGATTCATGACCCGCTGGGTAAAAAAGTCTTTCCTTTCATCTGTTCTAACTCTCCCAACACTCAATTTCAGTGGATGTTCTGGTTCTGGTGTTCTCACAACACCAGAAGTTGTGAGAGAGGAAAAAGAACATCACTCTATCCATCAATCAAGTCCCCCCTCAGGCACCTTTTTTCTAGAGTAGACCCTTGTTTCACCATTACTTCCCTGCCACCAGTATTCAGATGTAGCCACCAACAGACTTGTGCTCCATGCATTTTTCTAATTGTTTTTTTTTTAAAGCCACCTGAATTAGCCTTCCCATATTTTCTGGTAGCAAATTCCATAAGAGAGATGGGCTTAAGGCAGGCCTAATCTGGAATGTTTTTGAGGGTGCAATCCTAATCTGGAGTGAGGCTGGCACAGTTTGTCTGGCACAAGGGACACTGGACCACTCTCGGAGTCGGAGGATGGTGCATGTTTGTGTGCCGGCCTCTCTGTTTCCGAGAGTGGTCCAAACATACTTTACAGCGGCCCTTGTGTCGGCCAAACTTTGCTTTATTTACCTCATATTTACCTCAAAATTTTACCTCAGAAATATACCCCAGAATGCCAGATACAAGGGAGTGGCGTTTGGACCATTCTCGGAGTCAGGGAGGATGGCTTACGTCTGTGTGCTGGACTCTGACCCTGAGAGTGGTCCAGACATACTTTACAGTGTCCCTTGTGCTGGCCAGACTTTGCTTTATTTACCTCATATTTACCCCAGAAATTTACCTCAGAATGCCAGATACAAGGGAGTGGCGTTTGGACCACTCTCAGACTCAGTGAGGATAGTGCACGTCTGTGTGCAGGCCTCTCTGACTCAGAGAGTGGTCCAGCCAAACGTTCCTGGCCTAACTGTGCCCGCATAACTCCAGGTTAGGGTTGTGCTTGAGAGTGTAATCTTCTTGTAGTGTGTAAATGCCTGGAGGAATTTGGAATGTTTTAGAAAGGGGCTACTGGGAGAGAGGTTTCTGGTTGCCTGCAAGATATGTCCGATTGCGTCCAGATGACTGTCATGGGTAGGTGGGAGGAAGGATTTTGGGGTTATTTTCCAACCTCTCTAGGACACAATTCATATCCATCATGCTAAACCAAATGTTATTTTCATCATGGGTTTTATTTGCTTTTGGGGGAAAAAAAATTAGAGCTAATTCCTGCATGTCCGGATAGGAATACATGTTTTGGTTTTCAATATTTTGATCTTAAGTTTTAATGGAGCTGGAGTTTTAATGGAGCTCCATTTCATTAATGGAGTTTTAATGAAACCTTAATTTCGCTGGCACGGCTGTCGTTTTTGGAAAGCACACGTCCGTACAGGGGAAGCTGCAGTCTGAACGATGTGGACCGTTGGAAAGAACGACGTCAGGCTGCATCCCAGAATGGGCTGGCGCTAGGGGAGATGGGTCTCCAGCCCTTACAGTTTATGGTCGCATCAGACCAACCCGGGGTTTGTAGGAGATGGAGCCCTGGATTATCCATTATCTGTCTTTTGGAGACGAACAAGGGACGGAAAAGCTGTCGGTCCTTTCAGGCTGGTGCAATTTTCAGATGTTCCGGGCTCCTGGGACTTCCAAGATGTCATCTTTGGATGATGAAAGATGGTGCTTCTCTGCTTCAGTCTCTTTCCAAACGTTTTCAGTACATAACCTTTGTAGAAGATATTCGCCCGTTTGCTACCTGGAAGCGCCTGCTCTTCGGCCTGAGGCACAGTGGACTCTAGTGCAACTCAGACGGATGTCCTTTGCATCTTTTCAGCAAGCGTATCCAGGTCAGCGTGGGTGTGTTCGTGAATCACTTCTTCGTTTTCGGAGGGTTCGGG
Organism: Lerista edwardsae; assembly: GCA_029204185.1. Taxonomy (NCBI): domain Eukaryota; kingdom Metazoa; phylum Chordata; class Lepidosauria; order Squamata; family Scincidae; genus Lerista; species Lerista edwardsae. The sequence continues at coordinate 4,335,967 of JAJKFI010000093.1, forward strand.
CCCGGAGTCCTTTCCGTACATTGCCTTGATTTGACTACGCTGTTTAGAGCATTCCCCTCCTTTTGCCAGTTTGCAGTCTGAAACGGCTTTCGGTTCTTGCAACCACTCGTGCATTAAGACCTCGTCGATGCACAACCGGCGCGTCACGTCGGGCTGCAGCATGCGGTAAATGAGGTCCTTGCATTCGACCGACAGGACTTTCGACCGGGGGAAATGCACCCGGTGCTCTTTCTGCATCCTGAGCATTTTTTTGATGTTGGAGTCGTCGTAGGGCATGGAGCCGCAGACCATGATGAAGAGGACAACGCCCAGGCTCCATATGTCGTAAATTTTGGGCTGATAGGGGATGCCTTGCAGCACTTCGGGGGCCGCGTAGGCGGCGGAACCGCAGAACGTCTTGCTGAAGATCACCCTCCCGTCCTCATCCCGCTCTAGCCGTTTGGAGAAGCCAAAGTCCGTCAGCTTGATGTTGAAGTCCTTGTCCAGGAGGAGGTTCTCGCATTTCAAGTCCCGGTGGACGATATCCAGCTCGTGGCAGTACTTGATGGCGCTGGCCAGCTGGATGAACATTTTGCGCGCCACGTCTTCGGGGATGGCCCCTCTCTTTTTGATGAACTCCAGCAAGTCCCCTTGCACGCCGAGCTCGGTCACGATGTACACCTTCCCGTCCGAGGTCTCAAAGATCTCGTATGTTTTGATGATGGCGTAGTGCTTGATTCGGGCCAACATCTCGATTTCCCGTGGAAGAAACCGTTCCAGGAAGTCCCTCGGAGCTTTCTTCTTGTCAATGATCTTCACTGCAACGTTGCATTTCAGCCGGTCGGAGTAGGCGGATTTTACTTTCGCGTAAGACCCTTCCCCCAGGTTGATTCCCATGACGTAGCCTCGCTTTTTCAGGACTTCGCCGTCATCCATAGTACCCGAGTCAGTCTCTAGCGGATATGCTCAAGCGGCCTGCGCATCACGTCTACAGTAGGCTGTCCGTTCATGTCTGTTCCAGGATGGTTATCTGAGTTCACCTTTCTTGGGATGGATGCTGTGGAACCCTGAACGTTCTTTTTGTGAGGTCACAAAGCGTTGCTGTTGTGGCTGATGACCGATCAGGTGCTCTGTGGCTTGGGTGAAGGCGAATTCACCTGGGCGTTGAGGATCGCAATAATATCCCAGTCCAGAAGACATCTTGAAAATGCGTACGTCTTGATTTGGGAAGTCTTTAGAAGGATTCCTCTTTTCTCTGGGACCAAGACCATCACGTACGTCGACAGCAGGTTGAGCTAGTTTTCCAGCAGTGCCTGTTGGTTGGCCTGCAGAATCTGAGCTTCCTTGACACAGCCATGTGTGACGTGGGGGGGGGGTGAGGAACCGCGCTGTCTCCTGCCCCAAGGGGCAGCTCCAATCTGGACCCTGAGGAGGAAGAGTCATCTGGACCAGTGCTGGACCCAGACGTGGCTGGAACCTAGAGCTGGAGTCAATCTGATGCTTCATTTCCATTCCTGCCAGGGCTTGTGCTTGATCTTCTGTGCTTGGTCTTCAACACCAGCAGTGAACCAGAGAGGAGTTGCTGGAGAGGTGAGAACCTCCAAGCCAGAGGGCAGTTCCTTTGTACCATCTCTCTCTCTCTCTCTCTCTCTCTCTGGAAACTTGAGAGAGGGAGTCTCAGCCTTAGGACAAATAAGGTCTCAGTTGCTTGGTGGATCCCAACCGGGCAAGATGCCCACCTAGAGCTTTCTGAGGTCTTGGGCCTCACCTCCTTGTGAGTTTTGCTTGAGGTTAGAATAGGGCGCATCACTTGTCCCCGGAAACTGGAGGGGGTTCCCTGGAAGCTCAACAAAGGCGCTGGCCAGAGAGTGAGGTCTGAGCTCATGGCAGAAGCAATGTGCAGGCCCCATAGTCAAAGAGTAGTGAAAGAACTGGGGGATGTGGCTGGAGGTAGAGTAGTAACTAGCTCTTTGTCGCAGTTGTAATTAGCTCCACGAGGAGCTGTTGCACCAGCAATAGTTAGATGGATGGTATCAGATACTTAAAGAGAATGGAATGCACCAACCCTTCTTAGACTGTCAGTTGGGTCCCAGTTCAGGACACGTGCCTGTCACTGCCTCCTTGTGAGTAGGAGTTAGGGAATGTAAGCCTTGGGCTCAGGGCCACTCCTAGATGCTGCAGGGCCCGGTTGGAAACACTTTTTGCAGAGCCCCAGGTTCACAGCCGAGCTGTGCAGAATCTGAAGAGCTACAGACAAAACTTTTGCAACAAGGAGAAGAGGAGAATATGTGCATGGAACAGTAGATGTGGGATAATAATTAAGGGCTCAATCCTAACCTGGAGTTAGGCTGGCACAGTTAGGCCAGCAGGCACAAGGGACACTGTGAAGTATGCTTGGACCACTCTCGGTCAGAGAGGCCAGCACACAGACGTGCGCCATCCTCCCTGACTCCGAGAGTGGTCCAAACGCCACTCCCTTGTATCTGGCATTCTGAGGTAAATTTCTGAGGTAAAATTCTGAGGTAAATAAAGCAAAGCACAGGGAACCACAGGCCAGCACAGGGAACACCGTAAAGTATGTTTGGAGCACTCTCGGAGTCAGAGAAGTCAGCACACAGACGTGCGTCATCCTCCCTGACTCTAAGAGTGGTCCGAACACGCTTTATGGTGGCTCTTGGGCTGGCCAAACTTTGCTGGCCTAACTGTTCCGGCCTAACTCCAGGCTAGGATTACGCCCTCAGTTCAATTACATACTTAGGGCTGGTTTTCGTCAGGGACAAGCCTTCCGTCAGGCCTGTCAATCTGGCCAGCTTGTCGCGCACAACGATATTACAAGACATGAAATACAACCACACACACGCATACACAAATAACAGTCCCTGCCAGTATCCCATCTTGAAAAGTACCCTTGAGTCAAGGAGACCGCAATGGATAGAATGTGCCTTGCATCCAAATCATGCGCCCTGACTTTCCAGTGGCACCAGTCGCATCGCATCAGGGCAAAACATCAAAGCTCCAATCAACAAGGTGGTGGTTTTTTTTTTGGGAGACTCTCCTTATTTATGGAAGTACCGTATTTCCCCAAGTATAAGGCGCACCAAAGTATAAGACGCACCTTAATTTTGGGGCCAGAAATGTGAAAAATTTCTGCCCAGCACACCCCTTGAATAAGACTCACCCAATTTTTAGCCCCCGGTTTTTTGGGAAAAAGGTGCGTCTTATACTTGGGGAAATACGGTAATTATTTCAGCTGCCGATTGCGAGGAAGTTCTCTGGAGGGGCACTTTGTTTGAAAACCCGCTGCCTCTGATGGATGGCGCTAAATCGTTCCCACCAAAGGCGACATTTCTTCTCTGTTAAGCTTCAGAAAGGCATTTCAGAAGAAACTTGAACCAAACTTAGGTAAAGGTTTCCCCACGACCGAATGGACTAGTCGCGTCCGACTGCAGGGGGCGGTGCTCATCTCCGTTTCTAGGCCGAAGAGCCGGCGTTTGTTCGAGGACAAGCTTCCGTGGTCATGTGGCCACGGCATGACTCTACGCCGTGGTGCACGGAACGCCGTTACCTTCCCACCGAAATGGTCCCTATTTATCTGCTCACATTTTTAGGTGCTTTCGAACTGCTCGGTTGGCAGGAGCTGGGACAAGCGACGGGAGCGCACTCCGTCGTGTGGTCTTGAACTCCCACCAGCAGCGGTTTAACCCGCGGTGCCACCACGTCCACGAACCAAACTTACAGCTACGCTAAACCCATCCCAGCATTCCCCTGATGTGCTGAAAACTGTCCTGTCCCTCAACCATCACAGAAACATATACCACCGAAATGTGAAGTTACATTTTCCTTCCTTCTCTCCTCTCCTCTCCTACTGAAATTCAAAAGTGTGTGTGTGTGTGTGTGTGTGTGTGTGTGTGTGTGTGTGTGTTGGGAGTGATTGTGGAGTGGCAGGAAGTGGGGAAGAGAAGAGTGTTGTTTATAGTGGTGGGCTAGACTGTCTCCTCCTTTCAGCGGTAGTCACAGGAGTGTCTGCAGGTGTGGCCTGGACAGACAGACAGGGTGCCCACTTACTGTATTGCAACTATAACAGCTTCCCACCAACTCCTAATAGGTCAGCCAGGCTTCAGTGGGGCGGCTTATGTAGAGTCAGCTGGACCCCGGACCGCCTTTTCACGGCCACTCAGGGAGTTCCATGCACATACTGCCCAGTTGGCCTTGCCAACTAGGTCCTCGCGATGGTGCCCAGGTGGGTCAGCTGAGGTGTGGATGGGGCGGGGCGGGCCTCCATCGTCACTACCACTGTAACTCTGGGTGGAGGCAGGAAGGCAGTGATGAGCGGTGATGTACAAGGCTGGGGAGGCCGACCTGGGAGTGCGGTGGTGACGGGATGACCCTAGTGCTTGCCTACCCTAGTGCCTGAGCAATCACAGCAGAGGCTGAGCTCTGGCTGCTGCAGCTCGGGTAGGCTAGGGCTTGCGACCGCGACAGCTCAGCCTCTCCTATGATTGCGCGTCCAAAGGGAGGCTGAGCTGTTCCTGCCTCAAGCTCTGAGTGAGGCTATTTGTGAGGCTCTCAGACTATTTTCACTGGAGCAGAACGGCCGCGTATTCCTCCATGTAGGAGGGTTTGCATCCAGTGATGTCATGCAGGGGGTACGTGGGGGTACGCGAGTACCGGTTTCTAGGATTACAGCTGGCCCCGCCCATTCGCCCGCCCACTCGTCGACTCCGCCCTCTGCAACGTTTGAATTTCCTGCATGTTTGAGTTGCCTGCATGTTCTCAGAGGCAGGCAGGCAGGCAGGCAGCGAGCGGAGCCTTGCCTTTGCCTTGCCACTGAAAAATGAGCTGCTCTGGGGTTTTAACATGACGCCAGGCCTCCTTCACATGTTCTGGGGGTGCTGTGGAATACTGTTGCAACTGTTGGGTCAGTTTAAAATCATCTGAGGCCTCCAAAAGGGCTTTTTTCATGTCACTTCCTGCCACGACATCACTTCTGGCTTATGACGTCACTTCCGGTGGGCAGGTCCCGACACGTGCCAATCAAAAGTGAGTACCTGTTCTTAAATCATTTAGATGACACCACTGTTTGCATCTGCCTGGTTTCTGGAGAGGGCAACTGGTGCGAACATGCACTTTGCAAAATATGGGAGCGCGTGCCACTGGGGAGCAGTCCTTGCAGGGCTTCAGCCCCAGAGACCCCCAAATGCTGGAACCTGCAGTGACCAAGCAAGCTAACAGGCATAGGGTGATGAAAATGATTACGGGGCTGGGGCGCAATCCTAAACTGAGTTAGGCTGGCATAAACTAAGCCAGCAAAGTTCGGCCAGCACAAGGGACACCATATTTTTGGACCACTCTCGGAGTCAGAGGGGCCGGCACACAGACCTGCGCCACCCTCCCTGACTCCGAGAGTGGTCCAAATGTGCTTTATGGTGTTCCTTGTGCCAGCCAAACGTTGCTGGCTTAGCTTAGGCTGGCCTAACTCCAGTTTAGGATTGCACTCTGGGACACGTCCCTTATGAAGAAAGGCTGCAGCGTTTGTGGCTCTTCAGTCTAGAAAAAAGGCGCCTGAGGGGGGACATGATTGAGACATACAAAATTATGCATGGGAGGGATAGAGTGGATAGAGGGAAATTCTTTTCCCCCTCTCACAACACCAGAACCAGGGGGCATCCGCTAAAACTGAGGGTTGGGAGAGTGAGAACAGATAACAGGAAATACTTTTTTCCCCAGTGGGTCATTAAACTACGGAACTCCTCGCCACAGGAGTTGGTGATGGCATCTGGCCTAGGTGCCTTTAAAAGGGAGTTGGACAGATTTCTAGAGGAAAAGTCCATCATGGGCTTTAGGACATAATGGGTTGTACAACCTCCTTACAGTTAGTAGTAGGCTACTTCAGAATCAGGATACTTCTGAATACTTGGAGTCAGGGGGGATGGCGCACGTCTGTGTGCCGGCCTCTCTGACTCTGAGAGTGGTCCAAAGATACTTTACAGTGTACCTTGTGCCCACCAAACTTTGCTGGTCTAACTGTGCCGGCCTAACTCCAGGTTAGGATTGCGCTCAGAATGTGCTGGTTTTCTTTCTTTTAGACCAGTTAAGTGGTTCCCAACCTATTTTGCATTGGGATCCACCCTTTTAGGACCCCCCCCCCC
>JAJKFI010000093.1:4345074-4379250 GCA_029204185.1 Lerista edwardsae
ATAATAATAATAATAATAATAATAATAATAATAATAATAATAATAATAATACATGTATTTATATACCGCCTTTCTTAAGATCACTAGATTTCTCTAATGACTGTAACCCAAGGCGGTTTACATAGGCAGACTTTTATTCATAAACCCGAAGGTTTTTACAATATACAGAAACGTTCTGTCTTTCAAGAACAACACTCATACAGATCTTTCTTTCTGGATTTAGCCTTCTTTCTTAGCCACCCGTCCGTCTTCTGCTGGCTGATAAGAGGCTTCCCTGCTCCCACCAGAGACGCAGCTGACTTCAGCACACTCCTCCTCCCACGAGGCAGCTGGAACTCAGCTTTTAATCAGCCGCAGTTTGCAAGGTCTGCCGCTCACAGAGACGTCCGGTAGTCTCGAGCTCACGACCTTCAGATCTTCAGCTGTTATTTTCGGGCAAACAGAGGCATTAACCCTCTCGGCTAAATCTTCTGCCTAGATTATCATTGCTGCAGTCCAAGGATACCAATTTCCATTTCAGGAGTGTCATTTGATTATGTGACAATGACAATGCTTGATGATGTCATTTTCTGCCATGACATCACATCATGAGATTCTCAGGATTCTGTGCCAGGTACTCCTGGCCATGATTTTTCTCTTGAGAAAATTTTTTCTCATGATTTTTCTCTCTCTCTCATCACTCCTGTGTCGGATTGGTACCACGGAGAGTTCCCGCAGTAATGCCGTCTTGCCTCAAGAGGGCAGTGGCAGCATTTCAAAGGCACAAAGCTACTGCTTTAAAAACCACTCTGGAATGATGATTTAGAACAGACATGCATTTAAAAAGGACCCTTTTCAACCCCCTTGTGAACTAGTTCAACTGCAAAAAGCTTTGCAGTCCCAGTTGTAGTGAGTCTCTTTTGATCGTAAAAGGGGGACTGGACAGATTTCTGGAGGAAAAGTCCATCGTGGGCTGTAGGCCATGATGGGTGGTGCAACCTCCTTACGTTAGAAGTAGGCTACATCAGAATGCCAGACCCAAGGGAGTGGCAACAGGATGCAGGCACGTGTTGGCTACTGGGCTCCCTGAGGCATCTGGTGGGCCACTGTGAGATACAGACAGCTGGACTAGATGGGTCTTTGGCCTGATCCAGCAGGGCTGCTCTTATATTCAGATGTTACACTCAAAAAGTGCTACAACAATATGAAGCATTTGGATTGCATAAATTAAATTTGAATTAAATTTCTGTGCATGTTGTTGTCTCTAAATAAATAATTGGAAGGAGCAAACACACACACGCACATACAATCATATTGTGATCTGGCATCTATAAAATTTAAGGGGCAGCCCCTGGAGAACAATGAAAAATAACAATAGCTCCAAAGAGATTCAGATCTGTGAACAAGATGGGGAAAATGCAAATCTTTGGGCAAAATGGTTCTTTCTGTGCGGCACTGATATCACGCTCATTTGCAAAGATCTAAAGATGTCATCCTCTCATTCCACATGGCCAGAGAAAAACTGGCCCTGTGAACGGCGGGGTTTGAAATCGGCCTTTGAAAAAGGCTCTTCGGCATCTGCAAATTAACACAGTGGCCATTGTCTGGTCTCTCCCGATCTGTGCCTTGGAAACATTACGATGTGGAGGAATATATGACATATATGAATATATGACACTGGGAGCCCCTGAATCTTCAGAACATTCCGGGTTCAAAGCTGCAGGATTCTCAGTGGCCCGAAGGCATCACAGCCCTGCTGGGTCAGGCTGAGGGTCTATCACAGCCTTTTCTACTCAAGAGTAGGGAGCCTGAGCTCCTGGCGCTCTTTGATTTTTTTTCTTGTGCGTTCCCAACCCTGGCACAGATTCTTCTTCCTGCTCTTACATTTTGAAAAAGAAGAAAGTGGAAGGGTGCGGGGGAGATAGAGTGGTAGCCTAGAGCGTCTCTCTAGCCATCACTTATCTTCCCCATGTGCTCCCCCCCCCGCTTTTTCAGCAGTGGGAAGAGGAGGGGGCATTGAACGGGAGGCAGGAGCATAGCTGAATGGCAGAGCATGCTGTAGCAGCAGCTCTGGCTCATCCATGAGGCCAAGTGGGACTGTTGCCTCAGGAAGTAGAGTAGTTGGGATTTTTTTTGCTCATCTCTATTGGGACGTGGTGGCGCTGCGTGTTAAACCACTGTTGCTGAACCTGCTGACCGGAAGGTTGGCAGTTCAAGACCACGCGATGGAGTGAGCTCCCGTTGCTTGTCCCAGCTCCTGCCAACCTAGCAGTTTGAACGCGTGTAAAAATGCGAGTAGATAAATAGGGACGACTTTGGGGGGGAAGGAGGTAATGGCGTTCCGTGCGCCTTGGCATTTAGTCACGCCGGCCACAAGACCACGGAAACTTGTCCTCAGGACAAACGCTGGCTTTTCGGCTTAGACACGGAGATGAGCACTGCCCCCTACAGCTGGCAACTAGACCATTCGGTCGTGGGGAAACCTTTACCTTTATCTGCCTATTCCACTGCTGCTCCGCCCCCTTCCAGCCCCTGGATGGGCAGAGGAAATGTGGAGGGGAATGTTGGAGGGTGATGACATCCCTTCCTGAATCTTCCTGGGCCCTGATAGTCGTTCCATTGCCGTAGACCATTTCCCTGATCTCCTGTTTGCCAAAAAGGTTGGCCCCTGATCCCGATCCTCTAAACAGTCTGTCAGCTGTTTATTGGACTTCAGAGGGTAAAAGACATGCAAGATGAGACCGGGGGATGTAAACACAAACAATGATGGCAACGAATCTCGGGGGCTCAAGAACGGGGTGGCAGGAATTGGAGGTCTGTTGATGCAGAGATTCTTTCTCTCCTTCCTGATCCTGACGTCTGCGGCGGTTTTAGCTGATGCTTCAGCTCCCTTTTGGCTTCTGGAACAATGTATTTGTTGCTTCTGGGTCCCAGAATAGTCACATCTCCTGGGCTGTCAGTGAGAAAGAGGAGGCGGCAGCTGTGGTCCATTGGCATAGCTCTTTGCCACCCACATGCTTCTGGGGATGAGCAAAAAGCAGAGAAGAGGGGTGGTCTCCTTTTAGCTCTGCTTCGAGCCAGTCCCCATGCAGTTGGCAATGATAATCCCCTCTTCATCCGCATCCGAACTTCATGGAGTCGGCTGACTCACTCCCCCCATATGCTGAAACAGATTGGCTCATTTGAGCTGAGCTCCAGGAGGACAGGCAGGGATACTCCCATCATGCACTTGGCGGACACCTGCAGGAATAGCCATCTCATGCCCATAGTTTTGGAACTGTGCCTTGGGGGTGTGCATTTTTGTTTCCTCCCTGGATTGTCACTTTGCCAGGAGCAGGTGGCTTTGCTCATGGTGTTTAGAAACAACCGTGTGTCACATTCCTGTCCCTGAACTCTAAATACTTGGAACCAAACTGAGAGCTGGATGAGACGCGTCTCACAACAACATGTTATACGAATACCTTCTTGGAACGGATTTCCCCAGGAGTTCATGGATGTTCCTTCAGATTAAGCATGCCTTGGATCAAACTGTAAGATTTGAAAGACTGGGGGCACAATCCTAACCTGGGGTTAGGCCAGCAACGTTTGGCCGGCACAAGGGTCATCGTAAAGGATGTTTGGACCACTCTCGGAGACAGAGAGGCCAGCACACAGATGTGCGCCATCCCCCCTGACTCCGAGAGGGGTCCAAATGCCACTCCCTCATATCTGGCATTATGAGGTAAATTTCTGAGGTAAACATGAGGTAAATAAAGCAAAGACTGGCCAGCACAAGGGACACTGTAAAGCATGTTTGGACCCCTCTCGGAGTCAGAGAGGCCAGCACACAGATGTGCGCCATTCCCCCTGACTCCGAGAGTGGTCCAAACGCACTTTACAGTGGCCCTTGTGCCGGCCCAACTTTGCTGGCCTAACTGTGCCGGCCTAACTCCAGGTTAGGAATGAGACCAAGATTGTATCTTGAGCTTTGATCTGTAATCTTACTGCACCGAGGACTATCCAGGGATGCCTCAGGGAATACGCAAGACATGTGCGTCTCGTTGCCACTTCCCTGCATCCGGCACTCCGAGGTAGCCGACCTCTAAAGTAGGGAGTTTGCACTAACCATCATGGCCTGTAGCCTGCGATGGATTTTTCCTCCAGAAATCTGTCCAGTCCCCTTTGAAAGGCGTCTAGGCCAGATGCCATCACCACCTCCTGTGGCAAGGGGTTCCACAGATTCATGACCCGCTGGGTAAAAAAGTATTTCCTGTTATCTGTTCTCACTCTCCCAACATTCAATTTTAATGGCTGTCCCCTGGTGCTAGTATTGTGAGAGAGGGGAAAGAACCTCCCTCTATCCACTTTATCCAACCCATGCATAATTTTGCACGTCTCAGCCATGTCCCCCCTCAGGTGCCTTTTTTCTAGACTGAAACCCCTACTTTAACTTTTTAGGAAGCAAAACAATTTTGGATTTTGTTTTCTTCCTGTGGAGGAGCCAGGTTTCAAATGTTTTAGGTCTCTCCAAACCTCTGGAGCTGGGAAGGAACCCAGAAAATTCCATCTTCTTTGTGCAGGATTCCATCTGGCCTGCAATTCAATCAGCCTGGGGCCAAGGAAATCAGAATTAAGAGAGATTCTGCTTTTTAACCAACATAAGAACATCAGAAGAGCCCCACCGGATCAGGCCAAAGGCCCACCTAGTCCAGCTTCCTGGATCTCACAGTGGCCCACCAGGTGCCTCAGAGAACACACAAGACTACAAGATGCCTGCATCCTGTTGCCACTCCCTTGCACCTGGCATTCTGAAGGAGCCTACTATTAATGTAAGGAGGTTGCCCAACCAATCATGGCCTAGAGCCCACGATTGACTTTTCCTCCAGAAATCTGTCCCGTCCCCTTTGAAAGGTATCTAGGCCAGATGCCATCACCACCTCCTGTGGCAAGGAGTTCCATAGCTTAATTAAAGGTAAAGGTTTCCCCATGACTGAATGGTCTAGTCGTGACTGACTGTAGGGGGTGGTGCTCATCTCCGTTTCTAAGCCTGTAGAGCCGGTGTTTTGTCCGAGGACAAGCTTCCGTAGTCATGTGGCCAGCATGACTATACGCCGTAGTGCATGGAACGCCGTTACCTTCCCACCTAAGTGGTCCCTATTTATCTACTTGCATTTTGGTGCTTTCGAACTGCTTGGTTGGCAGTAGTTGGGAGAAGCGACGGAAGCTCAGTCCATCGCGCAGTCTTGAACTCCCAACTTTCTGGTCGGAAAGCCCAGCAGCAGCGGTTTAACCTGCTGCACCACCACGTCCTTCTGGGTAAAAAAGTATTTCCTTTTATCTGTTTTAACTCCCCCAACACTCAATTTTAGTGGATGCCCCCTGGTTCTGGTATTGTGAGAGAGGGAAAAGAACATCCCTCTATTGACTCTATCCCTCCCGTCTAACTATTCTCTCCATCTTCTTTTTTCTGTCCCTGCGTTGAATTTTAGATTGCAAGCTCCGCGGAGCAGGGACCTGTAGCCTCATTGTTTACTTTCATATAAGGCATCATGTGTAGTGGTGACATTTCTTTTTTTTAAAAAAGAGTAGCTCCTGCAGATTTCATTCCATCTTCTGCAGCCTTCAGCTCTGTCTCTGTGTTTGGCAGAAAACTGCAGGAGCTTCTCCCATCTGCTGTATTGCCAGCTGGCTGGAGTTGGCAACAACTTTTCAAGAGAACCATGGGCCCAGGACACCCACTGCTTTTTTGCTCTGGGCAACTTGTGCAGTGTGTGTGTGTGTGTGTGTGTGTGTGTGTGAGAGAGAGATTGAGAGAGAGAGAGAGAGAGAGAGAGATCTACTGTACATGGTGACTAGGGGGGAACAGTGTGGTTTGGAAGGCATGCGTTGGTGCGTAGGGTTTGCCACAGGAAGTCTGGCTTTCTCAGTCTTGGGGGGGAAGCTTTTAACTAATGGTGTGACGGTCCCTGCTAATGCCACATTTAGTCCCGGTGAAGACCGCTGATGTCACACATTAAGGATGGCAGACTGTGTGCCAAAGCAGCTAATGTCCTTATTTGTACAGAGCATCGACAAGGCAAGGACGGCTGCAGACCCAGCCTGCAGACACTTTGTGACGCACAAAAGCTCCAGAGAGCCTGCTTGGGTTTCATAGAATCATCGAGTTGGAAGCGACCTACAAGGTCATCTAGTCCAACCCCAAGCTGCAGGGGGAGGGGCGTTTTCTTCCTTTTTCGGTGCTGCCTTGGAAATGAAGGATGGGCTGATGCTTCTCAGGTGTTGCTTCACTATGAGCAGGAAAGGAAAATGGCTGTCAGAAGGAAACCCTGGTTCAGTTTGGGGCGGGCCCATCCATGGGGCTGGCTGAGATTGAGACGCGGGGTTGAAGATTGATGATGGAAGATACCCACCTCCCACAGCTGTCCCAGGATTCAAAGAGGAAGTGGGGAAAGGAGCGGAAAAGGGGAGAGTAGAGTGGTGGCCTAGAGTGTCTGACTTGCTAGCCGTTGAGCTTTGTTGCTTTGGTGAAAAGGCTCTAGGCACGATTTCTTCTTTTAAGCCCTATTTGGGAATGGCTGTGGCTTTGTTTTGCTTGTGTCAAGGTTGTAAATAGGCTTTTTTTTTCTTTCTGATTCACTTTGCTATTGGAAAATGGCTGAGAAATAACCCAAATTATGGCTGCATTCTCAGGAAAGTTGCAGGCTCTGGCGTCACAATAGCGGCACTTCCGGTCATGACATCACTTCCGGTGGGTCCTGGACAGATTGTCATTATAAAAAGTGGGACCCTAAAAAGTTTGAGAACCACTGATCTAGGCTCTTCTCCATGCATTGCACAATGAGCCCCTATGCCTGCTCTAGCCCCACACTTCTCCCCCACAAAAGTATTTCTCTCTGAGATATTTCAGTTTTTCTCCAGGAAGCTCTTAAGGGAAACTAACGCAGACAATGACTTTCACACCCAAACATCTAAGAACATAAGAAAAGCCCCGCTGGATCAGGCCAAAGGCCCACCTAGTCCAGCTTCCTGGATCTCACAGTGGCCCACCAGGTGCCTCAGGGAGCACACAAGACCACAGGATGCCTGCATCCTGTGGCCACTCCCTTGCACCTGGCATTCTGAAGTAGCCTACTGCTAATGTAAGGAGGTTGCACCACCCATCATAGCCTAATAGCCCACGATGGACCTTTCCTCCAGAAATCTGTCCAGTCCCCTTTGAAAGGCATCTAGGCCAGATGCCATCCCCACCTCCTGTGGCAAGGAGTTCCACAGCTTAATTGCCCGCTGGGTAAAAAAGTATTCACTTTTTTTTTCAGATTCTAGTATTCCAGCAGTGGTGTCATTCAAATGATTTAGGAACAGGAACTCACTTTTGATTGGCACTTGTCGGGAACCCGGAACCAGCCACGGAGGATCCGGAACGCCCGTTCTGGTCCGTTCCCCCTGAATGACATCACTGCCTTCGCCCCCCTAGGAATCCGGAGTCGCTCCCTTTAACCCTCTGAGTGTTGGCCAACCAAGAAGAAAAGCTCTTTGCAGAGGAATTGGGAGGGGGGAGGAGGGAGAGTGAAGTGGACGGAGTCTGCCCTAATTTTAACTAGTGGAACTGAGTTCCCCCGCGTTCCCCCTGCATGACATCACTGTATTCCAGTATTGTATAAATCCAGATTCCAGTATCGGGTGGTGTTATGGCCACTGTGTTTCCTGCAATGCCACAATATTAATAGGTTTTCTACAGTGTATTATCATTCAGGGGGTGGGACTTGGACACTGCAACCCAGGACGGAGTCAGACCTGTCACTCAAAGGGTGCAATTGTTGTTGATTCAACCGTGTTTCTGCATTTGCATCCTGACTCAGCTGTTGATGTGGATGGAAATAGCCAGGCTGGGCTGCCACTGATGCTACAAATAGATCGGGTCTGTTTCCCCATTAACGCTTGTTCATACTCTGCAAAATTAATAGGGATAAAAGAGAGCCAACACTTTTTTTTGGATCAAAAGATCCAAAATTAGTGGGATTTTTTTTTTCACCGTTTGGAAAGTGTGTGACGTGGATTAGCAGCTGATTTAGCACTCTGCAGAAAATCCCCCATGAAGAACTACCCAAATGGTTACGGGGCTGGGGCACCTCCCTTATGAAGACAGACTGCAGCGTTTGGGGCTCTTCGGTCTAGCAAAAAGGCACCTGATTGAGACGTACAGAATTGTGGATGGGACGGGCAAAGTGGATAGAGGAAGGTGCTTTTCCCTCTCTCGCAACACCAGAACCAGGGGACAGTCACTAAAATTGAGAGTTGGGAGAGCGAGGACAGACAAAAGGAAATACATTTTCCCCCAGCAGGTAATTAATCTGTGGACCTCCTTGCCACAGGAGGTGGTGACGGCATCTGGTCTTGGTGCCTTTAAAACGGGATTGGACAGAGTTCTGGAGGAAAAGTCCATCGTGGGCTATAGGCCACGATGGGCGGTGCAACCTCCTTACTTTAGCAGTAGGCTACCTCAGAATGTCAGATACAAGGGAGTGGCAATAGGATGCAAGCATCTTGTTGTCTCCTGTGCTCCCTGAGGCATCTGGTGGGCCACTGTGAGATACACAAAGCTGGACTAGATAAACCTTGGCCTGATCCAGCTGGGCTCTTAGGTTCTTATATTCTGCAGGGCTGCTTACCTTTGTGGGAGCTGGACCAGTTGGAGAGAAAAAAAGCCCCTCCCAGTTTGGAAAGCTTGAAATTCTTCCCTCTCATCAGTCTTGTGGCCTTGTCCTTCTCAGCTCCCTGTTCTGTCCCGCTCAAAGGTCCTTTGTGTTCAACTGCACACTGGGGGTGATGGGAAAGAGATTTTTGCAGCTGCCCTGAGAGTAAGACAAAAGCCTCCTTTGGAGGGCAATTAACTCTTAGTCCCCTGGACCATCCGAAGTCAGGATCGTGGCCAGTGAGTTTGGTGCTTGATTGGAGGATTATGTCTCTCTTTCAAGCTTCCTTGGGTCAATAGTCTCTTAAATGCTGTCCTTCAATGGGTGTGTGCTCCAGCTTTTTTTCTGATCGGATTTCAAGGATTTCAGTTTGCAGGAGCTGGGGAGGGTGCCAGGAAAAAAATGGTGAATGGGGCAGAAGGGGAGACAGAACTGCCTGTGTGGGTTTTGTGCAGGCAGAACTCCTCCTCTGCCCCTTGGATCTATCAGCTTGCTCTCCAGGGATGCTGGGTCCCTGGAGAGCAACCTGACTGGTAAGGGGGCTGGAGAGAAAGGAACTGCACATGCGGGACTCACTCTCACAGGAGACTCACTCTCATCCCCTCTGCCTATCTGGTTCGGTCCCAGCGGTCTTTTGCAAAGAATGTGCCACTTGGAACGAGCCCTTGACTCTAGTGGTCTGTGAATGACTCTGGACGTTTGCCATGCAGCTCTAGGTTTTTGGCTCAGCCCTGTTGGCATCCTGCGGCCCCCTTTGGGGACTGTGTGCCCCAGGCATTTCCCTGGATAGGACGGCCTCGTGGAGTGTCACAAGATCCAGCCAATTCAGGTGCTGGACGTCCTTCAATGAGAGCAAATATTTCAGAAGTTCAGTCTCCACATTGTCCCGCTGGATTGACTTCCTGACTCAAGAGACAACATGTCACCCTGCCCTTGGTTCCTTCCTTTATGTCACTTCCTCTTGGATTGGCTGCACTTCCTGAGAACTTCTCTCATGGTCCGTTCCAGTGTGTTCTTCCAAGGCTGCATTACTCTCCCAGAATCACCCTTTGGAGCATCGTTAAGGGCCACATTTTGTTTGTTTCCCATTTTTTGCTCGTGTCTCATAAGCACAGTTGTGAAAGCAGGAGAAACGGATTATTTCATTAGTCGCCAGGCAGGAGGATGCACTATTGGGTGGGTTTGCCGACATTTCCCCGAGCAATTGGGTTGATCTACACTCCCAATTCTGGGGCACACTTGATCTGTGAGCGAGCCAGGGCTCCCAGGAAGAGGAAACACGGGGCTAAGATGAGCTGGTGAGTCAGGCTATGAGCTTGGACGTGGACATTGGGCTGGCACGGGATGCGCGGAGGCAGCTGGGAGAGGTGTCCTGTTGGAGAATGTGAATTCCAGGGCCGTGATTGGATTGGATTGAACGCTTCCAGTTCAACTCAAAGTGCGCACTGCGCCTTGCCAGTGTATGTTTGCATGGGAATTTTGCTTCCAGGAAGCTGGTTTGCATCGCGGTTTTGCTGTGTGCACAAGCAGATAAGCAGTATTGTCTTTGCAAACTGTGTGTGTGTGTGTGTGTATATATATATCACACACACACACACACACACACACACACACATACATACATACATACATACGTACATAGAGAGAGAGGGGGGAGGGGAGGGGAGGGGGAGAGAGGGGGGGAGAGAGAGTTTTTTCCAAGTTTAGCGTTATATTTTAAGGATGCAACTGACCAGCCTTGCCTCCAAATTTCCTTCCAGATTTTTGGTTTCATTTCTGCAATGGAATTAATGCATTGGGGTCCTTCATTTTATACCCAGCCTCATGCATAAATTAATGTACCTTATGTCCAGTGATGTCATGCAGGGGGTACGCGGGGGTACACGAGTACCGGTTTCTAGGATTACAGCTGGCACCGCCCATTCGCCCGCCCACTCGTCGACTCCGCCCTCTGCAACGTTTGAATTTCCTGCATGTTTGAGTTGCCTGCATGTTCTCAGAGCCAGGCAGGCAGGCAGGCAGCGAGCGGAGCCTTGCCTTTCTTTGCCACTGAAAAATGAGCTGCTCTGGGGTTTTAACATGATGCCAGGCCTCCTTCACATGTTCTGGGGGTGCTGTTGCAACTGTTGGGTCAGTTTAAAATCATCTGAGGCCTCAAAAAGGGTTTTTTTCATGTCCCTTCCTGCCATGACATCACCTCTGGCTTATGACGTCACTTCCGGTGGGCGGGTCCTGACACATGCCAATCAAAAGTGAGTACCTGTTATTAAATCATTTAGATGACACCACTGCTTATGTCCTCTGGGGCTTTCAGCTCTTCTGTTCATTTATGCCTTCTCCATTCCTCTCTTAACACTGACAAGCACGTGTGCATTCATGAAACACTGTAAGAAAGTGACTTTGGCAGGGGCATAGCTAAAGAAGTGCAGGGGGTTGCAATTGCACCAGGCGACAAGCTTTGGGGGGTGGGGGCAGCAAGCTGAGCTTGACGCTTGTGGTCAAAATGGTGAACACCTTGGTATGTATGAATAATGCCATCCTGTTACACACCATTGGAAAGGACATTTAATGCAGAATGCAAGGAAACAAACCCGAGCGTCATATCTCTCCTCTATCAACATTTATGGCCAAAAAGCACTGAAAACAAAAAATGCAGCTGTCATGTAAAAGGAGCATTTTGTTAAAATCATGTTTATTGGGAATACTGCTCCAGCATTCAATGTGGAATTCCATGCAGAACACAATGAAACAAACGGGAGTGTAATATCTTCCTTCAATCAAAAGTTATGGCCAAAAACCCAGAGGAAACAAAAATATAATTGTGACCTCACTTCCTGTTGTGATGTCAGTTCTGGGGCAACATATTTGCCCTCTGCACTGGGCTACACTCGCATTAGTTACGCCCTGATATCATGCCCTGTGCTTGAATTAATGTACCCATACGTTCCCTGGGGCTTTCAGTTCTTCTTTCTATACATGCCTTCTCCGTTCCTCTCTGACACTGACAAGCAAGTGCACATTGATAAAACACTGTAAGAAAGTGACTTAGCTGTGGTCCCACAGGATAGGGTTATGGTGCTTTGATGTGGTGCTTTTCCAATGTGCACCTTGACGGAATGCAGTTAAAACAGCACTGCATTAAAATATTGAACGGGCCTTTTTTTGCAGCCTTTAACCCAAAATGCCAACGGACTGAATAAGACATGCAAAACTCTGATTCGCGCCCATGCTGCAATTGGAGAATTAATGTTATATTAGGAGTTCTTCTAGTCACACCAGAATTAAAGGGTGCAACATAGTAGCGTAGAGATAAAAACCAACAGAACATAAAAGGTCTAGAATAGGTAAAGGTTTCCCCACGACCGAATGGTCTAGTCATGACCGACTGTAGCGGGCGGTGCTCATCTCCGTTTCTAAGCCTGTAGAGCCGGCGTTTTGTCCGAGGACAAGCTTCTGTGGTCATGTGGCCAGCATGACTCTATGCCGTAGCTCACGGAACGCCGTTACCTTCCCACTGAAGTGGTCCCTATTTATCTACTTGCATTTTTAGGTGCTTTCGAACTGCTAGATTGGCAGGAGCTGGGACAAGCAACGGGAGCTCACTCTGTTGCGTGGTCTCGAACTGCCAACCTTCTGGTCAGAAAGCCCAGCAGCAGCGGTTTAACCCGCAGCACCATCCCGTCCCTAGAATAGGGGGAATCAAATCATTCTGCGGCATTAATTTGTTGAAGACCATTCCCCCCCCCCCCCCGTTCATTTTGGCTTACAGAATGTTTTGCTTTGTCATTTTGCAAATGGCAGCCGCAATGAGATACCTGCAGTGGCCAGAATGCTCATTTGCATTACAAAACCGCCTCCCTTCTGCTTTCTCTTCTGTGTGGACACTGATCAGATCGAGAATTAGCATAAGTAATTGCAGGAGGGAGATACCAGAAGCCTCATGGATGTCAACACTGCTAAAAAGCAGACTCTTTGCAAACTTGGGTTTTTTTTAGGAATTGGCATGCCTGGGAGGAGAACTTGACCCATTTGGCAGGGAGCTCAAAACCAGGAGCATTACAAAAGGGGTGCTGGGGCTGAGAAAAGCTCTGGGTGGCACAATTGGGGGGCTGCTTTATCATGGGGACGTCCTTTGAACCAGGGGACATCCACTCAAATTGAGCGTTGGGAGAGTGAGAACAGATAAAAGGAAATACATTTTTTTGAACCCAGTGCATAATTAAGCTGTGGAACTCCTTGCCACAGGAGGTGGTGATGGCATCTGGCCTGGCTACCTTTTAAAAAGGGATTGGACAGATTTCTGGAGGAAACAGACTATCATGCTGGGTGGTGCAACCTCCTAATGTTAGGTGTAGGCTACCTTGGAATGCCTGAGACAGGGGGCATGACAATGGGATGCAGGCATCTTGTGGTTTTCTGTGCTCCCTGAGGCATCTGGTGGGTCACTTTGAGATGCAGGGAGCTGGACTAGATGGGCCTTTGGCCTGATCCAGCAGGGCTGTTCTTATGTTCTTAAACAGAATTTACCAAATTCAACACCTTGAGAATTTAAGCTTCTAAGCCAGAGATTTTCAACCAGTGTGCCTCAGCACAATTGGTGTGCTGTGAATGGCCCACAGATGTGTCATGGAAGTTTGAGGGAGGGTCCTTGATTAGCAGGCCATTGGGAGATGTGAGCCCCTCACCGATAGCAATGCGTGCGTTGTCATTTGTCACAACACTGACAGTGTGCCTTGACAATTTTAGTGCCTTGCAGGTGTGCTGTGCGATGAACAAGGTTGAAAATCACTGTTCTGATCAAAATAGAAAGCCATGCTTCTAGTCCCTATGAGTGTGGTGTGGAACTGGAGACTACAGAGAAAAATATCTAGGGCAGTGTTATTCAAACTATGGGTCGGGATCCACTTGGTGGGTCACGACCTGATGTCAGGTGGGTCCCAGAAAGCTGGGAGCAGCCATCTTGGAAACTGCAGACCGTATTCTTGTGATGTTCCTTTCGTGAGTGTTAACAGTTAGAATTTTCGAGTGAGGGTGTTTCTGTATTTGTTTTTAGTTCACCATTTCTATATCACATTTGGTCCTCATCTTGCTTTCTGTCCGGGATTTTTCAAGGCTGTACAACTGCTGCCATCCAATTTGCATTTCAGGGGTGTCATTTTGTGATGGGACAATGACAGCACTTCCTGCTTGATGATGTCACTTTGTGCCACGACATCACTTCCAGGTGAATGACATCACTTCTGGTGGGTCCCGACACAAGTGCCATTCTAAAAAGTTTGTGTATCACCGCTCTAGGGGGTTGTGTTATCCAGAGGAAGATATCCTGTGTTGCTTCAGTGAAAAGGAGAAGGAAAACCAAGTATGCCACAGGGGCAAACATTTGCACACAGCTTTGATTTGTTTGGTTTCTTCCTGATGCAGAATCCAGCTTTTCTTTCTACATTTTCCTCTTCTTTTTCTATTGCAAGAGCGCACGTAATTCTGACGGTAGGTTATAAATCATGCAGCACATGGAGATTAATGACAGCAACAGCTGCACATACAAGACAGAGGAGGCTTCCCATTCCTCACAGATGACAGGCGCAATGCACACCTTTTTTATTACGCATAAAATGAATGGCCACAATCCACTCAGTCGCAGTCATGTGCAGTTGCACTTCGGATGGCGCTCATTCAGTGCTCCCTGACGTTTGGTTTGCAATGCGGCAATGTGCTGTGGCCTTGGACAGCCTGAGAACTTTTGAGTTTCCTTCGGCGGGAAAAAAAAGAGAAGAACGTTGCATAAGAAGAGCCCTGATGGATCAGATCAAAGGCTTCCTGTATCTCCCAGTGGCCCATTAGATGCTTCAGGGAGCATACACTGGCCAACAGGAGACCTGCGTCCTGCGAACACTCCCTTGCACCTGGTTTTCTGAGGTTAAAAGGTAAAGGTTTCCTCACAACTGAATGGCCTAGTCGTGACCGTTAGGGGGCGGTGCTCATCTCCATTTCTAAGCCGAAGAGCCGGCGTTTGTCCAAAGACAGTTTCTGTGGTCATGTAGCCGGCAAGACTATACACCGAGGCACATGGAACGCCGTGACCTTCCCACCGAAGTGGTACCCATTTATCTACTTGCATTTTTAGGTGCTTTCAAACTGCTAGGTTGGCAGGAGCTGGGACAAGCAACAGGAGCTCACTCCGTCGCACAGTCTTGAACTCCCAACCTTCCGGTCAGAAAGCCCAGCAGCAGCGGTTTAACCCACTGCACCACCACATCCCTACGACATAGGGTTACCTATTTCTAAAACCAAGAGATTTCATATACTCATCATGGCTTGCAACTTGTGATGAATTTTCCCTCCATCACCCTGCCCAATCCCCTTTTAAAGGCATCTAGGCCTTCAGATGCCATCAGGATATGCTGCGGCGAGGAATTCCACAGGTTAATGACGTGCTAGGTAAAGAAATATTTTCTTTTGTCTTGTTCTAACTCTCCCAACCACACTCCATTTTTGTGGCTGTCCCCTGGTTCTGGTGCTTTGCGAGAGGGAAAAGAGCATCCCTCTGTCCACTCTATCTAGCTCCCTTGAGAGCAAATTCCTAACCTGGAGTTAGGCCGGCACAGTTAGGCCAGCAAAGTTTGGCCAGCACAAGGGCCACCGTAAAATGTGCCTGGACCACTCTCGGAGTCAGGGAGGATGACTTTAGCTGATACCAATGGGCCTTTTCCCAGACAAGGGGACATCAAATTGCAGTGGTAGTTGCACACTCCCAACATTTATTTCATTGCGTGGTACAGTCCTTTCCTGGGAAGGCCATACATACACCCCAGGGCTCGAGGGTCGCATTGGGATGATTGAGCCCCATGCAAGAGGAAAAGGATTTTGTTGTTTGAAGGGAGAGCAGTTAATGTGAGGGATTTGCCGCTGGAGGCAGTGATAATGAGAGCCATGAATATGCACGCAATTTATAATATTAATGGTGCAAGGGTCTTGTATTAAAGGAATGGAAAGCGCTCCATGCGCTGCGGTTAATTAACACCCAGGCGTGTGGCTCCGAGAAGGTAAGTGGAGACAGCCAGGAAAGAGGAGAAGCTTACTCAGCCATCGCCATCCTTCAAGTTGCTCAGCACAGTACATAAGAACATCAGAAGAGCCCCGCTGGATCAGGCCAAAGGCCCATCTAGTCCAGCTTCCTGTATTTCACAGCGGCCCACCAGATGCCTCACAGAGCACACAAGACCACAAGATGCCTGCATCCTGTTGCCACTCCCTTGCACCCGGCACTCTGAAGTAGCCTACTACTAATGGAAGGACGTTGCACAACCTATCATGTCCTGTAGCCCACGATGGACTTTTCTTCCAGAAATCCATCCAATCCCCTCTTAAAGGCATCTAGACCAGATCCCATCACCACCTCCTGTGGCAAAGAGTTCCACAGATTAACTACCCGCTGGGTAAAAAATCTGGTCCTTTTATCTGTTTTAACTCTCCCAACCCTCAGTTTTAGCGGATGCCCCCTGGTTCTGGTGTTTTGAGAGAGGGACAAGAACATCCCTCTATCGACTCTATCCCTTCCGTGCATAATTTTGTATGTCTCGATCAGGCGCCTTTTTTTCTAGGCTGAAGAGCCCCAAACTCTGCAGTCTTTCTTCGTAAGTCTTTCTTCTCCTTGTTTCATCCTTGCAGCAGCCGGGGCCAAACAAATTGGATGTAATTGTCCTTAGATCAGCCCGAGTGGTGAAAGGTGGTCTTGGAGTTCCTTGCTGTAAGTCTGAAGATCGAACGTGACACTATCCTGAAACCACAGCAACGGGGCTTGGCATTGTGACACGGCAGATTTGCCTTCAGAGGGACAATGTGCTTCTCCCAAGCCAAATGTTCCCAAACGTTTTAGCGTTAAAAATAAAATGGTTGGGAAAACAGGAGAGAGTCTGGGTTGCAGCATTTGTGTCTGGGGGGGAAAAAGGGCGGCTTCGAAATCTTCGGACAGGATTGTTGATCTGGGCACCCTTAGCTTGGACGGCACATTCTGTGCGGCCGACCAACCAAACAGCCATGAAGTTCTGCTTGCTGCAGTGAAAAACCTGCGTCACAGTTGAATCTCTCCCCTGTATCAGTGGGACTTGCCTATTAGTGTAGCATCTCGATGGAAGGGGGTGGGGGGAAGCCAAATGCAGTAGTGTTTTTTCTTTCTTTCAGCTGGTCTGTTTTTTCACCAGGAAAACATGGAGCCGTCAAAAGAAGCGAGAAGCTGTAGGAAAAGGCTTTGGATGATCCTGGTGTGTAACTCTAATTTCTGACTTCTGATCTCAAGCATCAATTGAAGAAAGGAACCAGGAACCCGGGCAGGAAGCAATGGTTGCCCAAGATGAAGAGGCAGGGCCGGATTAACCGACGTGGTGGCGCAGCGGGTTAAACCACTGCTGCTGGGCTTTCCGACCGGAAGGTTGGGAGTTCAAGACTGCACGGCGGAGTGAGCTCCTGTTGCTTGTCCCAGCTCCTGCCAACCTAGCAGTTCGAAAGCACCTAAAATGCAAGTAGATAAATAGGGACCACTTCGGGGGGAAGGTCACGGCGTTCCGTGCGCTACGGCGTATAGTCATGCCGGCCACATGACCACAGAAGCTTGTCCTTGGACAAAACGCTGGCTCTGCAGGCTTTGAAACAGAGATGAGCACCGCCCCCTAACGGTCACAACTAGACCATTCGGTCGTGGGGAAACCTTTACCTTTACCTTTATGTAAGCTACCCCTTAGGGCCCTGTGTTAGGATTGCATTCTAAATATGAATGCAATCATAAAGGCAAGAGGAGAGTTTAATTTAAAGGCATTCCATAACCCAAGTAGACTTAGTGCAAAGTATTATGTTTGAATTATGGTGTTGGAGAAGACTCTTGAGAGTCCCCTGGACTGCAAAGAGATCCAATCGGTCAATTCTCCAGGAAGTCAAGCCTGATTGCTCCCTGGAAGGACAAATGCTGAAGCTGAAGCTCCAATACTTTGGCCACCTGATGAGAAGAGAGGACTCTTTAGAAAAGACCCTCATGCTGGGAAAGATTGAAGGCAAAAGGAGAAGGGGGCGACAGAGGATGAGATGGTTAGATAGTGTCACCGAAGCAATGAATATGAAATTGGGCGAACTCAGGAAGCTAGTGGAGGACAGGGAGGCCTGGCGTGCTGTGGTCCATGGGGTCGCGAAGAGTCGGACACGACTTAGCGACTGAACAACAACAACAACAAAATTATGTTTATTGAGTTTTTCATTGCCCTTTCCCCTGTGAATATCTGCAGATGTAAAGCTTTAATATTCCTGTATTTGTTAAAGGGAATTATTCTAATTCCCTTTCTTATTAGTAATGCTATAGGACAGAGCCTCTTTGCCTTGCCATAGTTTATATCTTAGGGCACAATCCTAACCTAGAGTTAGGCCAGCAAAGTTTGGCTGGCACAAGGGATACCATTAAGTATGTTTGGTTCACTCTCGGAGTCAGAGGCCAGCAAACAGATGTGCGCCATCCTCTCTGACTCCCTAAGTGGTCCAAATGCGCTTTACAGTGACCCTTGTGCCAGCCAAACTTTGCTGGCCTAACTGTGCCGGCCTAACTCCAGGTTAGGATTGCGCCCTCAATCTGGTCCTGTGGCGGGGGAAAGCTCTGATTCTCAATAGCCAGGAGGCCATGCCTATTTCTTGAACCCTGGGACAGATAAACCAACGGATGGGAGATTTAGGATGGGGAAAAGGAGGTGGTGTGTCACCCAGTGCCTGTAGTATTGTGGAACTCTTCGCCACAAGATTTGGCAAGAAATCTGTGCAGCTCCATAGTCTGTGGAACACTTTGCTACAAGATGCAGTTGCTTTAATTTGGGTGGCCTTAAAGGGGATTGGACCAATTCACAAAGATCAGATCTTTGGATGGGGATTAGTCATGAGATGACTCTGCAAACAGGATGCTGTTGGGAGTTTGGCTTTTAATAGGATCTTATGTTTTAGAGATCATTATTCAAAGTGTGGTTGGAGTTACGGTTCTTTGGTTTTTTGTTTTGTCCCAGTGTTAACTTTTTGTTGGCCACAAGTACTTGGTGGTTGCATGTTTTTCTCAAATGGTTTTGTTTGGTGATGCCCTTTGAGTCTAAGCAAATAAATTGGAACAGAACCTGAACGCTGGTATGCAAAGGAAGCTTTGGGCCTTTGGAGGGGAGTGGAAAATTTGGTCATGCAGGAGCTCCTTGTGACACTCCCTGCAGTCAAGCCCCATACACCAACATCAGTGATTCCCCAATACAAGTGACAGATACAAAATCAACAGTCTACATTTATGCAGTCCCAAGAGGTCTTGCTTTGCTGTGCAGGAGTGCTGGAAAATAAGTAAGCAAGGACACAGATGCACAGTGACTCGGGTGCAAAAATGGCTTCAAGTCGGGTCTGAGTGAGGGCGCAATCCTAACCTGGGCCAGCACAGTTAGGTCAGCAAAGTTTGGCCGGCACAAGGGACACCGTAAAGCATGTCTGGACACTCTTGAAGTCGAGGAGGATGGCGCACGTCTGTGTGCTGGCCTCTCTGACTCTGAGAGTGGTCCAAACATACCTAATGGTATCCCTTGTGCTGGCCAAACTTTGCTTCATTTACCTCAGAATTTTACCTCAGAAATTTACCTCAGAATGCCAGATACAAGGGCATTCCAGATACAAGGGCGTTTGGACCACTCTTGGAGTCAGGGAGGATGGCGCACGTCTGTGTGCTGGCCTCTCTGACTCCGAGAGTGGTCCAAACATACTTTACGGTGTGCCTTCTGCCGGCCAAACTTTGCTGGCCTCAATGCTGGCCTGACTCCAGATTAGGATTGCGCTCTCCGTGATTGACAGGATTTAAGCAACTTGGGAGCCAGTTGTGGGACTTGAGACTCCATCACTGGTACTTGACTGCTAAAAGCATCCACCTTTTTGGTTTTTCTGACCCTATCGCCCCACTCTTTGAGTCCCTTCTCTGGCTTCTATCCCCAGCGCAAGCTCCTTGTCCCGACCATCAAAGTCTTCCATGGCTTAGCCACCCTCTTAGATCTCGTTTCTTGTTCCAGGCCTGCCATCACCTTTGCTTCTCCATCTCCACTACCTTGGACCATTGGAAGGTCTCTAGCTTCTTCAAATGACTCTGCCCTTTCTACCCTCATACCTGGAAAATTGCCTCCTGGAACATCTGTGGAGTAGAATACTTCCCCCCCTTGAATCCCTTATCTAAACCCATCTTTTCAATGAAGCACTGTGTTTCTGTTCTTTCTCTATGATACCAAGACTGAAATACATGTAACTGGGAGTGCAATCCTAACCTGGAGTTAGACAAGCACTGTTAGGCCAGCACAGTTTGGCCAGCACAAGGGCCACCATAAAGTGGTTTGGACCACTCTTGGAGTCAAGGAGGATGGTGCACATTTATGTGCTGGCCTCTCTGACTCTGAGAGTGGTCCAAACATACTTAACGGTGTCACCTCGTGCCGGCCAAACTTTTATTTATTTACCTTATGTTTACCTCAGAATTTTACCTCAGAAATTTACCTCAGAATGCCAGATACAAGGGGACAGATACAAGCCAGATACAAGCGTTTGGACCACTCTCGGAGTCAGGGAGGATGGCGCATGTCTGTGTGCCGGCCTCTCTGACTCTGAGAGTGGTCCAAACATACTTTACGGTGTCACCTTGTGCCGGCCAAACTTTGCTAGCCTAACTTGTGCCGGCCTAACCATCTGTTAGGATTGCGCCCCGGAAACCAGGACATATCTTTCCCCTGCCTCCATTTCCCTCCCCTTCTCCACTGACTCCCTTGCATTGATTGCAACCTGCTTGGGGCAGAGACCCGGCTCATTGCTACATCGCAAAATACCTTTGGCTTCCCCTGGCTGATCCGATACAGGAGCCTCCACAAAAGGACATCGAACAATAGCTCCCTGTGTCTTTAATTCCTCCTGCCTTTCCAAGTTATTTCTGTTTTCCTATATTGTAAGCCCCTCGGGCAGAGATTTGGCCTCTCGGGGTCCTGTATTTTGCTGGTGCTAAATACATAAATAAATATTCACATTAATAATCTAATACACGCCAGAGCATCCTATGGACGTTGAAAAAGTCATCCCACTGCCAGTACAAATAAAGTCTGCACTGGAAGACTGTTTTGCCAGGGGCAGGTCGAGACTGTCCTTAGAGACCGGGGGCGAATGGCACACGTTCCCCAAGCAGGTGTCTCATTTTCTGGAGCCCTCTGGGAAGGGGCCTCACCCTGCGGTGGATGTCGGGCATCAGGCATGGTGCAACTCTTGGGGAACGATGCTGGCTCCCTCCCTCCCTCGATTTTTGGCTCGCTGATCAGGCTCTCTTGGCAGGCGGCAAGGAGTTAAACGCTCAGCCCCGGTCTCCTTGCGATGAATATTTAACAGCAGCCAGCGCAAGGCTCCAGCTCCAGATTTCTTTGGCTCTCTTGACAGCTGGGACTGCTGGTCGGAGCTGCTGTCGCCCAAGCGCTTGGGCACAGCCAGCCGGGCAAGGAGGAACAGCCCACCCGGAGGGCTTCGATCTGTTTCTCCTGCGCCACAGAGGGGGTGCTGGCGGCCCCCAGGACCTGAAGGCACCGCTTGCCAAAGGCTCACCCCCTTGGCGCCCCGGCCCCGATCTGCGGATGCCCGGCGCCCAGCCCGATCCCGTTCCGCGACCATGAGGGTGCCGAGACTGGGGCTAACTTTGATCACCATGCCGCTAGTCCTCCAGACAGCCAGAGCAGCAGGTGAGCGAGGAGCGGTTGCTGTTTCTGAGCCGGGCAAAAGGGGGCTTGGGAATCCCCCCAGATGAGGGGGGCGGCGGGTGGGTTGCTGGGCAACCGTGCCATGCCGGTCTGGGTTTCCATCTGCCCCCGTCCTGTCAATCTTGTTGTCTCAACTGAGCCCGCTCTCGCCTGTCACTTGGCCTCTCCTGCGGTTGCTGGATCTGAGACAGGGACACCCCCCTGCAATGTGGGGCTGCCCTCCCACCTCTCGGTCGGTCAGCGAAAGAAGGGCTCTGGTTTCACGAGCTGACCGTCACCGTCGTCCGTGGCAGGATTGTCGGTCCCAATTTAGCCCTGCGCATTCCCGGCAGAGCAGCGTGTCGGTGCCAGAACTTTAGCCAAGGAGGAATTTCCTTCCGTGCTGGGAGTAACTTTGGAGCAGTCGGGAGGATGCAGAGCAGGGGCGCTTTAGAGCAAGGGGACGGTTCTGCGGCCAGGGCTGGGTTTTGGAAGAGGATCCCACTAGACAGGACTTTGGGATCGGGCAGGCTGAGTCTCTGCTCATAGTTAAATACAACCGTGGCACCAGGGCTGGCTTTAAGCCAATGTGGCCCATGTCGTCACATCGGGCCCCGCGCTTTAGGGGTCCCTGCACTAGCAAGGTGAGCATCTTGCCCGTGGCTGCAGCTGGGATCTCGATGGGCTGCAAGTCAGTGGGGTGAGCAGAGCAGCTTGACCTGGGTCTCTCCCACCTGCCTCTGCCTCTGAACAGCCCAAGATGGGCCACCTGGAAGCAGTTGGCGGGGATGTGATGCTCTCACCACCGACTCCTTCCACATGCCATGCTTTGCACGTGGCACGAACAGGGCTCCTCTTGGTGAGTGGGGGCCCCGCAGGGAGGGTTGGGGCCCCCGCAGGAATGCCCCACGTTGGGCCTCGCCGCTGTTAGAGCCCTGCATGGCACGATCGCATGAGACACACTGACTCAGTTTGTGCCCATGAGAACATCTGCAATTGCAATGCAATGCGGTTGGTTGGTTGGTTGGTTGCCCATAACAGACTGGCCACAGTAGGGTTATATTAGTGCAAAAATCTGAGTGTGCACCCAGACTTTGGAAATCTGGGAGCCTGGGGAAGGAGTTCTGCTTGGCGTTCCTGATGCTCACATGCTCGCCCACATCATAGCACGCCTCTCGAGCCCAGCATGGGTTGGTGCCGGGAGACTCGGAGACAGAGCCACGGTTTGGGAAGTCTCGGGTTTGAATCTCTCCTCTGTCGCGAATCCATGGGGCTTTTAACAAGTCCCTGATGAAGATGTTCTCACCCAGAGCATCCCCGGCGCATAATCCATAAAACTAGCAAGGGCTGCCACAAGACAGGGGAATGGAGGGGATTAGATACAGTCTGGGAGGGCCAATCTAGTGATGGTTGCTTGTCATGATGGCTTCGTGCTGCCTCCAGCTTCAGGGGCAGTCTACCTCTGAATACCAGTTGCAAGGGAACAAGGGCAGGGAGAGGGGGGTTGCCTTCATTTCCCGCTTGTCAGCTTCCTTGGGCTAATCCAGCAGGTTCCCCCTTTATGTTGTCACGTCCCCTCTCATCTGCAATGAGAAAACAATAACTTGGTGTTATTGCAATTTTTACAACAAACCTATAAGATCAAATGTACGAAATGCTTTGAACGCTTGGAGGTCCTGTATCCTGCTGGAGCAGGCCAAAAGCATGTTTCGTTCAGCTTTGTGGGCCTCACACTGGTCCACCAGATGCCTCAGGGAGCACACAAGACTGCAAGATGCCTGCATCCTGTTGCCACTCCTTTGCACCTGGCATTCTGAAGTAGCCTACTTCTAAAACCAGGAGGTAGCGTACACCCATCAGGCTTGAAATCCATGATGGACTTTTCTTCCTTATGTCCAAATCCCCCTTTAAAGTCTTCTAGGCCAGATGCCACTGTTACATCCAGTGGCAAGGAATTCCACAGATTAATGACACACATTCAATGTGCCATCAAAGCAAAGGTGTTGGAATGGCCACAGTGGGCAGAGCACTGCCACACTTCCAAAGGATGCCAAACCTGGGAACATGGCAATTCTTCTGGGGGCCAAAGTCGAATAACTGGCATGTCAAAAGCACTGAGGACATCTGGTCCACAAGGCATCCAGAGGCTGGACAATCCTCCGCTGGAGATGTTCGAGATATGGGTTTGAGCAGGGGGTAGAGTAAGTGACCTAGAAGGAGTTCTCCATCTCTATGATTCGGCCTTGGCTGTTTGTGCAAAGATGGCCTCTTACAATTTGAATGGGACCATTTGGTCAATCGATTAATCGTCATGGAACCAGACGGCCCCCACAGCAGGGTAAATTTTACATGTTGGACTTCATTAGCCTAAACCTGCACTGTGAATTCTGTCCAAAAGCTAAGTCCTTGTTCCAGTCCCTGGCCCCGATTTGGAAACCATCTTCCATGCTTTGGAGTGCCTGAAACTTCTAAGCAGTTTCCAAGGGCTGCCCCTGTAGAACGCAGGGCAGCAGTCAAGTCTGAATGGAAGGGGTCATCAGTGACTTCTCTCTCACACACATTATTCCTTCCATCGCTTTGATCCACCCTGCCCTCCCCTGACAACTTAGGGATGCCAAGCATGTACATACGAACTCAAAATACATGACAAGCGTCACTCTTTAAAGAGATACCCAACTTTATGATTCTACAGCAACTCCTAGGAGCCACTCTAGGCCACAACTCTACTCCTCTCTCTCTCTCTCTCTCACACACACTCACACACTCACACACACACACACATCACCCTCTTCCTTTTTCATGTACAACAAGCCTGAGAAGGTAGACAGACTGGATTCTTGTGTTCTGCCACTGAGAGTGCAATCCTAACCTGGAGTTAGGCTGGCACAAGGACCACCGTAAAGTATATTTGGACCAGAGTCAGGAAGGGTGGCACACATCTGTATGCTGGCCTCCCTGACTCCGAGAGTGGTCCAAACCATATTTTACTGTGTCCTTTGTGCCAGCATCTGGAATCTCAGGTGTCGGCGGTGGCCAGGGGAGCCTTTGCTCAGCTTCGGCTGATCCGCCAGCTGCGACCGTACCTGAGCTGTGCGGACCTGGCCACAGTGACCCATGCCCTAGTGACATCTAGATTAGACTATTGCAATGCGCTCTACGTGGGGCTGCCTTTGAAGACGGTTCGGAAATTACAACTAGTACAGAACGCAGCTGCTCGGGTGGTTGCTGGGGCACGTCGGTTTGACTCTGTCGAGCCGTTGCTTCGGCGACTACACTGGCTGCCGGTTCTGTTCCGGGCCAAATTCAAAGTGCTGGTGTTGACCTTTAAAGCCCTTTATGGCTCGGGCCCAGGGTATTTGAGGGACTGCCTCCTCCCATATAATCCGACCCGTACTCTGAGGTCATCTGGGGGGTCTCTTTTGACGGTGCCGCCACCAGGAGAGGTGAGAGGGGTGGCGGCCAGTAGGAGAGCCTTCTCGGCGGTGGCACCCCAACTTTGGAATACCCTCCCCTTGGAGTTAAGAACTGCTCCCTCTTTGGCGGTATTTCGGCGGGGGCTGAAGACCTTTTTATTTCAGCAGGCTTTTAGTTGCTGACAGGCTGGCTGGCTGGCTTTTTTGCATTTTTTATATATTTTATGATCCTAGGGATTAATTTGTTTGTATGCTGTATTTTTAATATTGTTTTTATTATCTTTTAATACTGTTTTTAATTTTTATTGTGTTTTAATCTTGTAAATGCCGCCTTGAGGGCCTTTGTGGTGGAAAGGCGGGGTATAAATCAAATAAATAAATAAAAATAAATAAACTGTGCACGCCTAAGGTTAGGATTGCACTCTGAGGCATACAAAATTATGTAGGGGTTGGATAGAGTGGACAAAAGGATGCTCTTTTTTGCACAACACCACAACCAGGAGACAGCCACTAAAATGGAGTGTTGTTGGGAGAGTTAGAACAAGACAAGAAAATATTTATTTACCCCGCGTGTCATTAATCTGTGGAACTCCTCGCCACAGCATATCCTGATGGCACCTGAAGGTCTAGATGTGGACCTTTTAGATGCCTTTAAAAGGGGATTGGACAGAGTGCTGGGGTTAAAATTCATCACAAGCTGCAAGCCGTGATGAGTTTATGCAGCCTCTTGGTTTTAGAATTAGGTGATCTGGGAATGCCAGGTGCAAGGGAGTGTTAACATCAGACAGTGCCACCTGAAGGACAGGTGAGGAAGTGGCAAACGGTGGGTACAGGGGTGGTATTTGGCTTTTGGTTTAGTCACTGGCTTGGACCAGTGCTGTGCTCCCTTGGGCCTAGGGGTTATACTTCAAGGGAGGGAGCTTGAAGGCTGCAATGTTGAAACTCAGCTCTGTCCCTGCAAGGTTCCTGCCACCCCAATGACCCTTCCTCTCTCCACCCCTGCAAATGTGCTCTGCATGTGCCCTCCTTTGCAGCAAACACATTGGTGCCCCCTGTGAGCCCTTGAGTTGCCAGGTGGCAAGGCCTACCGAAAGAACATGCATGTGGGATATGATAGCCCTCTTCAAATATCTGCAGGGCTGTCATAAGGAAGAAGGGACAAATCTGTTCTCCTCTGCCTTTGACAGTAGAACTAGGTCCAATGGGGACAAACTGCAAGAGAGGAGATTCCGGCTGGACATCAGGAAGAATTTCTGGACGATCAGGGCGGTTAGACAGTGGAACTGATTGCCACTGGAGGGAGGTGGTAGATTCTGCCTCCCTGGAGACCTTCAAGCAGAGGCTCGACAGGCACCTGCTGGAGATGCTGTAGGAAGATTTCCGGCTGAAGGCAGGGGGTTGGACTAGATGACCTTGTCGGTCCCTTCCAACCATATGCTTCTATGTGCAAGATTTGCCATTTCATTTCTGGCTTGGCAGAGATGCACCACTTCCCACCAGGAGGCACATTTGCTGGCTGCCAAACGGGCGCTGGGGTTTTTAGAGGTTGTTGTTGTTGTTTTTTTAAAGCAAATCCTGACGACAGGCAAGCCGCCAAATTTCCCCCGTCATCTCTGCTGGAGGAGATCCAGAGGTGTCCGTCGCACTCCGGCCGGCGGAGTTTTTCCAGAAAGGGCTTTGCATGCCTTTTGTCAAGTCAGTGCGCCAAGGTTGGGCATTGCTCCCATCATAGGTGGAAAGGGGGAGAGGATTGAGCTCTGGAATGTTGCACTGAGGAGGCTGCCCACAAAAGCCACGAGATGGGACTGCTCTTGCAGAATTCTTACATGGACTCGCCAATGTTTTTTCACAGAATAGGCTACATTTGCCACTGCAAAAGTGACCCTCTTTCTCCAACCTTTTTTCTTTTTCTGCAGGTGGCAAGGGTTTTATTTCAGGCCCTTTGGGGGGGGGATTGAGGCTGGCTTCTGCCCCAGGATCAGATTCCTTCACATAGATAAAGGATTGGCTGCAGGTCCGGCCCAACTATGAGGCCAACTGGCACAGTGCCTAAGGGATCAGATTAGTGAAGGTGGGGGGGCTTCCACCTCTGTCTGCTTCAATTGTTCCTCCTCCTCCTCCCTGGATTGGAAAAGGAAGAAGGGGACAAAGAAGAAATTGAGTTAGGGTTGGATAAATGACACTCCCCCAAATTCCCACAGCACACCAGGGGACCATTCGCGGCACATCAGTATGCTGTGGCACACTAGTTGAAAATAAGAACATAAGAACATCAGAAGAGCCCTGCTGGATCAGGCCAAAGGCCCATCTAGTCCAGCTTCCTGTATCTCACAGTGGCCCACCAGGTGCCCCAGGGAGGCACGAGACAACAAGATGCCTGCATCCTGTGGCCACTCCCTTGCACCCAGTACTCTGAAGTAGCCTTGTACTAATGTAAGAAGGTTGCACAACCCGTCATGGCCTATAGCCCACGATGGACGTTTCCTCCAGAAATCCGTCCAATCCCCTCTTTAAGGCAGCTAGACCAGATGCCATCACCATCTCCTGTGGCAAAGAGTTCCACAGATTAACTACCCACTGGTAAAAAAAATGGCTATTTTATTCCTGTCCTCCACACTTCCTCCTCTGCCCTGTTCTCTTCCTTTTTGGAAGGAAGGAAGATGGCAGAGGGAGGAGGTGTTTGGACAACAGCCATGTTGCTGTTTGAAAGGGGACAGTGACATTTGTTTGATCGACTCTGCCAGGCTGGGTCTTTTTCTGGGAAGCTGGATGTTTTTCAGGAGCATTTTCAGCTCATAATATAGCAGAGGAAATTTGCTTGCCTATTATGCCTTACAGAGAGAGAAGGGGAACCAATCTGTGTGGGCCCTTGACTGTGGGCGCAATCCTAACCAGGAGTTAGACCGGCAGAGTTAGGCCTGCAACATTTGACCAGTGCAAAGGACACTGTAAAGTGTGTTTGGACCACTCTCGGAGTCAGGGAGGATGGCGCACGTCTGTGTGCTGGCCTTTCTGACTCCAAGAGTGGTCCAAACATACGTTATGGTGTCCCTTGTGCCGGCCAGACTTTGCTTTATTTACCTCAGAATTTTATCTCAGAAATTTACCTCAGAGAGGAAACGTCTCTCCACCCACTAAGCATGCGGGCAACTAAGGGCGCAATCCTAACCAGGAGTTAGACCGGCACAGTTAGGCTTGCAACATTTGACCTGCGCAAGGGACACCGTAAAGCGTGTTTGGACCACTCTCGGAGTCAGGGAGGATGGTGCACGTCTGACTCTGAGAGCGGTCCAAACATTCTTTACAGTGGCCCTTGTGCCAGCCAAACTTTGCTGGCCTAACTGTGCCGGCCTAACTCCAGGTTAGGATGGCGCCCTAAGTCAATATTGTACCGTTTGACAAGATCTCAAGTTGCAATGCCTATTAAGGGCTTTCTGGAAGGAACTGGAAGATCAGATCTCAGGAGTCTTGATGGGACCCGTAATACGGAAATATTTAAAGGGCAGCCAGTAGGTGAGAATGTTGCGGAATTGCACTTGGGTGAAAATCTGAAATAAATACAGCAAACAGCCGTAGGCAATAGGGGCAGGTCTGGTGAAGCGGTGGAAGTTGGAAGTCATAAGGAGGACGGTTAGAAACGGCCCATTGGTGTGCAGAGGGAGAGCCATAAAAACAAACACCGGCAGGTTCCAGAGATAATTAGAGGAGAAAAAGCAAATATTGGATGCCAAATGGCGCCTCTCGACAAACAATAAAAAGGGCTCTTCAGATCTATTATTAATAGAAGATAAAAGAGAAAAAGCAACCCAGTAAAAAAAAAAAACTAATGGAAGGATGAGAATGCATGCATTCCGAGGGGGTGGGGGTTATGACAAGTTGTATTTCTGTTTTAAGAGGCAGAGGAAGACAGAGAAGAACCACCTTACAACAGGCGGTCATCTGATCTAACTGGTTAGGGATTCAGAGCGCAATCCTAACCTGGAATTAGGCTGGCACAGTTAGGCCAGCAAAGTTTGGCCGCCACAAGGGCCACCGTAAAGTGCGTTTGGACCACTCACGGAGTCAGGGAGGATGGCGCATGTCTGTGTGGTGGCCTCTCTGACTCCAAGAGTGGTCCAAACATACTTTACGGTGTCCCTTGTGCTGGCCAGACTTTGCTTTATTTACCTCATATTTACCTCAGAATTTTACCTCAGAATTTTACCTCAGAAATTTACCTCAGAATGCCAGATACAAGGGAGTGGCGTTTGGACCACTCTTGGAGTCAGGGAGGATGGTGACTGGCCTCTCTGACTCCGAAAGTGGTCTAAACATACTTTACGTTTGTGCCTTGTGCAGGGGCACATCTAAGGGAGGGCAAAGCTCTAAGTTTTGCAAGAAGCCTTACCTTGCAGTGGAAGTCACTCCTCTCCTGCACCATTTTAGCCAATCCTCACAGGGAAAAACAACATCTTGGTGTTGCTTACTGGCTACAGCAGCAAGGGAGAGGAGGGATTTACATGACAGGGTAAGGCTTCTTGCAACACTTAGAGCTTTGCCCTCCCTGTAGATCTGCCTCTGGCCTTGTGCTGGCTAAACTGTGCTGGCTTAACTGTGCCGGCTTAACTCCAGGTTAGGATTGTACCCTGAATGTGGGAAGTGAATTGCTGGGAGAAAGCAATTGGGGAGAGGGGTGATGGGGGAAGTGAATTATAGGTCTCATGGTGGTTCCATACTCCTTACCAACACACTGCTTTGGTCGTAAAATTTGGCTCTGATCTGTCCAAACTCGCAAAATTCTGTCTTTTATAGCTTTGCCAACTTTTCCCTCTCTTGGTCCTTTCTGTTAATGCTGCAGGACACAGGAGGAAAGGACCAGGTATGTCTTGGTATTTTTTTTTTGGGGGGGCTGTATTGTACACATACAGTGGGACGTGGTGGCGCAGTGGGTTAAACCGCTGCTGCTGGGCTTTCTGACAGGAAGGTTGGCAGTTCGAGACCACGTGACGGAGTGAGCTCCCGTTGCTTGTCCCAGCTCCTGCCAACCTAGCAGTTCGAAAGCCCCTAAAAATGCAAGTAGATAAATAGGGACCACTTCGTTGGGAAGGTAACAGCATTCCGTGCACCTCGGCATATAGTCATGCCGGCCACATGACCATGGAAGCTTGTCCTTGGAGAAATGCTGGCTCTTCGGCTTAGAAACAGAGATGAGCCGCGTCCCCTGCAGTCGGTCACGACTAGACCATTCGGTCGTGGGCAAACCTTTACCTTTTTTACTGTACACATATGGGGGGGGATAGATAGTGGTTTCAGAGATGTTGGATTAAGGGGAACAGAATGGACAGCCTTGGAAAAAGTGGGGGAGCAATGGAGAACAAAGTGATGGTCAAAATTCAGGTTGCCCAGAACAACCTCATTTCTCCAGTTCTTTTTTTTTGTACCGAGGGTCTATCTTGGGCATCAAGTAAGAGGTTGGATTGGCTGACAAGACCTCCCCAATTCACCGAGTTGTCCTTCTCTGTGTTTCCTCCAACTCGGCAATGACATTTACAGATCTGCTAGACTCCTCTGGCCCTGCAGAGTTTTGTTGCTTCCGACTGAGAACACAACATGTTGTCTCCTCCTCTAGGCCAAGTTCCTTTTCCGTTTTGCTCATGGTTCTTCTCTTCCTAGCGGTTTACGTGTTTTCTCTCTCCATTTCCTCCTCTAGGTATTTGGTGCTATGAAACGCAAGACCCCAAATGTGGTAAGTCTTTGAGAAAACCCCCCCCCCCCAACTTTGGTTCTACATTGACTACTTTGGAAGAAGATGGGGTGGAACAGGAAGTGTAGAGGATAGGAGGATGCTGGATAGATTTTTTTTCCCCCAGCAGTACTCTACTCTGGCTCCCTTTTCCATTTTATTTTATTATCTTTCACATTTTTATGGCGCCCTTCCTCCAAGAAGCACAGGGATGTGTGCATAGTTTCTTCCAATTCTTTTCTCTTCACAACAATCCTGTGAGGTAGGAAAGGCAGAGAGAGAGAGAGGGGGGGGGCAAGGTCACACAGGAAGCTTCATGGCTGAGTAGGGATTTGAACCTAGATCTTCCAGGTATAAGTATGACTCTTGAACCACTATGCCATTCTCCTGGCTTTTTAATCCAGAATATAGGGGAAGCAGAGATAGTTGGGCGGTAGTAGATGCCTGGCTACCTTAGGCAGCCATCTCAGTTGACCTCATAAATGGGCCGGCTTTGACTGCCATACACGGCAGTGACCAGTGACCAAATTAGGATGACCTTAGCATGCCTAAGGTCTCTACCGCTTCCCACTTGACATTCTTTTTACAGGGGATGGTGGGAATCGAACCCGGGACCTTGCATTCTCCCAGCCAGCCACCGCCCAAATGGGGCTGCCTTGTGAGCGCCGAAGAATAAATTGGATCAGAGTGACAGCAGCTGGAAGGCTTCAGAGGCCATCACACTCACAGCGGTTGCTTGTTTAGTCTGCCAGGCTAAATATAGGCCTGGTGAGGAAACCCTGTTGAATTATAAATAAGAGAAACCCGGCTCAAGATTATTAATGAAGGCCAGCTCAGCAGGACGCAATCTCCTGTTGCGGGCATGGAGCACAGAAGCCCGCTAATTAAAGCGTTGGCCAAGGCAACTGCAGAGCCGGCGCTCCCTGGCAGTGTGTTGATTTTACCATAATCCACCTTTTTAAAAATCAATACAAATAGCTTCCGTCGAAAGGAGGCTGCTGGGGAAGACGAGAGGCTCTCCCTCGCATCAGATCTGACCACAAGCAGCAACAATATCAAACATGTACCGGAAGAAAATAATAGCCATGATACCCAGCTGTGTGGACAAGGAAGCACCTTCCATCTTTTAATTCCAAAAGGAAGTGGGGAGGAGAGAAGATCAACAGGCTAGAGTGTCTCTGACCACTCTAGTCCAACACTCTTCTCTCTTCCATTACATGCTTTCTTTTCTGGGCTGTTTCTTTCTTGCCTTTTTGAATTCAAGGAGCAGGAGGAAGTGTGGTGGAGGAAGAGAACATAAGAAGAGCCCCGCTGGATCAGGCCAAGGCCCATCTAGTCCAGCTTCCTGTTTCTCACAGCAGCCCACCAGGTGTCCCAGGGAGGCATGACACAACGAGATGCTTGCATCCTGTTGCCACTCCCTTGCACCTGGTACTCTGAAGTAGCCCACCACCAATGTAAGGAGGTTGCACAATCCATCATGGCCTATAGCCCACGATGGACCTTTCCTCCAGAAATCCGTCCAATCCCCTCTTAAAGGCATCCAGACCGGATGCCATCACCACCTCCTGTGGCAAAGAGTTCCACAGATTAACTACCCACTGGGTAAAAAAAGCACTTCCTTTTATCTGTTTTAACTCTCCCAAACCTCAGTTTTAGCAGATGCTCAATTTTAGCAGAGGCTGACCTGCTTCAGCTCCATCCTAGGTGTAATGGGGTTTGGGGACTCTGCCCGGGAGGGAGGCAGAGGTCGATAGATGGGGTATGGTGCTGAAGAGTGCCAAGCGAAGGAGGGTGGCATTTGATGGAATTCCTTTGATCTCAGGAGGTCCCTGACCGTGCCAACACATTCCGAACACGTTTTGAGTTCTAGCTTTTTTTCTTGAGGGAAACATTCCTTTGTGAATATGTAAGTTGGATCTGCTTATCTATTCAGTTGGGTGAAGAATCCCTCGTTTCTCAGTCTAACTGATCAAAATAAGCTACAGATATAGTTACTCACTCAGAGCGCAATCCTAACCTGGAGTTCGGCCGGCACAGTGAGGTCAGCAAAGTTTGACCAACACAAGGGACACCATAAGGGATGTGTGGACCACTCTCGGAGTCAGAGAGGCCAACACACAGACGTGCGCCACCCTCCCTGACTCCGAGAGTGGTCCAAACGCGCTTTACGGTGTTCCTTGTGCCAGCCAAGCTTTGCTGGCCTAACTGTGCCGGCCTCACTCCAGGTTAGGATTGTGCTCTCAGACAGACAGGTGATAGGCTCGGCAAAGGTTTTGGGATACATAAATCGCTCATTTGGACGGCCAGAGGTGAGGCAGTGCAGCTGCCTGACTAATTTGCAGGAGAATTTTTCTCTGGAGGAATCCTGGCAGACGGAACAGGTTTGGGATGAAAAAGAGTGGCTCGCTCTTGGTAGACCCTTTGTTGGGGAAATGGTTGGCTAGCATCCCATTGCGGTCAGCTGATGGTTGGGAGGGAGTTGCCATGCGCTAGGCCTCCAGGGAATGATCTGTTTGCTGACTCAGGAGGAGAAAGCTCAGAAGGGGTAGAAACAAAAGGGGCTGAGTCTGTAGAGGGGGCCTTGATGCCAAGCTCAAGTCCAGCAGCTCAAGCTTCCCAACTGCAATTTCCCTGAGCTAACAGAATTCTCTCTCTCTCTTGCCCAGCTAGAGAAGCAATGGAATGTAAATGGTCTGGCCCTTCGGACTGATGGCTACCCCTTTCCATTCCCCAGCAAGGAAATGGGGCTTGGGGGAGGCAGATAATTTGAGCCCAGGGAGTATATAAGGACCCAGCTACACCCAAGCCCTCATCAGAACACGTTGTCTTCTCCCTGGGAGCTGTCCAGGGTGCTGAACCACTTGTGCCCGATGACCCTGGACTCCTGTCCTGAACCTTGGGCTGCGCTCGCCCCTGAACTGTGTTTCACCTCATTATTAGAGGTGGGAGGAAACGGTTTAATTTTCCCCCCTCAGTTTTCGGTGTTCTCCAACTGCAAAAGTACAGAAAGTGGCGTTATGCGTTTTTATTCAAAATTTACATTAGAGTTAGAGTGGCGCTGCGGGTTAAACTGCTGCTGTTGGGCTTTCTGACCAGAAGGTTGGGAGTTTGAGACCATGTGATGGAGAGAGCTCCCGTCGCTTGTCCCAGCTCCTGCCAACCTAGCAGTTCGAAAGCACCTGAAAATGCAAGTAGATAAATAGGGACTACTTTGGTGGGAAGGTAACAGCATTCCGTGCGCTACGGCATATAGTCATGCTGGCCACATGACCACGGAAGCTTGTCCTTGGACAAACGCTGGCTCTACAGGCTTAGAAAAGGAGATGAGCACCACCCCCTACAGTCGGTCACGACTAGACCATTCGGTCTTGGAGAAACCTTTACCTTTACCTTTTAGGAATTATAATTGCTTTAAAGGTGTACTAGGTAGGAGCTATAGGTGGAATAGTGTCAGCAGATGCAGCCACAACCATTTGCTATGCACCCTCATCATTAATATATATTAATATTAATATACTAATATTAATATTATTAGTATTAACCCAAGCACAATCTTGGTGGTTGGCCTTTCTTTCTTTCTTTCTTTCTTTCTTTCTTGCTTGCTTGCTTGCTTGCTTGCTTGCTTGCTTGCTTGCTTGCTT
>JAJKFI010000093.1:4380294-4392559 GCA_029204185.1 Lerista edwardsae
ATCCATTCGCTTCATTAGCTTGCTTTCAGCAGTGATGCAACCCAGGGCTGCCCCATCCCTTCGCAGAGGCCAAAGGCCTCCTGGAAACAAAAGGTTTGACTTCTTCAAAGGTCACAAGAACAGCCCCCAAGCATCTTTGGAAAGGTCCTTCCATGACCTCCAAGCAGTTGTGCCAACGACACCACCCTTTGCCATCAATACAGTGGGCTAGCTTTATCCGCGTGCTCCACACCGGATAACTATCTTAAACTTTTTTTTTCACCTACCCTGCTGTAGCCTCCCACTATTTTACAGAGTCATAGTGAAGCATGAGGGACCCTCAAGGTCATCTAGTCCAACCCACTGCCTGTAGAAGGAAACCCTCCAAGAGCAGTGGTTTCCAAACTTCTTAGCACTGTACCCACTTTTTAGAATGACAATCTATCCGGGACCCACCAGAAGTGATGTCATGGCCGGAAGTGCCGTCATTGTGACTCCAGAGCCTGCCGCTTTCCTGAGAACGCAGCAATAAGTGGGGTTATTTCTCAGCCATTTCCCAACAGCAAAGTGTATCAGAAATTTAAAAAGCCCATTTACAACCTCGGCACATGCAAAACAATCACTGCCACGGCCTTCCTTCTCTCCAGCATGTCATCTTTAACCCCTGCTAACTGGGCAAGAGGCACTTTTTCAAGTGGTGCTCCTCTTATATTAAGCAGGGGGAGAGCAATTGTCCCTCTTCACCCCAGCGCAGTGCCTTTCTCGTGGCTGTTGCTGGTGGTGTTCCCCATTCTTCTAGACTGTGAGCCCTTTTGGGACAGGGAGCCATTTGACTTTAATGTTATTATTTGCCTGTAAACTGCTCTGTGAACTTTGTGCTGAAAAGCGGTATATAAATACTAGTGATTGATTGCTCTTCCCCTATCTTCAATATGCTTGCTGTAGGGGCTTTGCAACTCACTTGAAATTGGTTCATGACCCATTGGTGGGTCCCATTGGTTCATGACCCATTGGTAGCACCCATTGGTGGGTCCACAGTTTGGGAACCACTGGTTTCAGGCAACGGATGCAGTTTCTGCCAATGGATGCACTGTGTACAATTCACACCATTAATTTTTTTTCCAGCATTGTAACTGCAAACTGGAGCATCCTTGGGATTTTCAGAACCAAACTCCTACGATTATAGAGGGCACCGTGCTGGTGATGTGGGCATACAAGAACAGTTGGTTCATGGATGGGATGGGCTGGCTATCTCCACTTCTGCCAGCTTAGACAGCTCTTCCTTTCCATCTGCCACAACGAATGAGGGAAAGCTGGTCTCCCCCAGTCTCCCCCTGGCAACGTGGGATGAATGTTCCCTCCAGGCCCTTTGCTCGCCTTCTGGCCTTGGCAAGACCAGCTTAAGCCCTCAGTAGCGTTCCAGCATCAAGACTAAATTTAGCTGACTCCTGGTTTCAGGACACGGGGCACACCATAAGTAAAAATATCATGATTTATTAAACTACAGATAGCGATAGGTATAGGTAAAGGTTTCCCCACGACCGAATGGTCTAGTCATGACCTACTGTAGGGGGCGGTGCTCATCTCCGTTTCAAAGCCTGTAGAGCCGGCGTTTTGTCCGAGGACAAGCTTCCGTGGTCATGTGGCCGGCATGACTACGCCGTAGCGCACGGAACGCCGTTCCCTTCCCACCGAAGTGGGTCCCTATTTATCTACTTGCATTTAGGTGCTTTCGAACTGCTAGGTTGGCAGGAGCTGGGATGAGCAACGGGAGCTCACTCCGTTGCGCAGTCTTGAACTCCCAACCTTCTGGTCAGAAAGCCCAGCAGCAGCGGTTTAACCCGCTGCGCCATCACGTCCCGGCCAGATAGCGATACAGAGGCTTTAAGAGGCCCTTAAAAGAAAGCCAAACACGGCATGACTATAAGGCGTAATGCAAAATAATAAAGCACCTATCTCCCAGCACTTACATGACTCTATCACTCACCAACCACACG
Source organism: Lerista edwardsae (assembly GCA_029204185.1). Taxonomy (NCBI): domain Eukaryota; kingdom Metazoa; phylum Chordata; class Lepidosauria; order Squamata; family Scincidae; genus Lerista; species Lerista edwardsae. The sequence goes on from JAJKFI010000093.1 coordinate 4,382,271, forward strand.
AAGACTGACACCAAAAGGCAAGCCTCAAACAGGAAAAAAGTGGCGTTTTACTCTGTTCCCCTTCCCTCTGCCTTCTGCTCTCGCAAGAAATGAAAACAGGCTTCCAAGCATACCTGAGTTATCTCCCGGTGCCTGAGAGATAACCCAGAAAGAATGCAAAGTTTGAGCCAGTTCTCTCTAATATTCAAAAAGAGGGGAGTGGCAAAGCAGCCTTGGGTCTTTTGGCCTGGCCGCTGTTTTTTCTCACCTGGGGGTCTTTGGCTGCTCATCACACTAGCACTACCTGTTAAGTTGACAAGGAGAAGCTGCCAGTCATTGAGCTCACCATGCTGCGTCCGGCCTCCTTTGCAGTGGTCATGAGCCTCGATGGAGCATCGACGGCCGAACAAATAAACATCACCAAAGGGGGACTCAACGACATCTACCGAGGTCTGCAGTTCCATTTCCACTGGGGGGACCGCCACCGGAATGGGTCAGAGCACACTTTGGATGGCCACCAGTATCCCATGGAGGTAAGAACATAAGAAGAGCCCCACTGGATCAGGCCAAAGGCCCATCTAGTCCAGCTTCCTGCATCTCGCAGCGGCCCACCAGACGCCTCAGGGAGCACATGAGACAACTAGATACGTGCATCGCATTGCCACTCCCTTGTATCTGGCATTCTGAGGTAAAATTCTGAGGTAAATACAAGGTAAATAAAACAGAATTTGCTATCCTATGTGTGGGGAGGGAGCTATAATAACTTGCAACCCAGTCTGGGCCTTCAGAACATAAGAAGAGCCCCAGTGGATCAGGCCAAAGGCCCATCTAGTCCAGCTTCCTGCATCTCACAGCGGCCCACCAGATGCCTCAGACATCTAGATGCCTGCATCTCGTTGCCACTCCCCTGCATCCGGCACTCCCAGGTAGCCTAACTCTAAGGTAAGGAGGCTGCACTAACCGTCATGGCCTGTAGCCTGCAATGGACTTTTCCTCCAGAAATCTGTCCAATCCCCTTTTAAAAGCATCTAAGCCAGATACCAATACCACCTCTTGTGGCAAGGAGTTCCACAGATTAATGACCCGCTGGGTAAAAAACGTATTTCTTTTTATCTGTTCTCACTCTCCCAACCCACAGTTTTAGCGGATGCCCCCTGGTTCTGGTATTGTGAGAGAGGGAAAAGAACCTCCCTCTGCCCACTTTATCCATCCCGTGCATAATTTTGTATGTCTCAATCAAGTCCCCCCTCAAGCAGGAGGTAGCGTTCAGTCTCTGATTTCTTTGCTAATTAATTGCTGGAGTGCAATGGACTGCTAGGTGGAAGATGGATGTTAGCATTTCAGAGAGCTGGAGGTGTACGATAGATAGAAGCACATCTTTCTCTGCTGTTTTGGAGTGTCTCGTCAACCTGCAACTACCAGGGGTAGGCAGACATCAGGCTTCTGGAAGCTACTTTTTTTATTGTGGTTGCATGCTGGAGACTTGGGAGCTTCTTCTTCTTCTTGTTGTTCAGTGGCTAAGTCATGTCCGACTCTTCGCGACCCCCTGGATCACAGCACGCCAGGCCTCCCTGTCCTCCACTAGCTTCCGGAGTTCGCCCAATTTCATGCTCATCGCTTCCGTGACACTGTCTAACCATCTCATCCTCTGGTGCCCCCTTCTCCTTTTGCCTTCCATCTTTCCCAGCATGAGGGTCTTTTCTAAAGCATCCGCTCTTCTTCTCGTGAGGTGGCCAAAGTACTTGAGCTTCAGCTTCAGGATTTGTCCTTCCAGGGAGCAATCAGGCTTGACTTCCTGGAGGATTGCCCGATTGGATCTCCTTGCAGTCCAGGGGACTCTTGAGTCTTCTCCAACACCATAATTCGAAAGCATCTATTCTTCGGCGCTCTGCCTTTCTTATGGTCCAGCTCTCACAGCCATACACTGCTACTGGGAAAACCATAACTTTGACTAGGTGAAGCTTTGTTGGCAGGGTGATGTCTCAGCTTTTTATTTAGTTGTCTAGGTTCGCCATAGCTTTCCTCCCAAGAAGGAAAAGTCTTTTAAACGTGGAGCTGATTAGCTCACCGCCAGTGAGAGTTGCGGTGGAGTGTGTGAGGAGGCCAGCCGGCAAAGAACGGAATACGACCTTGAGGACCTGTCCAGGCTTGACTTGCGATTGCCTGCTGAGGCTTGATGGCAGGCAGCCAAAGGAGAGAACCACACTGTGAAGGCTACATCTGGGCCTGAGGTTTGGCGGATCACAAGAATACTGTTGTTGTTGTTCAGTCGCTAAGTCGTGTCCAACTCTTCGCGACCCCATAGACCACAGCACGCCAGGCCTCCCTGTCCTCCACTAGCTTCCGGAGCTCACCCAATTTCATGTTCATTGCTTCGGTGACCCTATCTAACCATCTCATCCTCTGCCACCCCCTTCTCCTTTGGCCTTCAATAAGAATACTGTAGATTTGTCAAAACCCCATTGAAAAAAATGGTGGTTTAGACTAGCCTGCCCATGTAAGCCGCCTTGGGCATTTGCTTTGGCATGGGAAAGGCGGGGTATAAATTCTTCAAACAAACAAACAAACAAACAAACATATGCCACTGTCTGCACAGTTACGATATCAGGAACATGAAGTGTAGCGCTAGACACGATGGGATGCTTAGAGCTCTCCCCAGGAAGGATGCAGCTGTTGAACCCCAGTTCCTCGAAGTTCCCAGCAGCACCAAAAATGACCTTGAAAGGTTCTTCAGCAGCTATTCACTGCCTCCAGCCCTGGTGCAAAGTGAGCGCAATGGATCGCAAGCCCAATTCCAAAGCCGTTTCTCTGCAGTTTCGGCAACAAGCTACTCATTACGGAAGGCCCCTGTTTGATCTAGTCAATGATGGGCAGCCCGGCCATTCATCAAGCCAGTTAGTGGAGCGAAGTGAAGAAGTCTTGAAAGGGCTTCTTTTGATGATCTTCCCTCCCCCTCTGAGTGCCGGCATTTCAATGACTGTCACAGTCAAGGAAGGAGTGGGGAAAACCAAACAGGCTATGGATGAACTTTTGGGCGTGATTGCTTTGTGCATTGTCAGCAGCACTCCAAGATTGGAGACCAGGTCCGATAAAACACAATCACAGGGTTGTGTGTTGGTGTTGTGTCTACAAGACAAGAGAGCCTTATGAGTCTTTTTCAAGTGTCCCCCTTTCCTTCTGACTCAGGGGGAGACAGCATGCACTCTCATTGTCCCTATTAAGGACAGAAGAACATCAGGCCAAAGGCCCATCTAGTCCAGCTTCCTGTATCTCACAGTGGCCCACCAGATGCCTCAGGGAGCACACGAGACAACAAGATGTCTGCATCCCGTGGCCACTCCCTTGCACCTGGCACTCTGAAGTTGCCTACTATTAATATAAGGAGGCTGCCCAATCCATCATGGCCTATAGCCCACGATGGACTTTTCCTCCAGAAATCTGTCCAGTCCCCTTTTAAAGGCATCTAGGTCAGATGCCATCACCACCTCCTGTGGCAAGGAGACCCATAGCTTAATTTCCCACTGGGTAAAAAAGTATTTCCTTTTATCTGTTTTAAATCCCCCCACACTCAATTTCAGTAGATGCCCCCTCGTTCTGGCGTTGTGAGAGAGGGAAAAGAACATCCCTCTATCGACTCTATCCCTCCCGTGCATAATTTTACGTCTCAATCATGTCCCCCCTCAGGCGCCTTTTTTCCAGACTGAAGAACCCCCAAAGCTGCAGTCTTTCTTCATAAGGGAGGTGCCACAGCCCCGTAATAGTTTTTGTCGCTCTCTTCTGCATCTTTTCCAGCTCCACTATGTCCTTTTCATCAAGAATGAATGGTATCATCCCTAAGAGACTCAGGGAGGTCTCTCTCCTACTGAACCTTAGACATTCCTTGGGGGGGGGCAGCTAGCAGGATAAAGGTGGGAGTTATGGGGCCGCAATCATCATGGGTCCATCTTGAGGCCCAGAGCGATTCCTTTTCTTTTTTTCACAGCTCCACCTCGTCCACATGAACACCAAGTACAAAACTCTCGGTGAAGCCAAAGGACACCCCAATGGAATCGCGGTCTTGAGCTTCCTGTTTAAGGTGTGTTCCGAGCAGCTCCGTCTCTCAAGCAGTAGTTCCGACCTGCCCCAACTAGGATGTCCCAAGGTGGGCCACAAAATACTTTTGCTGCGGGGCCCAATGCAAAACCTTTTTGTAGGCCCCCACCACTCCTGCAGCCCCCCCCCTCACTAGGATGAGAAGGGCCTGTGGTCTAGGGATGTTGGCACTCCATGCAAAACACTGTGCATGGAAGTCGGTTGTGGTGACGTGATGATGTCAATGCCAGCGGCTTCCAGGGCCAATCAGAATCAGGGTTGGGCTTGCAATGAAAAGAGCATCCTCTGTAGCTACAATGGGCAGGCTTTGAACCTCTCTCTCTCTCTCTCTGTCTCTCCCTCTCTCTCTCAACTGACTGGCAGGTTTCAGAGGCGGATAACACCAATTACAACACCATCGTAGCTGGGCTGAAAAACATCTCCCGCGCAGGTGAGAATCGGGCCTGAGGCAAGCCTTCGAATACTTGCTTTGGATAAGACAGTTCTGGTCTACAGGGACTGCAGGAGGAGGTGGGAATAAACGAGGTACCAAAGTCAGGGCTGGCAAAAGACCTCCAGGCACACGAGGCTGTGGGTGATGCTGCTGGAAGGAACAGGGCCAACGACTCTCCCCCTGCTTAACTATCTGCTTGCCTAAAACACGGAGTGGGGTTCACCTTCCTCTCCCATCTCTATTTCTGTTTCTCGGCCTAGAGGATTACGTCGACTTGGCCTCCACGTTCTCTCTGAGCAACCTTCTCCCCAGGATGGACTTGCTCTCCAAATATTATCGGTACAAAGGTTCTCTCACCACACCAGGCTGTGAGGAAGTGGTCACCTGGACCATCTTTGAGGAGCAGATCCCCATCAGCAAAACTCAGGTAGACCTGGTGCTGTCGGTGCCGGCTTTCAGGGAGGGTGGGGCTGACCGATGCCCTTGGGAAATGATTGCGATTCATTGGCAGGGGGGAATCGGTGCATGGGGAGAACAGCGAAAGATTCCTCCGGGCATAAATTGGCATGCAAAATCCAGTCCTCTCCGTGGTTGATGGTGTTCCAGCTGTTGCCTTCAATGTTCTTGGGCCGGAAAAAAAACCAAACAGGAGAGTGGAACAGGAAGTGTGGAGGAAGAGCTGTGGGCTAGAACGTCAGAGATCACTGGAGCTGTGCACAGCCAGCTTTGGCCAACTGGAAAGACCGATCTGTCTTAAGGTCTGCCCTGTAAGGGGGATGACAAAGATGTCCATGGTCAAAGACAGACATGGCGCACGACCAAGGATGGCTCATGGACAAGGATGTTCACTCAGCCCAAATAGGTTGGGTGTGGTTCTGTACTGGGTTGGTTGCTCTCATTATGTGTCGGCCCATAGCTTCAAGGCGATGACAAACTCTTTTTTCTTCTATTCAGCTCGATGCATTTGTGGACACCATTTTTTACAAGCCCGTTGGAACATCTCTGTTGAAAATGACCAACAACATCCGTCCTCTCCAGCCTCTGAACAGCCGCAAGGTCTATGCATCCAGGGATGCCACCGTTAGCCGTGGCCATCTGCTTGCTGCCAACCTTCTGCTTCCCCTGCTATTGGCTCTACTGGCTGGCCATTTTTCTGGACCCTCCTAGCTGCTCGGCAAGGTGATGTGGTCATCTGCAAGCAATCCTTGAACGCGGTCGTCTGCAAGCAATCCTTGAACTCGTGACATGGTTGCCCTTCCCTGGTGCTCCACCGCAATCCTTTCCTAGCCACCGAAGCAGCAATCCTAAACACAACTTACTGAGGACCCGATCCTATTGGGCATAATGTGGGTGGCTACTGCCATAAAGTGCCTCCAGAGTCGGCGGTAAACCATGACTGCCGTTGCTGGGGTGATGCCATGCCGACACTGGCCCCACACAGCCCGGAGAGTGTTCCACAAGCTGGTGAATGGTGAGGCCACCAGTCACTGCTTTCCAGGCAGGGTGGGAGGCTGTTCTGGGGTGGGGGAGGTTAGGGGCAGAGGTGGGACCGGTGGCGACTCTCATAGCTGGATCCCTACCTCCGTGTGGGCCCCACAGCCTTATACGGAGGGCCTCGCCCTATTCAGAACTATATCACAGCCCCCCCCCCAAAATCAACTTTAAATGGCTACATCAGAGGATTCAATTCTCCAGCTACTTATTTTTGCTTCGAAACAGATATTTCATGGCAAGATGTGGCTTGCTTCCTCTCGGACTCTTGGAGCGGGTTTTGAGAGCTGAAAAGGAACATATAACAGAGGGGTGAAAAGGTCCCAGATCCATCGACCAGCGCTATTCAGGGGCAACCCTTATGCATGTTTCCTCAGAAATAATTCTCACTGTGTTTGGTAGTGAGACTTAGGACACAATCCTAACCTGATATTAGGCTGGTACAGTCAGGCCAGCCGAGTTTGGCTGGCGCAAGGGTCACCCTAAAGCATGCTTGGACCACTCTTGGAGTCAGGGAGGATGGCGCACGTCCAGTGGCATATCTAGGGTGTTGCGTGGGGTGGCAATAGCCATGGGTGCCATTTGCTAGGGGGTGCCGATAGCCCTTAGCCCCCCCATGCAGCGCCCAAGAAGACGCCTGAGGGAACCCGGGCACCCCCCGGCTTTCAGAGCTGGGGAGGCGCATTGCTTCCCTCGGCCATGGCTTGGGTTTTGCCTGAGTGGCGGCCAGGACACATGGCGCCCCCCAGCTCTGTGAACCAGGGAGGTGCTGGCATCTCCTGGCTGCTGCTCAGGCAAAAATGCCTGAGCGGTGACCAGGAGATACCACGCGCCCCCCCGGCTCTGCGAATGGGGGAGATGTGTGGCATCTCCTGGCCGCAGCTCTGGCTGCCAGGAGATGCTGTGCGCCTCCCTGGTTTGCAGAGCTGGGGAGGCATGTGTCTTCCCTCGGCTGTGGCTCAGGTTTTGCCTGAGCGGTGGCCAGGAGATGCCGCGCTCCCCGGTTCGCAGATCCAGGGAGTGTACTGTGTCTCCTGGCCACCGCTCGGACAAAACAAGGAGGTGGGGGCTTGGCTTCTTCCTGCCATGTACCAGGTTCGCCCTGGTACGCCTCTGCGCACATCTGTGTGCTGGCCTCTCTGACTCCGAGAGTGGTCCAAACATACTTTACATTGTCCTTTGTGCTGGCCTAACTGTGCCGGCCTAACTCCAGGTTAGGATTACGCTTTTACTCAGGCCGATCCATGGTAACTTGGAGCAGAGATGCCCCTTCTCATCTGAATGTGAAAAACAAAACTTTCAATGATGTAAAATGAAGCTATAATTAATAAATCCACAATTCGTACTTTTTCCATGCTGGGAATTGAGGTCCTTCCTTATGATTTTGCAAGGACATTTAGAAATGCCGCTTGAGATCTCCTTCCTCTTCTCCACCTTCTTCCTCAGTGTTGTGTAAGTGGAAAAAGTGTTGTCTGTTTTGGTGTCAGGTTGCTGAAAGCCCTGGGCAACAAAATGCCTGCCTCCTAATGGTGCATGAAAGTTCAATGTTTGTCCTGTTGATCTATATATGTTTTTCCATCTTCCCTGTAGTTTGAAAATTAATATCTTCTCTCTCTCTCTCTTTTCTAAGCTTGTAAGCTAGCCATCTGACCTTAAGCCTTAAGGGAACCATGCCTCAAACACTCTTCTGTCTTCTGTCTCTATTCTCTTATCAAAAGGATCCGTGGGCATTCCCTTAGAGCTCAATCCTAACCTGGATTTAGGCCGGCACAGGCCAGCAAAGTTTGACTGAACAAGGAACACTGTACAGTGAGTTTGGACCACTCTCGGAGTCAATTATGATGGCGCACATCTGTGTGAATCCAAGAGTGGTCCAAACATGCTTTATGTGCTGGCCAGACTTTGCTTTATTTACCTCATATTTACCTCAGAATTTTACCTCAGAAATTTACCTCAGAATGCCAGATACAAGGGAGTGGAGTTTGGACCACTCTCAGACTCAGGGAGGATGGCGCACGTCTGTGTGCTGGCCTCTCTGACTCTGAGAGTGGTCCAAACATGCTTTATGATGACCCTCGTGCTGGCCAGACATGCTTTATTTACCTCATATTTACCTCAGAATTTTATCTCAGAAATTTACCTCAGAATGCCAGATACAAGGGAGTGGCGTTTGGACCACTCTCAGACGCAGGGAGGATGGCGCATGTCTCCCTGACTCCGAGAGTTGTCCAAACATACTTTACGGTGTCCCTTGTGCCAGTCAAACTTTTCTGGCCAAACTGTGCTGGCTAAACTCCAGGTTAGGATTGTGCTCGCAGTGGCTTTCCTGATGCCTGCAAGGTGAACGGGCAGTGTGTGCTTGAGGGGGACGAGAGAAAGTCCAAGCCTTGGGAGCTGAGGATCAAACACTTCCACAATCTGACCCCCTTCCCCAAAAGCACCTTTTTGCCAGTAATGATTGAGAGTTCCTGCTTCTGTTTGATGGAAGAGCTGAGTCTTCAGCCAGGCAATGACAAATTGATAGGCCTTTAGAGGGAACTAATTATAAGCCGAGAGCGACGGCAAGGCACTGGGCTGACTGTAGCTGTGAAAATGGATGGAGCTGCCACGTTGCCTTGTTTTCTCCCCTTCCCGCTGCCGCATAACATGTCTCCGGGAACAGTGGAGCATTGCAGAGAAAACACAATTGCTTGCTTGTAATGATATTCTTTCTTTCGAAGGGGTTCACGTAATGTTTGGGTGAAGGCAGGGAAACCAAGCGGCACAAGGGAAAGTGGGCAAAGCTTGATGATTCCATCAGGTTGGTTCCTAAATAAATTTGTAAACACTGCTGGGGGCTTTTGTAGAAAGGCTGGACTCTGCATGGGAGAGCTTCCACCGCATGTCATATATTTCTGAAGCTACATAAGAACAGAAGAAGAGTCTTGCTGGATCAGGCCAAAGGCCCATCTAGTCCAGCTTCGTGTATCTCACCGTGGCTCACCAGGTGCCTCAGGGAGCTCAGTAGACAACAAGATGCCTGAATCCCATTGCCACTCCCTTGTATATGGCATTCTGAGGTAAATTTCTGAGGTAAAATTCTGAGGTAAATACGAGGTAAATAGAAGATAATCTGCTATCCTGTCTGTGGGGTGGGAGCTATAATAACGTGCAACCCACTCTTTGCCTCAATAACATAAGAAGAACCCTACTGGATCAGGCCAAAAAGGCCCATTAGTCCAGCTTCCTGTATCTCACAGTGGCCCACCAGGTGCCTCAGGGAGCACACGAGACAACAAGATGTCTGCATCCCGTGGCCACTCCCTTGCACCTGGCATTCTGAAGTCACCTACTACCACCCATCAGGGCCTGTAGCCCACGCTGGAGTTTTCCTCCAGAAATCTGTCCAATTCCCTTTGAAAGGCACTTAGGCCCGATGCCCTCACCACCTCCTGTGGCAAGGAGTTCCACAGGTCATGGGCTGCATGTGTGTGTACAAGACATAAAAAAGTGCCCTGTTGCTTCCAGGGTGGGAATATGGCAGATTCACATACCCCGGATCTTGCCAGCCTTGGTCACATGTTTACCCACAAACTCTGAAATGGGAAAAGGGAATTTGTTCGTTGCAGACAAGAACAATCTCATTGCCTGTGGCTTTTCCCCCAGTTGCTCCAACCCTACAACTTTGCAATATTAACTTCTCTTAATATATTCCTCCCACAGGCTTTTTAAAGCATAATCCAGCTGTTCCCTTGAATTTCAATTTCAAAGGTGCAAAAACAGGAAAATCCCATTGAGGAAAGCAGAAGCAGGAATGATCTCCCCCTCCCAGGGCCAGCTTTAAGCCAATGTGGCCAATGTTGTCACATCGGGCCCCGCACGAGCAGGGTGAGCATCTTGCATGTGGCTGTAGCTGGGATCTTGATGGGCTGCAAGTCAGTGGGGTGAGCAGAGCAGCTTGACCTGGGTCTCTCCCACCTGCCTCTGCCCAAAATGTGATGATATCACCACCAACTCCTTCCACATGCCGTGCTTTGCACGTGGCACAAACTGCTTTCTTCTTGGTGAATGGGGCCCCCCGCAGTGAGGGTTGTGGGCCCCGCAGGAATGCCCCACATTGGGCCCTGCCCCCCTCCTGCAGCTGAACATTTGTCAGGAAACAGAAAGCCCGTGAAAATTGAGGTCTTCCTACAAAGAGCAAAGCTGATCCCGGAATATTGAAAGTGTCCCCTTTGATTCTCCCTAATTACTAGTTTTAAATTTAGCTCAGAGAGAGAGAGAGAGAGAGAGAGAGAGAGAGAGAGAGAGAGAGAGA
>JAJKFI010000093.1:4392569-4405448 GCA_029204185.1 Lerista edwardsae
AGAGAGAGAGAGAGAGAGAGAGAGAGAGAGAGAGAGAGAGAGAGAGAGAGAGAGAGAGAGAATTCTTGCAGCCTAAAATTAGCTTTGAGTAAGGCCAGTCCCTTTTGAAAACACGTTAACACAAACCACAGCTTTAGCGCAGGACTTGCAAATTGGGCTTTTTTTTTCAGACTATGGTGGTGATTTGTTTTTTTCTTTTAGATAATTGACTCATTAGCCTTGCTTCTGATTGTCATGGCATACCCCTGTAAGAGGTGCATGAAAGTGGACCAACAATGATCAGATGCGTGGCTAATTAAGGATTGTATTCAACAAAAAGTAAGCTTGACAAAAGCCCGTGGAAAGAAATGGAACTTCAGGGTGTCGTGACTGACTTGTCCGGTAGATTTCCACTGTGCTTAGTCATGAAACTTGAAAACAATGAGACAGTTTCTTTGGGGAAAGCCATATTATTTGCCACGCTTAGAGCACAATCCTAACCTGGAATTAGGCTGGCACAGTTAGGCCAGCACAAAGGACACCGAAAAGTATGTTTGGACCATTCTTGGAGTTAGAGAGGCCAGCACACAGCCATCCTCCCTGACTCCGAGAGTGGTCCGAACGTGCTTTTTGGTGTCCCTTGTGCCAGCCAAACTTTGCTGGCCTAACTGTGCCGGCCTCACTCCAGGTTAGGATGGCGTTCTCAGCCATTGCATGCTTTTGTGGCTAAGGGCACAATCCTAACCAACTTTCCAGCACCGGGGTACGGGCAATGCAGCTCCGAGGTCAGGAACAAACGTTTCCTGATGTTTCCAGACCTCTGTGACTCCTACTCCACTGCAGAATATACCTCATTGGCACAGCTATGCCAGCGCTGAAAAGTTGGTTAGGATTGCGGCCTAAACGTGGCAAATATATTGCCACATTGCCATAACAAACCCATCTGAATGCAGTTGGAGATTCGCTTCCTCTCCTCTGCCACCTCTCTTCCTCTCCCGCCCCCAAATTTGAAAGGATGGAGGATTGGAACAGAAAAGGAAGTGTGGAAAAGCTGCTCTATCCCACTGCTCTCTACTCCTCTACACTTCCTCTACCCCAGTTCCCTCTTTGAATTCCAAAAGCAGAAAGTGGCGAATTGGCAGAGGGGCAAGGATGAAGGCAAGTCCCCCTGCCCCATCAATCCATTACCTTGGGCCCCCATATCACATGGCAACATGGATGAGCTGACCTTGACAGAAAAGGGGGGGATTTTTATTGACACCTTAGCTGTGCTACATCAGTAATGGATGCATTAATCTTAAGTCGTCGTCGTTTCAGCTCAATGGAAAAGGCCACAAATCCATATAACTGTAAAAGGGCCAGAATCAAGTGCAGGACAAATGAAGATATATTTTGTTCTGCCGACACGTGTCGAGCTCTGAACAGGACCGCAACGGTCCAGCTCAGTAGCCTTCTTATAGACCGTGTAATTATCTTGCCGTGTCCCTGTCGATATGTTGCTGTTACATCAATTAAGGGCGTCTGACTGCTGCTGGGCGAGCGATAGATCACCCAGACATTTCTGACACTGTTGGCAGACTGCTCCTCTCAACTCAATAAATCAGGCAGTTCGTCCTTCATCAAACTGGGCTCTCTTCTGTAGGCTCAAATAGGGGTGGCAGGTTTTGGAGATGGGGTGGGTCAAAATACGATTCCCTCAACTACTACTCCCGCAAGTGTTGTTGTTCAGTCGCTAAGTTGTGTCCGACTCTTCGTTACCCCCTGGACCGCAGCACGCCAGGCCTCCCTGTCCTCCACTAGCTTCTGGAGTTCACCCAATTTCATGTTCATTGCTTCAGTGACACTATCTAACCATCTCATCCTCTGCCTCCCCCTTCTCCTTTTGCCTTCAATCTTTCCCAGCATGGGGGTCTTTTCTAAAGAGTCCTCTCTTCTCATGAGGCGGCCAAAGTATTGGAGCTTCAGCTTCAGTATTTGTCCTTCCAGGGAGCAATCAGGCTTGACTTCCTGGAGGATTGCCCGATTGGATCTCCTTGCAGTCCAGGGGACTCTCAAGAGTCCTCTCCAACACCATAATTCGAAACCCTCAAGTGTAGCCCAGCACAAAGGGCAAATGTTGCCCCTCCCCAAAATGACAGGGGACAGGAAATGATATTCAGGGCCAGCTTTAAGCCAATGTGACCAATGTCGTCACATCGGGCCCCGCACGAGCATATTGCCCCGCACGAGCAGGGTGAACATATTGCCTGCGGCTGCAGCTGGGATCTCGATGGGCTGTGAGTCAGTGGGGCGAGCAGAGCAGCTTGACCTGGGTCTCTCCCACCTGCCTCTGCCTCTGAACAGCCCAAGATGGGCCACCTGGAAGCCGTTGGCGGGGATGTGATGCTATCACCACCAACTCCTTCCACATGCCATGCTTTGCATGTGGCACGAACAGCACTCTTCTTGGTGAGTGGGGGGCCCTGCAGGGAGGGTTGGGAGCCCCACAGGAATGCCCCACATTGGGCCCTGCCGCTGCCAGTGCCGGCTCTGGTGATGTCATAGGCAGATGCTGCCCTCCAATTTGTTTCATTGCATTCTGCATTAAACTACCTTTCCAATTAGTTACAACACGACGGTATTATTCATACAGACCAAGATTTTTCACCGTTTTGGCTACTCACGTCAACCCCCCTAAAGCTTGTTGCCTGGTGCAACTGCACCCCCTCTGCACTTCTTCAGCTATGCCGCTGGGACCCAGCCTGAGCTTCTTGGTCTACAAATGTGCAAAATAAGTATACTATTGGTTCACAAGCCCCTCCACCGTACAGATTGTACACGCTGGTTTCACGGACAGCTAAACGCGATGCGCTCCGAAAGAAAAGCAGCCTTGAGATTTTGCAATCTTTATGTAGCCTGGATACAGAAGGGGCACTGCACAGAACGTCTCGCGCTACAAGAATTAGGTCTCCTCCAGGAACACAGAGAATGGGAGTTGGTGTGGTGGGGCAAGCTCCCCCCCCCCAAGCAGTGGTTTGTAGAAAAGTCTCGTTCACGCCAGTCTGCCTGTGTAACACCTCCTGGCAGTTCATTATCTCGCTCTGTATTTACTTGCCGCAAGAGAGGTTTATTCCTCTCTAAGTGGCTCTTGCTTGCAAATGCAGAAGACGGAAACTAATTGTGGCGTGCATGGAGAGAACCTGCAGGGTGAACAATGAGGGGCCGGCAGAGAAAAAAGGCAGCTTGAAAGCCTTGGAGAGGAGCAAAGCAAACTGCAGCCACAGCCATTGACTTTCAGCCGTCACAGAGCGAGGATCACTAGATGGTCCTTCTAATCTAACTCAACTCCTTGAACTTCTATGGAACAAGGTAAAAGTAAAGGTTTCCCCACAACCGAATGGTCTAGCTGTGACCGACTGTAGGGGGCGGTGCTCATCTCCATTGAAGCCTGCAGAGCCGGCATTTTGTCCGAGAACATATTTCGGTGGTCATGGGGCCGGCATGACTCTACGCCGTAGCGCACGGAACGCCGTGACCTTCCCACCAAAGTGGTCCCTACTTATCTACTTGCATTTTTAGGTGCTTTCAAACTGCTAGGTTGGCAGGAGCTGGGACAAGCAACGGGAGCTCACTCCGCTGCACGGTCTTGAACTCCCAACCTTCTGGTCGGAAAGCCCAGCAGCAGCGGTTTAACCTGCTGCGTCACCACGTCCCACAGACATGAACAAGAGATGGAACAAGAGAGCCATCCAAACTTGGGGAGAATATTTTCGGCAGGAAAATAGAGCAGCAGGCTGGGTTGGGGCCAAGCCTTTCCACATGCAGAGTGTTCCCCTTGCTTAACCACCATCTCTGCCATGCGTCTTCCTGAACTCTGGATGGGAAGAGGAAGAAGGGAAAACAGAGGAAGTGCGAAGGAGAGCGGGACTCCTCCCCATTTTCTCCTTGTTTGCCTTCTCAAGGGATGGGAGGACCCAGAGCTGGGGAGGCAGATGGTGGACAGGAATGGGGGCCTCCTGCCCATTTGCTGCCTTAGGCGAATGTCTCAGCTGATCTCATGCATGGGGCCGGCGCTCACACTAGACCAGGGTGAATCCTGAGCAGAGTGACAGAAGGGGGCACAAGGAAACAAAAGCACATCAGTGCAGCCAGCAGGGCTGGTGTGAACAACGTTGTCCCATTGGGCCTCATGCATTGGGGGGGCCCCACACCGGCGCAGTGAGCATGTCACCTGCTGCTGCCAGGTATCAAAGGGCTGTAGCTGAGCAGCTTTGACGTGGGCCCTCCCACCTGCCCCCCCGCCTCTGCACAGCCCAAAATGGGCCTCCTGGAAGCCATTGACGGTGATGTCGCCATGTCACCCCCAACTATCTCCGAGTGCCCTGTGTGGCATTGCAGGCACAGTTCTTGGCACGTGGGTGGCCCCCACAGGAACGCCCCACATTGGGCCTCCCCAGTCCCGGGGCCGTCCCAGAGTGCAGCCTCCCACAGTGGCCAGCTCGATGGTTCCAGGCCGGCCGCAACAGTGCATGAGAGCAGGAAGTCTTCCCAGTGGTTCCTCTTCCCACCAAGAACCAGTGCTCCCACTGGCTGGACAGGCAGACATCGCATGCCAGCTCAAAGCAACGACGACCGTTTTCCAAGCAAGTGTCCAAAACTCCTCTCGAGCCCTCGAAGCTAGTGGCCGTCCCCACACTTGGGGCTGGTGAGCCTCAGGCTGAGATTGCCCTCCTAATAGGGCTGGGGGCAGCTTGCAAGCAGGAAAGCCGCATGGTTGTGCAGCCAGGGCTGTACTACCAGTGATGTCATGCAGGGGGAATGTGGGGGAACTCAGTTCCACTAGTTAAAATTAGGGCTGACTCCGCCCACTTCACTCTCCCTCCTCCCCCCTCCCAATTCCTCTGCAAGGAGCTTTTCTTCTTGGTTGGCCGGCACTCAGAGGGTTAAAGGGAACGACTCCGGATTCCTAGGGGGGCGAAGGCAGTGATGTCATTCAGGCTCCGTGGCTGGTTCCGGGTTCCCGACAAGTGCCAATCAAAAGTGAGTTCCTGTTCCTAAATCATTTGAATGACACCACTGTGTATTACCTATTAGGCGGAGTAGGCTGAAGCCCAGGGGCCCCACAGGGACTAGGGCCCGTCAGATTGGCATGTCTCGGGATCAGCCTAATGGGTGGGTCTCCAGATCTGGGGCCCCGGGAACTTTGGGAGCAAGCCAACCCTCCAGCCAGCAAGGGACTACCGCAGCCTGACCTTATTTGTAAGGGGGGGGGCTTGCCTGGAGAAGACCCACCAGGGGCTTCCCTTCACTGTTGCAGGAGCTTTCCTGAGGAGTTTTGGAGGGGCCCCCAAATACCTGAAAGCCTCGAGGCCAAGCCACGGTTTAATACGGCCCACGGTCATTGCAATGGGAGAAGGACTCCCGTTTTTCTCCCCCACACTTCCCCTTCTGACTTCCTGGCCCGACCCCCGGCAGGAAGCTCAGTGAGGTTTGCCGTCGCTGTTCCCGGCGGGCGGCTGCGGAGCCGCGGCCTTGGAGGCCGTTCTGCTCCCGCCCTTCGCGCTCGCGGCGTACGTCCTGGTCGCGGCCGGCGGCAGCAGCTTGGCGGGCTGCTTCCTGGGGGCGATCTTGGGGATGGCCGGGGGCAGGACGGCGCTCGGGGCCTGCAAGGGCTCCACGGGGTCCGAGTGGGACCTGGACAAGCTGGCGATGAAGCTGTTCCGGGCCGAGATGGAGGTGCTCACGGCCCGCATGATGGCTTGGCTCCGGCTGGAGATGGGGAGCGGGTGGAGGGTAGGGACCGAGCGGGACTTGAACCTCTCTTCGGAGGAGATCTGGGCCCCCAGCTTCTCCGCCCGGTAGCGATCGCCCTTCAGCTGCTCGGGGATGTTCTCGTCGAGCTCCACAAGGGGGCTCAGCTCTGCGTTCTGGAAAAAGTGGTGCTCCCGGAAGGCCTGGAGGGCCTCCCGGAGGCTGCCCAGCTCCTCCGCCACCTCCCTCTTCAGGGCCTCGATGCTGGCCGTTACCTCACCCTTCAGCCCGGCCAGCTCTCTCTGCAAGGTCTTCTCCACCGCGACGGGGAACCCGTTGAAGCAGCTGGCGGTGTTGCTGCTTTGGCCGCAGGCGGGGCACCGCTGCCCCCCTGACACCGCACCGCTGCTCCCCGGCGACGTCCCAGCAGCCCCCTCTCCCCGGACGATCTTTCCGACCAGCTCCATCAGGTGCCGGCTGGCACTCTGGTCCTCTTTCTCCTCCCGGATGGAGAACTGGGCTTGGAGGTGGCTCCGCAACTGGGCCAGCTGCCCCTTCTCGACCCCTTCGCTGTCTGCCTCAAGGGGCGCCGGAGAAGGGCTCTCCTCCTGCCCTGTGTCTCCATCACTCTGGCCTCCTTCTGAAGATGCAGAGGCCGCCTCCGCCGTCCCCGCCTCTCCTTCTTCCTCCCCTTTGGGAAGAGAGGAAGCGTCCGTCTCCTTTCGCAGCCCCTCCGTCGCCGCGTGGAGCAGGCGCACGTGGTTCCAAGACTTGTTGGACTCCGATGCCATCGCGGACCTCCAAATGGTCAGGCTGCCGACAGCGGAGAGCACGACGGTTTCTGCTTGCGCAGCAGAGGCTGAATGCTGGAGAGGATCGAGCAGATCAACAGATGAGAGCTGGGGAATCCCACTGGGAGGATGAGGAGGGACTTGGGGATGTGGTGTGAAACGACTGCTATAGCTACTGAGAAGCTATCCTCCCCAGCATGGCTTGCAGCTATGGTGACCTCTCCAGAGAAGTTCTTGTGAAGTTGGAGACTTTCTAGCAATTCAGTGGCAAGCACTTTGGAAACAAACCTGACCACAGTCCATTTCCTGGGTGAAACAGTGACTAGACTCAGGGTGCAATCCTAACCTGGAGTTAGGCCGGCACAAGCCAGCAAATTTTGGCCAGCAAAAGGGACACCGTAAAGCAGTGGTATTCCAACTTTTTGGACTGGGACCACTTTTCAGAATGGCTGTCGTGTCGGGACCATGGAGGTATTATATTTCGGTCGGGACCCACTAGAGGTGATGTCATTCACCTGGAAGTGATGTTGTGGCAGGAAGTGACATCATCAAGCGGGAAGTGCTGTCATTGTAACATAATAAAAGGACACTCCTGAACGTAAATTGGCATTCTTGGACTGCAGCAATTGTACAACCATGAAACATCCCGGACAGAAAACAGGATGAGGACAAAATATGATGTAAAAACACTGAACTAAGAACAATTTTTTTAAAAAAAACCCCTCACTTGAAAATTCAAACAGTTAACTTTCACAAAAGGAATATAACAAGAGAAAGGTCTGCAGTTTCCAAGATGGCTGCTCCCAGCTTTCCAGGGGCACACCTGACATGAGGTCACGACCCACCAAGTGGGTCCTGACCCACAGTTTGAATAACACTGCTGCAAAGTATGTTTGGACCACTCTTGGAGTCAGAGAGGCCAGCACACAGATGTGCACCATCTTCTCTGACTCTGAGAGAGGTCCAAACCTGCTCTACGGTGGCCCTTGTGCCAGCCAAACTTTGCTGGCTTAACTGTGCCGGCCTAACTCTGGGTTAGGATTGTGCCCTCAAGCGTACCCATTTTGCCTCTAGCAAAGCAGAACCCTTGAACTAAACATGTCTCTTCGTACAGTGCAGGCTGAAAGAAGTGAATCATAAAGAATCAATTCAATAAACACATCCAGACTGGTACAAACACATCACACATTGGAAAATGCTCCAAACACAATTGAAATAATCATATTTGATGCAGGCTTAGTGTTTTTCTGGGGCCCTCGTCGGTTTTCGGAGTGGTACAAAATGCAATTCTTGGCCTCAGAGAAATTAAGCTTTTGGCGTACATTATCTGCTTGGCCTTTTCCGCTTGTCTGTTTGCAGTTCATCACCCCTCCCCCCATTTCAAGGTTAAAAAAAATGTGTCTGCAATCCTAACCTGCAATTAGGCCGGCACAGTTAGGCCAGCCAAGCCTAGCCACTGTAAAGTGCGTTTGGACCACTCTTGGAGTCGGAGGGGGGATGGTGCACGTCTGTCTGCTGGCCTCTCTGATTCCAAGAGTGGTCCAAACACGTTTTACAGTGTCCCTTGTACTGGCCAGACTTTGCTTTATTCACCTCATATTTACCTCAGAATTTTACTTCAGAAATTTACCTCAGAATGCCAGATACAAGGGAGTGGCGTTTGGACCACTCTCGGAGTCAGGGAGGATGGCGCACATCTGTATGCTGGCCTCTCTGATTCCAAGAGTGGTCCAAACATTTTTTACAGTGTCCCTTGTACTGGCCAGACTTTGCTTTATTTACCTCATATTTACCTCAGAATTTTACCTCAGAAATTTACCTCAGAATGCCAGATACAAGGGAGTGGCGTTTGGACCACTCTCAGAGTCAGGGAGGATGGCGCACGTCTGTGTGCTGGCCGACTCCGAGTGGGGTCCAAACATGCTTTACGGTGGCCCTTGTGCCAGTCATGACTAGACCATTTGTTTGTGGGGAAACCTTTACCTTTACCTTACCCCAAATTTACCCAGAAATATATCTAACGGTCAAGTCAGCAAGATGTGGGTTGGCCCATCTTATTGGCAATCTCAACAAAAGAGCATGCTTTTGTGTTCTCCACCCTCCCAATTTTCAACACTACAAAATCCAATGCAAAATCTGAGCTGGTGACGACTGTGATATTTCAGGGCAAGAAGTCTGGAAATGGGCACCACTTTATCACGGTGTAAAGCTGTTGTTTCTGCGAGCTGGTGTCAGGCTCCACCTCTCTGCCTTCACTGCCCTTTGGAGACATTATGCCCAAAAAGCATGCAATGTCAACACACCTCTGTGTGTACTTATCGGCTGTACTGGTGAAAGGGCCCGAGGGAGAGAGGACTTTCTAAGGGGTTAAGCAGAGGGATGCCTAATGAACTCGCAGCCATGAAAAATGAAAACAGAATCTCAGCTCCTAATTAACTACCCTGCACCTAGATGCACACATGGACTGACTATAGTAGTAATTTTCAAGCTTTTTCCATCGCATGGCTTGTGGGGGGCTCATCTCCCAGTGGCTCTGCTAATAAACAGCCTTCCCCCCAAATTCCCGTGATACACCTGCACACCTGTCATGGCACACAAATGTGGTGTGTACACTGCCTGGAAATAGCTGGTGATCAGTACTTCAAAAAAAGGAAGTACTTTTTTACCCAGTGGGTAGTTAATCTGTGGAACTCTTTGCCACAGGAGGTGGTGATGGTGTCTGGCCTAGGTGCCTTTAAAAGGGGCTTGGACAGATTTCTGGAGGAAAAGTCCATTGTGGGCTATAGGCCATGATGGGTTGTGCAACCTCCTTACATTAGTAGTAGGCTACTTCAGAGTGCCGGGTTCAAGGGAGTGGCAACAGGGTGCAAGCATCTTGTTGTCTCGTGCCTCCCTGGGGCACCTGGTGGGCCACTGTGAGATACAGGAAGCTGGACTAGATGGGCCCTTGGCCTGATCCAGCAGGGCTCTTCTTATGTTCTTCCAAATACTATGGGCATTCAGTAGTTGCAGGACAAACTGGTGGGTACCAAATTCCATGGATAATGAATCATAGAGTTGGAAGGGATCCTCAAGGTTATCTAGTCCAACCCCTAGAGCATCTCCAGCAGGTGCCTGTCAAGCCTCTGCTTGAAGGTCTCCAGTGAGGGAGAATCTACCACCTCCCTTGGCGATCTGTTCCACTGTAGAACCGCCCTGAGCATCAAGCATTTCTTCCTGATGTCCAACCGCAATCTCCTCTCTTGAAATCCACACAATGCTACAATTCCTTACCTGGTAACGCACAACCTCCTAGCCTCCTCAGAAACCTCC
Organism: Lerista edwardsae; assembly: GCA_029204185.1. Taxonomy (NCBI): domain Eukaryota; kingdom Metazoa; phylum Chordata; class Lepidosauria; order Squamata; family Scincidae; genus Lerista; species Lerista edwardsae. The sequence goes on from JAJKFI010000093.1 coordinate 4,402,382, forward strand.
CAGACACTGGGTGTGCCTTCTCGTCACAACCAGGAGGTCTTCTGTGACCACACATGGTCCTACCACACTTCAGATCACCCCCATGATGCAACCTGAAGCCATTTCCGATCATGTCCAAGAAGTCCTTAGAAGTCCTCCATACACCTAACTCCAGGTTAGGATTGCACCCTCCATTCCGCAGGCCTGTGTAATCATTCCAATTAATCACTGCAACCAGAAGACCATGGCATGAGCAATATGTGGCTAAAACAGAGACAAGCTGGGAATTCTCTTTTTATATTGCATCTGTCTTCTCCTACGTTTCAATAGCCCTCCTTCTCTATTACATTTCTCTTGACCTATGTGGTGCTGCTGCAGGTTAAACCCCTGCTGCTGAGCTTGCTGACCGGAAGGTTGGCAGTTCAAGACCGCGCAGCGGAGTGAGCTCCCATCGCTTGTCCCAGCTCCTGCCAACCTAGCGGTTCGAAAGCACATCAAAATGCAAGTAGATAAATAGGTACCACTTCGGTGGGAAGGTAACGGTGTTCCGTGTGCTATGGCATATAGTCATGCCAGCCACATGACCACGGAAGCTTGTCCTTGAACAAACGCTGGCTTTTCAGCTTAGAAAGGGAGATGAGCACCGCCCCCTACAGTCGGTCACGACTAGACCATTTGGTCGTGAGGAAGCCTTTACCTTTACCTGTTACACTTTGTATTCTGTTTTCTTTCTTTCGTATTCTGCTTTGAAGAAAAGTGAAGAAAACTATAAACTCTTTTATAGTTGTGATAGCTTCTGTCCAAGGCACTTAGCTTGCCCACTGCATAATTGCAGACAAGTCGCCTCTCACACCCTTTGTGTATTGCCGTGAGCCACAGCTCTAATATACTGGATAATATAGTGATGGGAGAACTCCCCAAAGCCACTTTAAATATAAATTGACCAAGGGAAGAAAGCACTTTTTTCCCCTTCGTTTTCTTCTGGTTTAGCCTCTATTGATCTCTGCCATTCGGAACTGAATTTAAAGAAATGTCTACGGGGTGCAGATGAATGGTACAAGATGGGAGTTCTACCTGCAATCTCCAATTCCCCCGGGATGGTCAGAGGAGATGGGATGCAGGTGATGTGTGATTAGAAATGCTTGCAATAAAAAAAAAAAAAGAGTTACCAGAAGCCGTGGTGAAAGATGGACTGGATGAGGTTGCAGTAGAGAGGGAAGGTGGTTTAACACAGTTCCCCTTGCCTTGTGTTGGTTTCTTGATTTAAACCAACCTACCAAGCTAAGGGACGTGGTGGCACTGTGGGTTAAACTGCTGCTGCTGAGCTTGCTGACTGGAAGGTTGGCAGTTCGAGACTGCGCGACGGAGTGAGCTCCTGTCGCTTGTCCCAGCTCCTGCCAACCTGGCAGTTTGAAAGCATGTAAAAATGTGAGTAGGGCAAGAGGTTTAGTCGACTGGGTTAAAGCCTCCGTTTGCCCGAAGATAAGATCCGAAGGTCGCCAGTTCGTGAATACCGGAAGCCTCTGTGAGCGGCAGACCTTGAGAATTGCGACTGATAAGAGCTGAGCTGTCTCCAGCTGCCTGGGAGAGAGGAGTTGTGCTGGGCCAGCTGTTCCTTTGGTGGGAGCAGAGAAGCCGTTTATCAGCCAGCAGGAAGGCAGTCGTGCGGCCAGAAAGAAGGACTAAACCACGAAAGTTCCATCTGTATGTTGTTGTAGTTCTTGAAAGATAGAACTTCTTTGTAATTTGTAAAAACTTCTTGCGGGTTTAGAGAAATAAAGCCTGCCTATGTAAACTGCCTTGAATTAAAGCCAGAGGAGCAATCTAATGGCCAAAGAAAGGCGGTATATAAATACTACTACTACTACTACTACTATTAATAGGGACCACTTCGGTGGGAAGGTAACGATGTTGGCTTATAGTCATGCCGGCCACATGACCACGGAAACTTGTGCTTGGACAAACGTTGGCTCTTCCCTAACAACATAGCAACCCGAGTCAGAGTTTGGTGCTGTGCTGAGTCATCCCCCAGTTGGCCATACCAGTAATACGGCTTCCCTGGTGTGCTAATTACGGTGTGCTTGACTAGCCCTGGCTGCCCCAAACTAGCTGTAATTAAAACAATTCTCTCTAATGAAATAAGCTTACCTTAATAGCTAGTAAACACCGTGATGGACTCGTAACGATCTTCGATTCTGTTGATCTCCTGCAGTCTGCACAATATTCTCTACTGTATTTGCTGTTTACTGTATAGGATTCATGTGTAGATTGCAAGATTCTCAAGGTGCAATCCTAACCTGGAGTTAGGCCAGCACAGTTAGGCCAGCACAGTTTGGCCAGCACAAGGGACACCGTAAAGGGCGTTTGGGCCACTCTCGGAGTCAGGGATGATGGTGCATGTCTCCACGCTGGTCTCTCTGACTCCAAGAGTGGTCCAAACATACTTTATGGTGTTCTTTCTTCTGGCCAAACTTTGCTGGCCTATCTGTGCTGGCCGAACTCCAGGTTACGATTGCACTCTCAGAGGATGAGCTGTGGGTTTAAAGTTGGCTCTGGTCTGTTTCGTGAAAATGGCAAACCCAAATTAGAAGGGTAAAGCATTTCCAAGGTGAAGTGAAGGGGACAAAAACAACACTTTATGAAGCTGCTAATGGTCCAGGAGCTCCTAAGAAGAAAAGCTTGGCCACTCCGATTTGCACTAAAGATACTGTTGCACACTGCCTCTTTAAGAGTCGACCCAGAAGGCCTCCGAATGAGACAGGCCATGTGAGAGAATTGTGGGGAGGGAACCTTTTCAGTTTTGCTTCAAACCCCTGTGTGAGTGGTTGGCCCTGTGTGATCTCTGTTCTGTGCTGCTCCTGTTCCAAATGTCCAGGAGACATCAAGGAAACTAGAGAAGCCATCACAAAAATGGGGGGCTATGGAGAGGGGGCACAAATTGCTTTGTTGTGGCACTGCATAGCATGGTGTCCTTACTCTAGAGTTGCCCCTGGAACTTTTCACCCCTGCCAAGCGCTAATAATACCAGATCCCCTTTTGTTCACACACACACACACACACACACACACACACACACACACACACACAC
>JAJKFI010000093.1:4409516-4427783 GCA_029204185.1 Lerista edwardsae
AGAGAGAGAGAGAGAGAGAGAGAGAGAGAGAGAGAGAGAGAGAGAGACTGGCCTAAGGGCACCCAGGAGTTTTCGTGGCCGAGCGAGGATTTGAACCTGGAACTTCCAGCTCTAATTCCAACACCTGAACCGCAATACCAGTGTTTCCCAAACTATGGGTTGGGACCCACTAGTGGGTCATGAGCGAATTTCAGGTGGTTTGCGAAGCACCTACAGGAGCTGGAAAGAAATCAGCAGCTGGAAAGAAATCAAAGTTTCTTTGATTTCTCGAGATGTCTCGAGATGCTCTTGGGTGATTAGTCCAGGGTGTTTCTGAGAACCATCCGAAGGGATCCTAGCAAATCATCCCTGATCATTTGTACTCCCTCCTGTTTCCAGTCAAGTGCGTTAGATAAACCTTTGGCACAAAATCCATGTCTTTGCAGAGCCGAGCTGGGTCAATTTCTCACGCCTGTCAAAATGTGAAAATTGCCTCATCAAAGTTTAACGGCAGTTCAGGACGGGAAAGCCAACCTTTATTAGGGGGACCTTTCCCAGGGAGATGATCTCTGGCCTTTTCTCATTTAACACAGGTATGAGTTTATAAACTACCAGGACGGATGGGTTTGGTGGGCCTCTAAGACAGCGGAAAGCTTAATGATGGCTCCAGGGCATGGGAGGCCCACTATTTGAACCTACAATCTTGGACACTGAGAGCACAATCCTAACCTGGAATTAGGCTGGCACAAAAGACACCGTAAAGTATGCCTGGACCACTCTTGGAGTCAGAGAGGGCAGCAGACAGACGTGAGCCATCCTCCCTGACTCCGAGAGTGGTCCAAACACCACTCCCTTGTATCTGGCCATTCTGAGGTAAATTTCTGAGGTAAAATTCTGAGGTAAATATGAGTTAAATGAAGCAAAGTGTGGCCAGCACAAAGGATACCGTAAAGTATGTTTGGACCACTGTCGGAGTCAGAGAGGCCAGAACACAGAAGTGAGCCATCCTCTCTGACTCCGAGAGTGGTCCAAACATGCTTCAGGACTGAGGGTGCCAGCGGATTGTCTTAACAAATATTTCCTGGACTGCAGCCTGGTGCATGGCTCAGTCAGAGCGCAATCCTAACCTGGAGTTAGGCCAGCACAGTTAGGCCAGTAAAGTTTGGCCAGCACAACGGCCTTTGTAAAGCGTGTTTGGACCACTCTTGGAGTCAGAGAGGCCAGCACAGACGGGCGCCATCCTCCCTGACTCCGAGAGTGGTCCAAACATACTTTACGGTGTCCCTTGTGCCAGCCAAACTTTGCTGGCCTAATCATGCCAGCCTCACTCCAAGTTAGGATTGTGCTCTCAAGTGAATGTCATTGGATTTGACCTGACTGCAATAATATTTAGAATTAGCTGTTCAGTTTCCATGTGAGTTATCACAGAAAGGAATTCTTCCTGAATAAACATCTAAAGCTGCAGTTCTCAAACTTACCATGATCATAGTGTCTGTCCGTAGGAGCTGCAGCCCCCAATTGGTAGCATTTTTTGGGGGTGGGGGGGCGGAGGAGCAGGTTCACAATCAAGATATATAGGACTGGGCAGGGGGAAAGATCACAGACACAACTGGGTGTAGGACTGTGGCTGCAATCCTATACACGGTTTCCAGGGAGTAAGCCCCTTTGGACACAGTGGGACTTACTTCTTGTGCTCTGTGATATGTAGGATCTTACGGATATAACTACAATTTATTGTAGGCTTTATTGTAGACTCACACAAGTGCGCCATCCTCCCTGACTCCGAGAGTGGTCCAAACGCCACTCCCTTGTATCTGGCATTCTGAGGTAAATTTCTGAGGTAAAAGTCTGAGGTAAATATGAGGTAAATAAAGCAAAGTCTGGCCAGCACAAGGGACACCATACAGTGTGTTTGGACCACTCTCGGAGTCAGAGAGACCAGCACACAGACATGCGCCATCCTCCCTGACTCAGAGAGTGGTCCAAAGGCGCTTTACGGAGGCCCTTGTGCCGGCCAAACTGTGCCGGCCTAACTCTAGGTTAGAATTGCGCTCCCAGTGGCATCTCTTCCTGCCTTATGGCCATTTTAAGACAGCCAGCATGAGAGTACCGCTGGTGCTAGAGCCCTTAGGATTTCCCTAGAATGGTGCCCCCTGGAGTGCAGGGCCCAATTGGGAGCTATTGGTCCCATTAGCTTAAAGCTGGTCCTGATGGTGCCCTTCTTTCATGGCACCCTCCATGGGATGTCCCCAGCAGCTTCTTCCCCCCCCCCAGCTCTGCCAGGCGCCGCCATCTTGGATTGCAGAATTCTTGCAAGACTTGTGGAAGTCGTTGCAGGATCCAAGATGGCGGCGCCTGGCAGAGCCAGGAAGAAGAGGTTGCCAGGGGCATCCTGCAACATCCTTGTGAATTTGCCATGGCATCCTCAGGTGCCACAGTGCACAGCTTGAGAACCACTGGTCTAAAAGAATACAGAATTTTCCGAAAACCAATGCATTTAAAAGAAGAACACTGAACTGCTATTGGGGGAAATTCTTCTCCTGTGTCGCATTGCAAATAATGGCATTATTGTTGATGTACAGTATTCATCCTAACCTTGTTCCCCCAAACTTTATAGATACCGATCACATTTCCTATTTGTTTTAGGTAAGGAGTGCCCCTACCCTACAAATGTGGAATATTTGGTTCATAACTGCTTGGTGAGGTACTACAGTGCCATCTGCTGGTTAACAACGCCATCACCCCTAACCTTCACATCTGAGCCCAGGCCTGTCAGCTCAAAGCCACAAATACAAAATTAAGAGTTAGGCTGACACAGTTAGGCCAGTAAAGTTTGGCCGGCACAAGGGACAGACGTGCACCATCCTCCCTGACACCGAGAGTGGTCCAAACGCACTTTACGGTGGCCCTTGTGCCAGCCAAATTGTGCTGGCCTAACTACAGGTTCGGATTGCGCCCTAAATAATATTTTGGACCCGTGGCATCCTGTGAAACTTCTGGTTGGGGGGTTGATCAGAAAAGTGGTAGGGAGTGTGGAAATCTCATCCAAGGGCACATCTGAACATCAGGTCACAAGGCTGTTGCTCCTGGCCCATTCCATAGAGTACCACTTTCAAAAGAATATTCTTGACCTTTGAAACATGTCAAAGGACGCAGTCCTAGCCTGGAGTTAGGCCGGCACAGTTAGGCCAGCAAAGTTTGGCCGCCACCAGGGACACCGTAAAGTATGTTTGGACCACTCTCCGAGTCAGAGAGGCCAGCACACAGACATGCGCCATCCTCCCTGACTCAGAGAGTGGGACAAACGTGCTGTATGGTGGCCCTTGTGCTGGCCAGACTTTGCTGGCTCAGCTTAGGCTGGCCTAACTCCAGTTTAGGATTGTGCTCAGTCTGTGTGATTCTTCTCCAGGGAGGTTCTGAGGTTTGAAGTGCCAAAGAGAAGGAAATCACAAGGCAGTTTTCTTTTGAATGGGTTCGTGATACCATTCAGTATGGCTATAATCGAGGAATTGACCCATCAGGCTTGACTCTCCGGAGACTTGGTCAAGCCAGATACATTGTGTGCTGTTTGTGATGCCTTTACAGTGCATATTAACCACAACCCATCTCTTCCTAAACCCTCCTGAGCGAATCTTTTTTGAAAGGGCATAAAAATGGCATTTGAAAATGCATAAAAATGCATTTTTATGTGCTCATACTTTGATGTTTAATTTAACTGGCACCCTTCATTGCTTAAGGTTGGGCTATAGATTTTTGTCTTTCAAACTGTGCTATTTTTTTTTTTTGTGGTCTTCTCTCTGTCCATTCATTTTGATTGGTTGTTTTCGTCGGCATTCGTGTCACCTTTGAATTGTGTGGAAAATGTCAATATGAGGAATTGAAACATTTCCTATAATAGCCGAGGAAGAACGACAAAACCTTTGAGTCTCTGCAGGTTTCTCAGTCTTCCTGCTGTGCTTGGGCATAAGGGAAGCTTTGATTGGGATCAGTAAATGATGTGGGTTTTTTTTTTCCTAAGTACCCCCGAGGAGGGGAAGATTGACAGGCCAATCCTGCCTAAACTCCTGGACCAGTGAAATTGCTGGCACAAGTCTGCATTGGTCCATGCAGGTGGATTGGGCCCAGAAAGAGGGTTTGGATATGGTGCGCACTGGTATTGCCAATCCCACCCCATCACCTCTCCCCTGCCCTGCCTCCTCCCGCTCCACCCATCCCTTCCCCCTTCTCCTACACTGGACTTACCTGGGCTGGTGGGTGTCCTGATGGCTGACAGTATGCACAGGAAGGCTCTGACCTTCCCACTGGTGCGCCATTTTCTGGCACTGTCGCCCACGACAGCAGTGGTTCTCAAACTGTGGGTCGGGATCCACCAGTGGGTCACGAGCCAAATTCAGGTAGGTCATGATGCACCTAGGGCAGCCATATTGAAAATATGGGAAATACTGGAAAGGGAGAGGGCTGTGTGGTTGTTTTGAGTGTGTCAAGGTTGTAAATAGGCTTTTTCCCCCCCTTTCTGATTCACTTTGCTGTTGGAAAATAGCTGAGAAATCACCCAACTGATTGCTGCCTTCTCAGGAAAGCAGCTGGCTCCGGAGTCACTTCTGGCCATGACATCACTTCCGGTGGGTCCTGGACAGACTGTCGTCCTAAAAAGTGGGTCGCGATGCTAAAACGTTTGAGGACCGCTGCCCTGCAGCATTAGAAACTTGAGGATGTAGTAACAAAGAAATCAAGCAGCCCATAAACTGCTGTGGTGCTATCTTTGCTATTATTTAAATAAATTTATTAAATAAATTGAAAAACATATTATTATTTTTTCAAAAAGAGACGGCAGCTTTGTGCACGCCACTCCGGAAGTGTCCATGCATCGCTCGTGGTGCCCATGCCGTGGATTGGCTGCCCCTGCCATAGGTCACAGTTCTTGGCAGAGACGGACAAAGCCCCGAATGCGCCCAGGGCAGGGTGACATTACCACGCCCCCAGCGCGTCGCCCCACCCCATGTGTCACCCTGCCACGCCTCCCTGAACGCGGAATAGCTCCATAACGGAGCAGAAGAGGAGCAAGGGAGGGAGGGCAGGTGGGCCAAAAAGCGTGTGGGTTCTTCCGCACAATGGCGCCTCGCTGCTGCTGGCGCCCATGGCTCCCGCCACCCCTTGCTACACCCTTCCTCCGCCCCTGGTTCTCGGTTTTGCTACTACTGTATCTTGAAGACTGTGATGTGAACATTGGAACATCTCTTTCCCCCCTCCCCAACCCGACTTTATTTATGATGCATGCGCGTGGCAATGTGGAAGACAGAACCATACATCATCTTCCCATAGATCAAGATGCCGCAATCATCTGAAGGACTCCGCGTAAATGTCAGGGTATAAATACATGCCGCCATGATGATGGTTTGCTAATGAGCCTCTTCTCTGGGGCGAAAACTAATAAAGATGCTGAGTTGGTGGTAATGAGGCCCCCAGGGACCACTCTCTGTCTTCTGTTGTGTGGCGGTTGCAGCGATAGTGTCCTGAGCTTGCTGGTGCCTCGATGGGATAAACGAGCCGCAACGTTCCCTTACGGGGGCCCCTCCCTCCAGATAGCTCTCTGCATCAGCGCCTACGCTGATTCTGACTGTTCATGTCACAAATGTCTGTTTCACCCATTGCTGGCTGACTTTTGTGCACTTCATTGGGGAATCAGAATTGTGGGATCCAGCTGGAAAACCGGATCACAACTGTGCAGTGATTTTCACTGACAAGCCGGATGCGGATGAAGTGTGTGGGTGCAATCCCAAGCTGGAGTTAGGCTGGCACAGTTAGGCCAGCAATGTATGGCCGGCACAAAGGCCACCGTAAAGCGCGTTTGGACCACTCTCGGAGTCAGGGAGGATGGTGCACGTCTGTCTGCTGACCTCTCTGATTCCAAGAGTGGTCCAAACATGCTTTACAGTGTCCCTTGTGCTGGCCAGACTTTGCTTTATTTACCTCATATTTACCTCAGAATTTTACCTTAGAAATTTACCTCAGAATGCCAGATACAAGGGAGTGGCGTTTGTCCCATCCTTGGAGTCAGGGAGGATGGCGCATGTCTCTGTGTTGGCCTCTCTGACTCGGAAAGTGGTCCAAACAGACTTTATGGTGTCCCTTGTGCTGGCCAGACTTTGCTTTATTTACCTCATATTTACCTCAGAATTTTACCTCAGAAATTTACCTCAGAATGTCAGATACATGGGAGTGGTGTTTGGACCACCCTTGGAGTCAGGGAGGATGGCGCACATCTGTGCATTGGCCTCTCTGGCTCCGAGAGTGGTCCAAACATACTTTACGGTGTCCCTGGTGCCGGCCACACTTTGCTGGCCTAACTGTGCCAGCCTAACTCCAGGCAAGGATTGCCCTCTGTGTGTGTGCATACCAAATAGATGCCCACACCTGGAAGACAGGATTGGTTTGGAATTAACTGTAAGAGGTGTCTTGCGTTTGGGGCTCTTCAGTCTAGAAAGAAGGTGCCTTGTCGGGGGGCGGAATTGATGGAGACATAGAAAATTATGGAGGAGATGGATAGAGTGGATAGAGGGATGTTCTTTTCCCTCTTGCACAGCAAGGACTCTGGCTTGCTGGGAGGCAATTTCTGGGCTGCCCCTGCAAACACATACAATGGCCTCAACGTCCAAGTAAATCCTCTTTGACACAGGAGGTGGTGATGGCATCTGGTCTGGATGCCTTTAAGAGGGGATTGGACGGATTTCTGGAAGAAAAGTCCATCGTGGGCTATAGACCATGATGGATTGTGCAACCTCCTTACATTAGTAGTAGGCTACCTCAGAGTGGTGGCGCAGCGAGTTAATCCGCTGTTGCTGGGCTTTCGACCGCAAGGTTGGGAGTTCGAGACTGCGTGACGGAGTGAGCTCCCGTTGCTTGTCCCAGCTCCTACCAACCTAGCAGTTCGAAAGCACCTAAAATGCAAGTAGATAAATAGGGACCACTTTGGTGGGAAGGTAACGGCGTTCCGTGGAGTCATGCCGGCCACATGACCACGGAAGCATGTCCTTGGACAAAAATGCCAGCTCTACAGGCTTAGAAACGGAGATGAGCACCGCCCCCTACAGTCGGTCACGACTAGACCATACGGTCGTGGGGAAACCTTTACCTTTACTTGATTTACCAACTTGATTGCTCTGCAATCCATTAATGTATTATTTACCTTTACCTTTACCTTTACCTTTACCTCAGAGTACCGGGTGCAAGAGAGTGGCAACAGGATGCAGGCATCTGGTTGTCTCGTGTGCAACCTGAGGCAGCTGGTGGGCCACTGTGAGATACAGGAAGCTGGACTAGATGGGCCTTTGGCCTGATACAGCAGGGCTCTTCTTATGTTCTTATGTTAAGTAGGACTTTGAAGACCACTGACCTAGAGGAGATTACCCTAGTGCAGAGCTCCCTTAGGAGAGGCACCCAGCTTGGAACAACTGGTCCAATTGCCTTAACACATATCTGCTCATGGGTCCTTCCGGCAGCCCTTATCCATCGACGGGCAGCCCTGGACCAATCTCTTTATCTCTCCATCTGGCGTGCCCTAAAAGCTGGCCAATTGTTTGTTGACATGGTGCATGTGCTTTTCTCCTAGGCTTAAGGCAGTTGTTTTGGAGTGGATGGCCGAGAAAGTACGCAGGTTTACCCGATTACAAAAACACAAACAAAAACTTCGTGTTTAATACTAACATGTCCAAATCGACCAACACCTAACTGTGGTTGAGACATATACATGATTGAGACATATACAATTATGCACAGGAAGGATAGAGTCAATAGAGGGATGTTCTTTTCCTTCTCTCACAATACCAGAACCAGGGGACATCCATTGAAATTGAGTGTTGGGAGAGTTAGAACAGATAAGATGAAATACATTTTTTACCCAGTGGCTAATTGATCTGTGGAACTCCTTGCCACAGGAGGCGGGGATGGCATCTGGCCTAGATGCCTTTCAAAGGGGACTGGACAGATTTCTGGAGGAAAGGTCCATTGTGGGCTATAGGCCATGATGGATTGGGCAACCTCCTTACATTAATAGTAGGCTACTTCAGAATGCCAGGTGCAAGGGAGTGGCCACAGTATGCAGGCATCTTGTTGTCTCCTGTGCTCCCTGAGGCACCTGGTGGGCCACTGTGAGATGCAGGAAGCTGGACTAGATGGGCCTTTGACCTGATCCAGTAGGGCTCTTCTGATGTTCTTATGTTCTTACCATTGTTATTAAGTTTATCATGGCATCATGTGGATGCTCTGGGAAGGGCACCTGCTACAGGTAGGGGGATGGACTGGATGACCATGTGAGTCCTATCCAACCAACCCTATAGTTCTGTGAAAGCCAGGCGCTCAGGCAACTTGATTGCTCTGCAATCCATTAATGTATTATTCATCTGCCACTTCCTTTAAATTAATGCCTCCGGAGTTTGCAAGCTCTCTGATCAATAATTAGTGAGATTTCCACTACAAGTATGAAGAATTCCTGAGGACATGGGTGTGTTTTCATGTATTAATAAAAATCCTTCAGCTAAACTTAAAAAAAGACAAAGCCCTACCCCAGCTTCCCACACACCTGAATTAAAGATGTCTCTTTAAAAAAAATCAGAACGGTTATCTAGTAAACTGAGATGCTTTTCAAAAACAGACTAACGGAAAAGAATACTTGCAGCTCTGAATTACCTGTTAATTAACAGATTGAGGACGCAATCCTAACCTGGAGTCAGGCCAGCACAATTAGGGCAGTAAGGTTTGGCTGGCACAAGGGACACCGTAAAGCACGTTTGGACCACTCTCTGAGTCAGGAAGACCAGCACACAGATGTGCACCATCCTCCCTGACTCAGAGAGTGAACCAAATGCCACTCTCTTGTGTCTGGCATTCTGAGGTAAATTTCTGAGGTGAATAAGAGATAAATAAAGCAAAGTCTGGCCAGCACAAGGGACACCGTAAAGTATGTTTGGACCACTCTCAGAATCGGAGAGGCCAGCACACAGACCTGCGCCATCCTCCCTGACTCCGAGAGTGGTCCAAACGCCACTCCCTTGTATCTGGCATTCTGAGGTAAATTTGTGAGGTAAAAGTCTGAGGTAAATATGAGGTCAATAAAGCAAAGTTTGGCCGGCACAAGGGACACCGTAAAGTATGTTTGGACCACTCTTGGAGTCCGAGAGGCCAGCACACAGATGTGCACCATCCTCCCTGACTCCGAGAGCAGTCCAAATGCACTTTACAGTGGTCCTTGTGCCAGCCAAACTTTGCTGGTCTAACTATGCCGGCCTAACTCCAGGTTAGGATTGCGCTCTTAATTAACTTACATTATTCCAAAATGCAATGAAGAGACACCACAATAAGTGGGGTGATTAAAAAAACCCGACACCCTGAATAAAGATATATTACGAGCACAATGCAATTATTTTTTTATTATTTTGCAATCAATCAACTAAAGTAATTACAGAATGGCCACTTCTTTCAGAGCGATCTTGTTGGCCTGTTTGCATTCCTTTTAGAATTTATCGGACAGAATCTGCCTTTCTGTTATTTTTTTAAGATCTCTATTGCCATTCGAGAGACGAGCTGATGTCTCTTGAGAAATTTCACTTGCCTTATTGAAACTCATTTGACTTCCCTCAGATGCTTGAAAGTACTTTCGAATTTCACTTTTTGGGAAACCTCAGAGCTGAGATTTTGAAACTGAGCACCTGCAGCTATTTTCTGCTTCGGAGGTGCCTGAAGGTGGCAGCAGATCCCAAAAGATGCTTAAAAAATTTAGCATCTCTCTTTTCTGCATCTGGGGAGAGGAATGGCAACTGATCACCGGCAGAGGTCAGAGCTACAATTACATGCTGGTATCCCCAGCAGTTTGCAAAATGTACAGGCATGCCCTGGTATCTGTTGGGGTTCCGTTCTGGACCTCTCTGTGCATATCTGGATATTGGGGATACCTTTATAAAGATAGGGGAGTATTAGTGGTTTTGCTGCAAAAAAAGAAAAAAGAAAAAAAAAAGAGAGAGAGATTTGTTGCAGTGGGTTAAACCGCTGCTGCTGGACTTTCTGACTGGAAGGTTGGGAATTCAAGACCGTGCAATGGAGCAAGCTCCCGTCGCTTGTCCCAGCTCCTGCCAACCTAGCAGTTTGAAAGCACCTAAGAATGCAAGTAGATAAATAGGGACCACTTCGGTGGGAAGGTCACAGCGTTCCGTGCGCTACGGTGTAGAGTCATGACGGCCACACGACCTCGGAAGCTTGTCCTTGGACAAAATGCCGGCTCTACAGGCTTAGAAACGGAGATGAGCACCGCCCCTGACAGTCGGTCACGACTAGACCATTCGGTCGTGGGGAAACCTTTACTTTTTATCTTTTTAATGGGATGTGTGGTGCTGCTGCAGGTTAAACCGCTGCTTCTGAGCTTGCTGACCAGAAGGTTGGCAGTTCAAGACCACGTGACAGAGTGAGCTCCCATCACTTGTCCCAGCTCCTGCCAACCTAGCAGTTCGAAAGCATGTAAAAAATGTGAGTAGATAAATAGGTACCACTTTGGTGGGAAGGTAATGGTGTTCCGTGAGCCTTGGCCTATAGTCATACTGAATCAGTGGATACTGAGACATGCCTGTACTTACCCATAGGGCACAATCCTATCCTGGATTTAGGCCGGCACAGTTAGGCCAGCACAGTTTGGCCGGCACAAGGGTAATTGTAAAATGTGTTTGGACAGCTCTCAGAGTCAGGGAGGATGGCGCATGCCTGTCTGCTGGCCTCTCTGACTCTGAGAGTGGTCCAAACATACTTTATGGTGTCCCTTGTGCTGGCCAGACTTTGCTTTATTTACCTCATATTTACCTCAGAATTTTACCTCAGAAATTTACCTCAGAATGCCAGATTCAAGGGAGTGGCGTTTGGACCACTCTCGGATTCAGGGAGGATGACACACACTTGTGTGGCTGCCTCTCTGACCCCAAGAGTGGTCCAAACGCATATTATGGTGTCCCTTGTGCCGGCCAAATTTGCTGGCCCAATTGACCGAGAGTAAGCAGTGCCAATGGGGTGGCCTGCACTGCCCCGCATATTGCATCCAGGAGATTATCTGCCTGAGGAATGCTTTGGGCAGCAGAGGGGTGGTGGGAGGGTGGAAAAGAGGTGGGGAGGGGCATCTGGGCAGGGGAAACGTGGAACAGGGTGGAGCTCCCTTTGCCAGCCAAACTTTGCTGGCCTATGTGCCAGCCTAACTCCTTTTATCTGAGTGAGAACAGATAAAAGGAAATACTTTTTTACCCAGCGGGTAATTCATCTGTGGAACTCCTTGCCACAGGAGGTGCTGATGGCATCTGGCCTAGATGCTTTTAAAAGGAGACTGGACAGATTTCTGGAGGAAAAGTCCAGTGTAGACTATAAGCCATGGTGGGTTTTGTAACCTCCTTATTTTAGAGATGGGCTACCTTGGAGTGTCGGATGCAGGGGAGTGGCAACGAGATGCACCTTTCTACATATGTATTCCCTGAGGCATCTGGTGGGCCGCTGTGACATGCAGAAAGCAGGACTAGATAGGCCTTTGGCCTGATCCAGTGAGGCTCTTCTTATGTTCCTATAAGTCTGAAGAGGGGTATCTGGTTCAGGTGGTTATCAAGGAGAAATGCTGTGGAGAATCTTGACTAGCCACCAGTGTGTTTACCTCAGAAAATTACTTCAGAATGCCAGGTGCAAGGGAGTGGCAACAGGATGCAGGCATCTTGTAGTCTTGTGTGCTCCCTGAGGCATCTGGTAGGCCACTGTGAAATACAGGAAGCTTGGTGCAAGGGAGTGGCAACAGGATGCAAGCATCTTTTTGTCTCGTGCCTGCCTGGGGCACCTGGTGGGCCGCTGTGAGATCCAGGAAGCTGGACTAGATGGGCCTTTGGCCTGATCCAGTGGGGCTCTTCCTATGTTCTTATGTGCCCTAAGGAAGTGTTGGTGTTCTATGTGGGAGGAAGTTGTTGCATTGGGATATTCCTCCCAACTCCTTCCTACAGCCTCCCCCAACTCCGTTGTTAAGGTTTGGAGACCTACTTGGAGCAAGACTCTCAGCATTGCCGGGTACATCCTGTGCAGACAGAAATGCCTTCTGGTCCAACAAATCAAAATTAGGATACAGCTCCATAGAAATTGCTTATTTAGTTTTAATATTGATTGTGTCTATACGGCACCCCCAATCTAACAGCCGCTGAACAACCCCTGCTAACTGGGCAAGAGGCACTTTTTCAAATGGTCTTCCATTTAGCAGGGGGAGAGTAATTGTCCTCTTCACCCCTTCACAGTGTCTTTTCTAGTGGCTGTTGCTGGTGGTGTTCTGCATTTTTTTTTTAGATTGTGAGCCCTTTTGGGACAGGGAGCCATTTCACTTTAGTATTACTATTTGCCTGTACACCACTTTGTGAACATTTTGTTGAAAAGCGGCATTTAAATACTATTTGATTGGTTGATTGATTGATTGATTGATTGATTGAAGAGCGCTAGTGTGGTGATCAAGCTTAAATATAACTTGTTTCCCCCGCAATCTTCTATGAATATCTCTCTAATTCTAGGCCTTTTGTTGTTCCGTCTGAATTCATTTTGACCCGCTCTTCTGATTCTTTCAATCGTACTGGAAGCTATTGAAAAATTGAGTTAGATGTCTGATAAAATGGGTCTGTTTATGGCCGCTAGGTGGCCTTAGCACCATAAATTCAGCACCTTCCATTGCCCCTTTCTTCTCTTACATAGTGGATCACGGTTTGATTTTCACAACTTAGTCACAATTTAAGTACGTACATGCAAGTTTAGGTATATTCACCGTTAACATACTGCTATTTTTCCATCCTTCCTAACTCAGGGCACAATCCTAACCTGGGGTTTGGCCATCACAGCCAGGCCAGCAAAGTGTGGCTGGCACCAGGGCCACTGTAAAGCGTGTTTGGACCACTCTCGGAGTCAGGGAGGATGGCGCACGTCTGTGTGCTGGCCTCTCTGACTCTGAGAGTGGTCCAGACATATTTTATGGTGTCCCTTGTGCTGGTCAGACTTTGCTTTATTTACCTCATATTTACCTCAGAATTTTACCTCAGAAATTTACCTCAGAATGCCAGATACAAGAGAGCGGTGTTTGGACCACTTTCAGGCAGGATGGCGCACGTCTGTGTGCTGGCCTCTCTGACTCCGAGAGGGGTCCAAACATACTTGACAGTGTCCCTTATGCCAGTCAAAGTTGGTTGGCCTAACTGTGCCAGCCTAACTCCAGGTTAGGATTGCACCCTCAGCTGCCAACCCCATTCTGGTTCCATTTGCTGCATTTTGTCATTTATTTATCCGCAATATTATTGTCTGATTGTCACATCCCACCAGGTGGTAGCTGGCGTTTTCTAAATATTGAGTCCTTTCCAAGGCTGTAGAGATTGTGTATAGTCTACGATTCAGAATCTAACCAAGATCTTGGGAATCTTGGTTGGTGGAATCTTGATGGTAGATTCTCCCTCACTGGAGACCTTCAAGCAGAGGCTTGACTGGCACCTGCTGGAGATGCTCTAGGAGGATTTCCTGCTGCAGGCAGGGGGTTGGACTAGATGATCTTGTGGGTCCTGTCCAACTCTATGATTCTATGAATCACAGATATATCTTCATATGATATTCCAAATAGCATTTTCTGGAGCTGAGCAGGTGTCATTTGCTCAAGGCTAAGAAATGTCCTTGTGCTTCTTCAGATTTTAGCCACCTGCCCCAAGGGCTCCAACAATAATTGTCACAATATTGACCTTCTTCTCCCAGAGATGCCCCAGTCCTCCCCCCAAGTCTTGATATTTCGTGATCTTCTCACTGTCGTCAATTCTATTGTCTCCTTGGATTGCAATATCAATGAACCACACTTGATCTTTTTTTTCTTCTATCTGGAGTCCTAGATATTTTTTATCTAGGTATTGTGTTCTAGGTATTGTGTTCTAGATATTTATCAGTCTGCAATGAAGTCCCAAAGGATCTTTTTTCAGTTGTTCTCAATGATTTTATGGGCAGAAACATATGTGTGCCTGCCGCCAGGCCAAGAACAACCGTGGCCTATATGGAAATCCGTAAATCGATTGTGTGCTGGGGTAGGAAGATCTAAGGACAACCTGAGGAAAATGGGGTTTCCCCATAAAAGACAGGCTGTGTGAATGTGGAGAAGAACAAACCATCTCACATATGCTACAGTGCACACGGTGCCCCTCTACATGCACAGCGGAAGATCTTACGTTGGCAAGGGAGAACGCTGTTGAAGCAGCCCAGTATCGGGTGAATGCTATCTAATTTTAACCTTGTACTTTATTCTAAAAATATATTTTGATGTATGTATACAATTAAATTAATGCAGGTGCTTCTGATACGAATAAAGAAAGAGAGAGTTTTATCCGGTTTATGATCCCAGTGATTTTGGTATGAAAGAAAATTGTATTGTTTGCCAAGATTCCAGTGAACAATAGCTGCAGCTTATTGTGATGATCTTATTATAGGCAGATGGCTGGAACATATTAAGCTGTTTGATTCTGAGTCACACTATTAGTCCATCTATGGTAGCATTTCCCATTCTGACTGGCAGACAACTTCTATCTATGAGTTCCTTGAATTTCAGGATTTGAAGTTTGATCATTAGCTGCTCTACTTGCTTCAGGAAGCCAAACATGGTTTAGATGCATGTTTAAAGTGAAACCCTAACAAAGTTAAACATTGTAAGTTATTAAGGGCGCAATCCTAAACAGAGTTAGGCTGGCATAAGCTAAGCCAGCCAAGTTTGGCCAGCACAAAGGACACCGTAAAGTATGTTTGGACCACTCTCAGAATCAGAGAATTGGATCAGTACAAAGACGTGCACCATCCTCCCTGACTCGGAGAGTGGTCCAAACACGCTTTATGGTGGCCCTTGTACTGGCCAAACTTTGCTGTCTTAGCTTATGACGGCCTAACTCTGTTTAGGATTGTGCCCCGAGTCACACTATTATCCCATCTATAGTAGCATTTCCCAGTCTGACTGGCAGACAACATTCTCCTGTCTATGAGTTTCTCGAAGTCCAGGATTTGAAGTTTGATCATTAGCTGCTGTATTTTGCTTCACGGAATTCTAAACACTGTTTAGATTCATGTTTAAAATGAAACCCTTTCAAAGTTAAACACTGTAAGTTATTGAAAGAGGAAGGAAAAGGAAACGGAACACTTGCTTAAAATATTTTTACTTTTTATATATACTGTGTGAATGTTTTTTATGTTATATACAGTTAGATATATAATGTACAGTATATATACGTATATTACATATATACTACAGATATAGTGCAAATATACTCAGCTCATATTTTTAGTTATGCACCATAACTCTTGCAAACATCATGCACATGAAAGCAAAAATACTGACAAACAACCCAGCACAAGAAGAATTTTTTTTAAAAGCAGAAGCAATGAAAACGGAAACATTATCCTTCAAGCTTCAGTGCGTTCCTAAATTAAAATAATATGTAGTAGAAATCAACACCATTTTATTACAGAAATATTATATTACCTTTGGGCCGTTTCTACATAACATTTAAAGTTACAGCCCTTGGGTATGAAACAGATATCAAACATGCAAGTTCGACCCAAAGATGGATTTGATGTAGACCAGTTATCAAAGCAGCATTGGTAATGACAAACTCAAAGGGTGATTTAAGACAAGCCCTGGAACCAAGTATCAAACTTTCACCAAGATGTGCGTTTAATGCACACGCCTGGCCCTATCCCAGAAGGCTTACGGCTCTAATAGGAAACAAACGCCAACATTTAACAGCTTAATGTTTAAATACAAAGTTTAAAATTTAAGGCAAAAAGAAACCCACCCACAAAACTTTTTAAAAAATATGGTGACAAATTCTAGAGGTGTAGCTCTCTCCCTTATGTCCGTTTGAATCATGTGAGTCCTTACAAACCATTTCAGACTCGTCTATAGGTCAGGAGTAGCCATGGTGAGAGATGGCTTATCATGTACCGCTTTTTAATGTACTTTTTACGTAGACAATTTTGAACATGCCACTCCACCTTAATGTCGTTTTTAATAATTACCATTATAAACTAAATAGAGCCTCCAAATTCAAGGGCAGTCTATCTCAGAGTGCCAGAAGCTACAGAGCAAGGAATATGGGAGTGCTGTTCTATTTGGGACTTTCCAAAGATACTTGGCTGACTGTTGATGAGGCCAGAAAGGACCTTTAGTCTGGCTCTGAAGGACTAAGTCATTGATGTTTTTAGGCTTCATCCCATATTGAATAACATGATCCTATATTGTATCATAATTATTTGTTTTGACTTTATTTTCTATATTACAAGACACATTATCAGCCTTTCTGATTTAATTATAAACCAGGAGCGGCTTGTGGAAATATGTTGGCTGAGGTCATTTTGCATCATAATGAGTACTTTAAAATCTAAATAAATGTTCGAGCTTTTTAATTATTTACTGAGTATAAACATGAAAATCCACTGGATGAAAACATTTGTGGTTAGTAAATATGTTTAAAAATGTAAATGCTTCTTAAATATGGTGACTGTCAAACATCTGATGTTTCTTGTATTGTATGTTTCTTAAGCATGTTTGGTTACTCCTGCTATAAACTAGACCTGAAAGCAGTTCAATATGGACATCATAATCTGATACAGGTCTGCTCAGAAATAAGGCCTATTGACTTTCATGGGACTAAAAGGGCCCAATCCTATCCAGCTTTCCAGTGCAATGCAGCCCCAAAGTAAGGTATCAAGTGTTCCCTTGGGCACTCATAAGAACATAAGAACGTAAGAAGAGCCCTGCTGGATCAGGCCAAAGGCCCATCTAGTCCAGCTTCCTGGATCTCACAGCGGCCCACCAGGTGCCCCAGGGAGGCATGAGACAACAAAATGCTTGCATCCTGTTGCTACTCCCTTGCACCCAGTACTCTGAAGTAGCCTACTACTAATGTAAGGAGGCTACAACCCATCATTGCCTATAGCCCACAATGGACTTTTCTTCCAGGAATCTGTCCAATCCCCTCTTAAAGGCATCAAGACCAGATGCCATCACCACCTCCTGCGGCAAAGAGTTCCACAGATTAACTACCCGCTGGGTAAAAAAGTACTTCCTTTTATCTGTTTTAACTCTCCCAACCCTCAGTTTTAGCGGATGCCCCCTGGTTCTGGTGTTTGGCGAGAGGGAAAAGAACATCCCTTTATCAACTCTATCCCTTCCATGCATAATTTTGTATGTCTCAATCATGTCCCCCCTCAGGTGTCTGCCCTCAGGTGTCTGCACTTGTCCAGGTGTCTGCCGGGCTCTTTTTAAATAATGTCTGTATAAAAAGGTAAAGGTTTCCCCATGACCAAATGGTCTAGTCGTGACCGACTGTTGGGCGGTGCTCATCTCCGTTCCTAAGCCAAAGAGCTGGCATTTTGTCCGAGGACAAGCTTCCGTGGTCATGTGGCCGGCATGACTCTACGCTGTAGTGCACGGAACGCTGTGACCTTCCGCACGGAACGCCGTGACCTTCCCACAGAAGTGGTCCCTATTTATCTACTTGCATTTTTAGGTGCTTTTGAACTGCTAGGTTGGCAGGACCTGGGACAAGCGACAGGAGCTCACTCCATCGTGCAGTCTTGAACTCCCAACCTTCCGGTTGGAAAGCCCGGCAGCAGCGGTTTAGCCCGCTGCGCCACCATGTCCCACACGTCCCACATCCCACAATGTCTGTATAGGCACACACTAAGAGCAGAGAATAGAACTTACAGTCTGTATGTGAGAATGAGCACAAACCCTTCTAAAGTTCCCACTACAGAAAGTTTAAAAAATGGATTTCGGAATAGTCTGGATTTTGGATGTCTGGATAAGAGATAATCTACCTGTAATTAATCTTCCATTTTGAAGCATCTAATATATGAATTGATGGCTGTCAGTTAAGAAAGCGTGCAATCCTAACCTGGGGGTAGGTCAGCAAAGTTTGGCTGACACAAGGGACACTGTAAACTATGTTTGGACCACTCTCAGAGTCAGAGAGGGCAGCCCACAGACATGCGCCATCCTCCCTGACTCCGGGAGTGGTCCAAATGCACTTCACAGTGGCCTTTGTGCCAGCCAAACTTTGCTGGCTTAACTGTGCCGGCCTAACTCCAGGTTAGGATTGCACTCTAAAATTCAATTTCACAATAATCAATCTACAGTATTTATATACCGCTTTTCAACAGAAGTCCACAAAGTGGTTTAGAGGCTAATAATAATAATAATAATAATAATAATAATAATAATAATAATAATAA
>JAJKFI010000093.1:4427793-4439791 GCA_029204185.1 Lerista edwardsae
AATAATAATAATAATAATAATAATAATAATAATAATAATAATAATAAAGTGAAATGGTAAATAATATATGGTAAATGGTAAATAATAATAAAGTTAAATTAATAATGGTATATAATTGATGTGAGTCGTTGGCTATGAAACGAACAAACAAGCAAACTCATGATTCATCACACTGAGCACAATTTTTGGTTCCAATTGCATAAACAAGACCTTGGCTTCAAAAACATCTTGATGGAACGGCCTGCGTGGAAAAAAAAAAGGCCATTTGGGTGTCCTATTTTTAGAGCCCATCTGGTGGTCACTGAAGCTA
The DNA here is from genome assembly GCA_029204185.1 of Lerista edwardsae. Lineage (NCBI taxonomy): Eukaryota > Metazoa > Chordata > Lepidosauria > Squamata > Scincidae > Lerista > Lerista edwardsae. The sequence continues at coordinate 4,428,104 of JAJKFI010000093.1, forward strand.
ACCTCTTGTTTCCTGCCAGGTTGCAATTTCAGCAACTGTATGAAACTCAAAAAACAACCCTGGTGTGTGTGTGTGTGTGTGTGTGTGTGTGTGTGTGTGTGTGTTTGTGTGTGTGTGTGTGTGTGCGCGCATGAAATTCAGCACTGCAGTTGCAACATCCATCAGTCATGCTGCAGAAGAAAGCCAGAGGCATGACTTTTTTTTTGCAAGATTTGTATCATTTTAAATTAGCTCAACAGATGTGTTGTGTTGTTTCCTTGAAATCATCTTGCCTGATGCGCCTAACTCCATGTTAAGCTTATGCTCTTAATTAAACTTGATTAAATTAATTGATTAGCTATGGCGAACCTAGACAACTTAATAAAAAGCCAAGACATCACCCTGCCAACAAAGGTTTGCCTAGTCAAAGCGATGGTTTTCCCAGTAGCAATGTATGGCTGTGAGAGCTGGACCATAAGGAAGGCGGAGCGCCGAAGAATAGATGCTTCTGAATTGGAGAATTCTCTTGAGAGTGTTGGAGAAGACTCTTGAGAGTCCCCTGGACTGCAAGGAGACCCAATTGGGCAATCCTCCAGGAAGTCAAGCCAGGTTGCTCCCTGGAAGGACAAATCCTGAAGCTGAAGCTCAAGTACTTTGGCCACCTCCTGAGAAGAGAGGACTCTTGAGAAAAGACCCTCATGCTGGGAAAGATGGAAGGCCAAAGGAGAAGGGGGCAGCAGAGGATGAGATAGATAGTGTCACAGAAGCGATGAACATGAAATTGGGCGAACTCTGGAAGCTAGTGGAGGACAGGGAGGCCTGGTATGCTGTGGTCCAGGAGATTGCAAAGAGTCGGACATGATTTAGTGACTGAACAACAACAACAACAACAACAACAACAACAACAACAACAACAACAACAACAACATATTAATTGATTAATTGGTTCTACACCTACAATTCCCACAACGCTGCCCAAATATCTAGGGTTTGGGCAGGTTTTCCATCACGGTCAAAAGAGTATTTCTTGATCTAGCCATAAAGCTGTTGATCCTAGCAAAGCCGCTCTTCTTGACCAAGACAAGACAACTACCAAGGTCATCTTTACTGGACTCCTTGCCAAATTGTCCTGTAGCAGCCAAGGGGTGTGCGCGGCATGCTCCCGAGAGATCAAATGATCATCACATCTGCAGAAATCAAGGCTCTAAAGGAGTCTTAAAGGATCTCAATAGACTAGCTCCTGTGGGGAAACCTAGGCCCTCTCAGCATAAGCCAATTGACTCCATCAATTTGACCCCAAGCCCAGTGGAAATCTTGAGTCCAGACAATATAATATTGACATGGCCCTTGACACACTCTGCTTGGCCCGATGCCCAAAACCTGTACAAGGGCCAATTTGTTCGTTGCCCATCACAGAAAATGATATCCAATCTCTTAATGACTTTAAACTTGATTTTGTAGTGTGGGGCTACAAAATGATCTTTGACTCCAAGTAGGAGAGGCCACAGAGTTCAATCCTAACCTGGAGTTTGGCCGGCATAGTTAGGCCAGCACAAGGGACACCGTAAAGTGTGTTTGGACCACTCTTGGAGTCAGGGAAGATGGTGCATGTTTGTGTGTTGGCCTCTCTGACTCTGAGAGTGGTCCAGACATACTTTATGGTGTCCCTTGTGCTAGTCAGACTTTGCTTTATTTACCTCATATTTACCTCAGAATTTTACCTCAGAAATTTACCTCAGAATGCCAGATACAAGAGAGCGGTGTTTGGACCACTCTCAGGCAGGATGGCGCACGTCTGTGTGCTGGCCTCTCTGACTCCAAGAGTGGTCCAAACATACTTTACGGTGCCCCTTGTGCCAGCCAAACTTTGCTGGCCTAACTGTGCCAGCCTAACTCTAGGGTAAGATTGTGCCCTTAGCTATGCCACTGCTATCACCTACTCCCTGATGCCTCCTGTGTAGCCACCCCATTGGGCCCTGGGCCTCTTGTTGGCTTACTGGGTGATGGAGGAGAGCAGCAGTATCAAGGTTGGATCTTACACTGTGGTAGGTAAAAAAAGACGCAAGCACAAAGCAAAACATCTGGGGGGACCGACGGAAACGACGCATGCTTAGTGTTGCATGCATTTTGAGCCCCAGCAAAACATAGTTCACTTGACCGGCCAAAAGGAAAGCAAAACAGCTCATACGTTACAACTTCCCCAATTGTTGGTAACCGTAAACAGTTCTTAGAAGTTTGAGCAAGGAGGCGAATCCTTCCGAGCAGGATCTGAGCCACATGACAGGATCTTTGAAGGTGCCATCAATTTCAAGCCAGGGACCATTGAACCGGAGCCTTGGTCATGGCTACTGAAAATCTGCAGTATTTTGGGGTAGTCAACTTTGGTTGGACCACCCGGTTTTTGCTTGCTACAATAGCCATGTATGAACTGAAGATTAAGAAATAACAGAGTATGATTAATGGAATACAAACCTAATTTAGGTCAGGACTGGGCCCTTAGTGAAGTAGTAGTTGTGGAGGCCTTCTCAAAGTAAGGGAATATTTGTTCCTTTATCTTGGAGCTGTATTACCTTGGTACCTTGGAAAGTTGGTTAGGATTGCACCCTTAAGCATTTGCTCAGCCCTCTTGGTGAGATCAAAGTGAGGAAGACAGGGCCAGCTCTGGCAGCGGCGGGGCACAATGTGGGGCATTCCTGCGGGGCCCCCAACCCTCCCTGCGGGGCCCCCCCACTCACCAAGAAGAGCGCTGATTGTGCCACATGCAAAGCACGGCATGTGGAAGGAGTTGGTGGTGAGAGCATCACATCATCGCCAACTGCTTCCAGGTAGCCCACCTTGGGCTGTTCAGAGGCAGAGGCAGGTGGGAGAGACCCAGGTCAAGCTGCTCTGCTTGCCCCACTGACTTGCAGCCCATCGAGATCCCAGCTGCAGCCACAGGCAAGTTGCTCACCCTGCTTGTGCGGGGGCCCCTGAAGCACGGGGCCTGATGTGACGCCATTGGTCACATTGGCTTAAAGCCGGCCCTGGAGGAAGAAGTGACTCCCTTTGGCCAGGTCTGGCTCTTAATTTTTCTGCCAGCAAACTGTGAATCATCCTTGGGCACCATCTTCCTATGCAAAGGGGAGGTTCCAAGCATGGTGGGGGGTAGACCCCAGTGGTGGCCTCTTCCTGTTTCTCTGGCTGGACCTCCATGTATGGACATTATGCACACATTTCATCTTCTCTCCTCCAGGTGTCTCCCACCTCACCTGGAGCCCCAGTTACCAAGTGACTTGACCCCTGAGCTGGGGATTGGGCAGGTAGATGGAGGAAAAGTCCATCATGGCTTACAAGCTGTGATGGGTCTATGCAGCCTCCTTGTTTTAGAAGTAGGCAGCCTGTCTCTGAATGCAAGAGTGTGGCAACAGGATGCAGGGATCTTGTTGACTTGAGTGCTCCCCAAGGCATCTGGCAGGCGACTGTGGGATTCAGGAAGCTGGACTAGATGGGCCTTTGGCCTGATCTAGCAGGGCAATTCTTATGTTCTTAGGATAGCAAATTCTCTTTTATTTACTTCATATTTACCTCAGAATTTTACCTCAGAAATTTACCTCAGAATGCCAGGTGCAAGGGAGTGGCAACAGGATGCAGGCACCTTGTGGTCTCGTGTGCTCCCTGAGGCATCTGGTGGGCTACTGTGAGATGCAGGAAGCTGGACTAGATGGGCCTTATCCAGCGGGGCTCTTCTGCTGTCCTTAGGACTAACCTGTGAAGCTAGATCTGGAGGGGAGAAGCTGGATGAGGACCCAACATTTCCAGCATTGATGCAGCCATGCTGAAGGGGTGCACGCTGCACCCTGTGGTGGTGGGGATCGGTCACAGAGACTTCCTCAAGGTTAGGGGACATTTTTTCCCCTTACCTCAGTGCTGCATTGCAGCTGCGTCAGCACTGGAAAGTTGGATAAGATTGGGCCCTGAGGGATATGTAGTTGGCCCTAGGGCAATTGGAAGTGTATATCCCAGATAGCTTGCTTCGCCTCCTGCCCCCTATTTCTGAACCCCTGTGGCATTTTGAAAAGAAAAGCCTTTTTCACATGCCCAGAACGTTTATGGTTGATCACCAACCATTAGGGCATCACCTACAGGTTCACTTATATTTAGGATGGAAGCAGTAATATGAAATACACCATTATTTTTCTTATCAAAATTTATTTATTTCTCATATTTCTGCTCTGCCTTTCTCTTACTAAAGGGACCCAATTATTAGTGTATTAGGGTGCAATCCTAACCTGGAGCTAGGCCAGCAAAGTTAGGCTAGCAAAGTTTGGCTGCCACAAGGGACACCGTAAAGTGCATTTGGACCACTCTTGGAGTCAGGGAGGATGGCGCACGTCTCTGTGTTGGCCTCCCTGACTCTGAGCGTGGTCCAAACATACTTTATAGTGTCCCTTGTGCTGGCCAGACTTTGCTTTATTTACCTCATATTTACCTCAGAAATTTACCTCAGAATGCCAGATACAAGGGAGTGGCATTTGGACCACTCTCAGTCAGGGAGGATGGCACACATCTGCGTGCTGGCCTCTCTGACTCCGAGAGTGGTCCAAACATACTTTATAGTGTGTCCCTTGTGCCTGCCAAACTTTGCTGGCTTAAGTATGTTGGCCTAACCCCAGGTTTAGGTTTGTGCACTAATACAGTAATAATTGGGTCCGCTTAGGAGGAGAAAGGCAGAGCAGAAATATGATAAATCAATAAATATATTGTTCCATCAATTGCACAGTACACAGAGTGAAAAGAGGTGTCTCTACCCCAGTGGGCATACAATCTAGATTTTGACACAAAGGAGACATCACACAGAGAGATGTGGGATAGAAGTGGGTCAAACTGGGAAAACTTGTGCAATTGCTTCAGTTTTAGTTACAGAAGAGAATGAGGACCGTTGTTTGATGGGTGGCCCAAAATGCATTTCTCCCTTGAGATGCACTTTGCCATCTAATCATTTCTGAGCAGGCCATTCCAGAGTGTAGGAAAATTTAGTGCGGTCTCAGCTGCCAAGCAAACAGTAAGAATGGAAAAAAACAACAACACCCCATGATCATAATGCCCAATTCCCCGGCGCATGAAATTGCACCCACATGGAGAAAAGTCAGTTCCTTTCACTTCCTGGAGAGAGGCTGGCAAATCTATGACATTTTTTTCCTTGCCCGTGGGCTATCTTTTGAAGCAAAGCCTTCTTTTAAAATGTCAAACTGAACATTAAATCAAGCCATCGCTCTCGGATCATTTCTGAACTGCAGTTGTCTTGCATGCGGTTTCACGGGGCTTCAGCCAGCTGTGGCTTTCAGCTACTCAAGTGTCAAGCTCTCTGCTTCTAATTTCAGCACAGATATGCAAAGGCCTTTCTTGCTGCAAAGAGCGGGCCACTTGATCCTTGCTTCATGTTCAAAATGGCTGCCGGTGATCAAGTTTCTGAGCGCTCACCGGGCCCATGTTTTTGCCACTATTGGAGGTGATCCAGGGCACAATCCTAATCTGGAGTTAGGCCAGCACAGTTAAGCCAGTATGTCTGGACCACTCTCGGAGTCAGAGAGTACATAAACATGGTCCAAACACTTTACGGTGTCCCTTTACTGGCCAGACCTTCCTTTATTTACCTCATATTTACCTCAGAATTTTACCTCAGAAATTTACCTCAGAATGCCAGATACAAGGGAGTGGCGTTTGGACCACTCTTGGAGTCAGGGAGGATGGTGCACGTCTGTGTGCCGGCCTCTCTGACTCAGAGAGTGGTCCAAACGCGCTTTACAGTGGCCCTTGTGCCGGCCAAACACTGCTGGCCTAACTGTGCCAGCCTAATTCCAGGTTACGATTGTGCACTCAGTCTCATGGGTCAGTTCTGAGTTAAGTACATCTACTTCTTGTTACATAGTGCAGTTGTGTTTCCTTTTTCTGGTTATTTGGCTATAAAGTTTGATAGCAGACAGATAGTCCAATGGGAGTTGTTTCATGGCATTATGCATTAGATTACCCATCAAATGATATGTAATGAAGTTGGGCAGGGGGAAGCACATTAAGAGCGCAATCCTACCCTGGAGTTTGACCGGCACAAGTTAGGTCAGCAACGTTTGGCAGGCACAAGGGACACAGTAAAGTATGTTTGGACCGCTCTCAGAACCAGAGAGGCCAGCACATAGACATGGTCCAAACACACTTTACGGTGCCCCTTGTGCCGGCCACACTTGTGCTGTTCTGTTTGCACACAGACATGCGCCATCCTCCCTAACTCCGAGAGTTTTGCCCCCCGCTCTCTGTCCCTCAATAAGGGATCCAATAAGGTTGCAGTTTATTCAGCTACTCATTAAACTGTTAACCCCCACTCCTGCCCAGTGTTTTCCCATTTTAGTACTAACTAGTCCTTTTGTGGGATAAAATCCGAGAGGATATAGAGTAGGGCTTGTTTTCTTCCATATAATCTTACCTTTCCTCCCAGGTCTTCAGAGGGCTGTTCTCACTGTGCCTCCGCTGGTAGATTTGGGATCAATCCTGTGGAGTCTTGCTTTATAATGTCCCTGTTTTTTAAGGCACTTGCTGGGTATGATGTTTATGAACATCATGAACATGCCGGGTATGGTGTTCATTTGGGAATGTGGTGAGAAGGCCAGCTGGCAGAAGAACGGAGTCCAACTTTGAGGACCTGTCCAGGCTGGACTTATGATCACCTCCTGAAGCTCACTGTCACACGGCCAGGGGAGAGAACCACACTGTGAAGGCTACATCTGGGACTGAGGAGTCGGTGAATCGCTGAATACTGTCTATTTGTAAAAAACCCATTGAAAAACAGTGGTTTAGACTAGCCTGACAATGCCACCTTGGGCATTTGATTCGGCCTGGGAAAGGCGGGGTGTAAATTCTTCAAACTAAAATAAAAATAAAAATTTTAGGACTTTCGATATTGCTGATCCACTGCATGTGATTGTATTGCATTGATGTGCTTGTTTTGACTTGCCTGGAGTGAGTTTCCTTCACCAATCAGATTCTGGGTGGAAACAAGCCTTGAAGCTACTGGTGTGAAGAATAAATACATGGGTGGGGGAACAATCCTACCTCCCCAAACTGGATACTGGATACTGAGCCTGGAGAAGGGAAGACGGAAAAGGGGATATTATCAGCATAGAGGGCAAAGACTTGTTCTCTATTGCCCCAGAGGACAGGACTAGATCTAATTGGCTGAGGTTACAGGAGCACAGATTTCATTTGAACCAAGGGTGCAAATCCCAACTAAACTAACTTTCCAGCACTTGGGCAAGGGCAATGCAGCCCCAAGAGAAGGCAACAAACATTCCCTTACCTTGAGGAGGCCTCTGGGGCTGCCCCCAACTGCAGGATGCAGTACGTGCCCCATTGGCACAGCTATGTCAGTGCTGGAAATTTGGATAGGATTGCACCCTAAGAGCTGTTTGGGTTGGGAGAGTTAAAACAGATAAAAGGAAGTACTTTTTTACCCAGCAGGTAGTTAACTTGTGGAACTCTTTGCCACAGGAGGTGGTGATGGGATTGGGCCTAGATGCCTTTAATAGGGGATTGGACAGATTTCTGGAAGAAAAGTTCATCATGGGCTATAGGCCATGATGGATTGTGCAACCTCCTTACATTAGTAGTAGGCAACTTCAGAGTACCGGGTGCAAGGGAGTGGCAACAGGATGCAAGCATCTTGTTGTCTCATGTGCTCCCTGAGGCACCTGGTGGGCCGCTGTGATATCCAGGAAGCTGGAGTAGATGGGCCTTTGGCCTGATCCAGCGGGGCTCTTCTTATTTTCTTACGTTGTTATGTTTGACAACAGAATCAATCATGGGGTGGTGGAATCTCCTTCCAAGAATATCTTCAGGCATTGGGGAAGACCTCTATTGAGAATGTTCTATTTAAGTGGTTACCAAACCGTCTGGACCCATCAGTGGGTCACGAAACAATTTCAGGCGCATCTCAAAGCAACTAGGGCAGCCACACTGAAAATATGGGAAGCTGGGGTACTGGAAATGGGGAAGGGCATGTGTGAAGGGGGGGTGTTTTGCTTGTGTCAAGGTTGTAAGTGGGCTTTTTTTCTTTCTGATTCACTTTGCTATTGGAAAGTGGCTGAGATATAACCCAACTTTTCAGGAAAGCAGCAGGCTCTGGCATCACAACAATGGCACTTCCAGCCATGACATCACTTTTGGGGGTCCCGGTGCTAAAAAGTTGGAGAACTCCTTTTCGATCTAGTTCTTGCTAGATAGTTCTCCTGCATCAAGCAGGAGATTAGATTAGGAGGTTTAGAAAGTCTCCTCTAGCTCTAGGATATCTCCGTGTGTTTCTCAAAGTCAACCGAATTATTGAATAAGACCACAATCCTAAACTGGAGTTAGTCAGGCAGTTAGGCCAGCAACGTTTGGCTGGCTCAAGGGACACCGTAAAGCGTGTTTGGACCCCTCTCGGAGTCAGGGAGGATGGCGCACGTCTGTGTGCTGGTCTCTCTGACTCCGAGAGCGGTCCAAACATACTTTACGGTGTCCTTTGTGCTGGCCAAATTTTGCGGGTCTAACTCCAGGTTAGGATTGCACCCTCATTCACATTAACTCTCTAGGATACCTGTGTGTGTTTCTCAAAGTCAACCCAACTGTAGAACCATTCACATTAACATTTTCGGGAAATAGCCCTTCCATGAAGCTAAGCAATTAATCAATTGCTGTCTTGCAAGAGAGGAAGACAAACGATGAACAAAAAAAATAAAATGTGTTTTTTCAGTGGAGTCTTACAAGACACCACATGTTTTCTCCGTTTTCGGCCTGTCATGAGTCACTGGTACCTTAGAGCAGTTTCGCTTCCTTTTCTGGAGATGTTTGGCTGATGTGTTCTAGTTTCTGATTCGCCGTTTGCGAGAGAGAAGGAGTAAATTTAGGCCTTGGGAGTTCCCCATGACTAGCACAGCTGCACTGAAACCCAGGTGAGGTATAGACAGGGGCCATCATATCTTTTAGTACTAACAATCCCCCAAACAGTGTTTCCCAATATTACTATACCTTTATTATTATTGCATTAATTCCCATTTATGTAGCTCTCTGAATCTAACTGGATATCCTTCTTCCATAGGTTTGATCATTCTTCTATCCACCTTTTTGAATCTCTCTATGAAGATAAGATGTACATTAAATTATGACCTTGGTGGTAGAGCCCATGCATACATTCAAAAGCTCAACTCTCTTTAATTTTAAATCATTTCTGTTCTGCATTTCCTGCCTTTAGGCAGCCCATTGCAGCTTAGAATAAAATGAAACAAAAAGAAAATCAGATAAGTCACCATCAAAACCATTGAAGGCTGCGTCGTATCTGAAGGACTGTCATAAGGAAGAAGGGACAAATTTGTTCTCCTCTGCCTTTGACAGTAGAACTAGGTCCAATGGGTACAAACTGCAAGAGGGGAGATTCTGGCTGGAGATCAGGAAGAATTTCTTGACGATTAGGGCGGTTCGGCAGTGAAACAGATTGCCAAGGGAGGTGGTAGATTCTCCCTCATGGGAGACCTTCAAGCAGAGGCTCGACAGGCCCCTGCTGGAGATGCACTAGGAGAATTTCCTGCTTCAGGCAGGGGAGTGGACTAGATGACCTTGTAGGTCCCCTTCCAACTCTGTGATTCTATGATCTGCAAAGTCAAAATCCACAATTGAAGAACCATGCTGTGTAATGTCGCAAGCATAAATATCACCTCCAATCAAAAACTGAATGAGAAAGCCAGGTTTTAACACATCTGCTAAAGGAGTAAAAGGTATGGGCCAAATGAACCTCCATGAGGAGGGCATTCGACATGGTTGGTGCCACTGCCAAGAAGACCCTGTTCTTTGTGGATAACCTCCATGATTCCATGACAGGAAAAGTCCATCGTGGGCTATAGGCCATGATGGGTGGTGCAACCTCCTTACATTAATAGTAGGCTACTTCAAAATGCCAGGTGCAAGGGAGTGGCAACAGGATGCAAGCATCTTGTTGTCTACTGATGTCCCTGAGGCACCTGGTGGGCCACTGTGAGATACAAGAAGCTGGACTAGATGGGCCTTTGGCCTGATCCAGAGGGGCTCTTCTTCTGTTCTTAAGGCCCAGACTGGGTTGCAAGTGATCATAGTATAGCTCCCTCCGCACAGATAGGAGAGCAAATTCTCTTTTATTTTCCTCAGAAGTTTACCTTAGAAATTTATCTCAGAATGCCAGATACAAGGGCGCAGCAACAGGATGCAGATATCTTGTGGTCTTGGGTGCTCCCTGAGGCACCTGGTGGGCCACTGTGAGATACAAGAAGCTGGACTAGAAGGGCCTTTGGCCTGATCCAGCAGGGCTCTTCTTATGTTCTTATGACTCTGAAGGCTACTGCAACCAGAACCTCCATGGGGAAGACATTCCACATGATTGGTGCCTTGACCAAGATGACCCTGCTCCTAGTGAACACCTTCCATGACCTTGAAGGCAAGATAGCTCTGTGACCAAAATCTGAGTTGATGATTTGGGAGGTGTATATGGAAGGCAACCGTTCTTAAGCTATCCATGTCCCAAAACCATTAAAGGATTTGAAGGTCCTAGTCAATAGCTTGAATTGAGAAACAAACAGGTGGTCAGTGCAATTCATGCACTGGGTGATTTGGTCTACCGAGGGGACCCGATTAATGGCTGCCACATTTTGGCCAATTGAAGTTTCCCAGGGTTCTTCATGGAAGGCTCCACACAGAGGGTATTAGTCCAACCAGAAGGTTACTAAAGTGTAGATCATTGTAGCTCGAGCAGACATTTCCAGGAAAGGTCACTGTGGAATAAATGAAGATAAGGGCTCCCTGTCACAAAGTCACTTTGGCCTACAATAGAAGCAGTGTATCAAAGAACATCTCAAGAACATGGCCCAAAGCCCATCTAGTCCAAAAGCCCATCAAGTCCAGCTTCTTGTATCTCACAGTGGTCCACCAGGTGCCTCAGGGAGCACATGAGACCACAAGATACCTGCATCTTGTTGCCACTCCCCCGCATCTGGCATTCTGAGGTAAAATTCTGAGGTAACTATGAAAGATTTGCTATCCTGTCTATAGGAAGGGGGCTATAACAACTTGCAACTCAGTCTGGGCCTTAAGAACAGCAGAAGAGCCCTGCTGGATCAGGCCAAAAGCCCATCTAGCCCATCTAGCTTCCTGAACCTCACAGTGGCCCACCTGGCCCCTCCTCAGAGAGCACCAGAGCACAACAAGATCCCTGCATCCTGTTGCCACTGTATCTGCCATCCTGATATAGGCTACTTTAAAACCAGAAGGTTGTGTGTATCCATCATGATTTGTAAGATGTGCTGGACTTTTCCTCCATCAATCTATCCAATCCACTTTTAAAGTAATCTAGGCAGGGGTATCCGAAGCCAGTGGTCACCTAGAACCAGGATGGAGTAGCAGTGGTTTGGGAGTTAAGCGTGGACCTGGAAGATCCCAGTTCAAATGCCTGCTCAGCTGTGAAGCCTCCTGGGTGACCTTGGGCCAGTCACTCTCTCTCCACCTTCCCTAACTCACAGGGTTGTTGCTGTGAGGACGAAAAGAGGAGAGGAATTATGTACACCGCTCTAAGCTCCTTGGAGGAAGGGAGGTATAAAAAGGTGCTAACTAACTAACTAACTAACTAACTAACTAACTAACTAACTAACTAACTAACTAACTAACTAACTAACTAACTAACTA
>JAJKFI010000093.1:4466232-4477130 GCA_029204185.1 Lerista edwardsae
GGCTGACCTGGAAGAGAACAGGAAGCCCTGTTAAGGGTCTAGGTAGGCTATGAATGACTTATAGACCAATCCTAACCAAGCCCCCTTAGCAATGCCGTCATGCCAATGGAGGGTTTCCAGAATCTATGGTTGAATGGTTGTTGCATAGGTCTCCTCAGGTCTCCTAGGTCTCCTAGGGCCATGGTTCTCAAAGTGTTTTGCACTGGGACCCACTTTTTGGAATGATACTCTGTCTAGGACCCACCAGAAGTGATGTCATTCATCTGGGAGTGATGTCATGGCCAGAAGCGCCATTACTGAGAGTGCAATCCTAACCTGGAGGTTAGGTTGGCACAGTTAGGCCTGTCCAGTTTGGCCAGCACGAGGGCCATCGTAATGCGCGTTTGGACCATTCTCGGAGTCAGGGAGGATGGCGCACGTCTGTCTGCTGGCCTCTCAGACTCTGAGAGTGGTCCAAACATACTTTACAGTGTCCCTTGTGCCAGCCGAACTTTGCTGGCCTAATTGTGCTAGCCTAACTCCAGGTTAGGATTTCACCCTGAACTGTCCAGGAAAAAAAAAATGTGCCAGACTTAGGGATATCTGCAGGAATTCTGAAGTTCTCTTACCCTACCCTGTGAGCAATCGATACATTATGTCTTATTGCAAACTGTGTTCAGAGGCGGATCTACAGGGAGGGCAGAGCTCTAAGTGTTGCAAGGAGCCTTACCCTGTCATGTAAATCCCTCCTCTCCCTTGCTGCTGTAGCCAATATGCAACGCCAAGATGTTGTTTTTCCTCTGTGAAGATTGGCTAAAACGGTGCAGGAGAGGAGTGATTTCCACTGCAAGGTAAGGCTTCTTGCAAAACATAGAGCTTTGCCCTCCCTTAGATCTGCCTCTGACTGTGTTTGGACTTCTGCTTGGTTTCAAGAGCATCTTGCCATAGTAGCATAGGTTTTTTTTAAAAAAAATCCTGATTAACAAGCGATTCGGCCATTGATTAATTATTATTAATTGCTCCTTAGTAATTCATCATGCTTTAATTAAAAATGTTCAGTAAAAGCAGAAGTTTAAAACACAAAACATTCAAAAATGCGGTGACTAACCGCAAAAGACAGCCCAATCCTATGCAGGGTTGCTCAGAAGTAAGTCTCATTATAGTCATTGGAGCTTACTCCCAAGTAAGTGCCCATAGGATTGCAGCCAAAGTAAATGCAGTATTATTGTAATCAGGTAGGACTTCAGCAGGCATCTCAAAGAGAAGGGGGGGAAGGAATGATTCCTTCACCTTTCTGGCAGCAATGCGTGTCTATTGCATACCGCACTGGAGCATTATGTTCATTGAGTTCATGGAGCTTGGGCCCAATCCTAGCCAATTTTCCACTGTTGATGCAGCTGTGCCAATGGGTTGTATCCTGCGGTGGTGGTGGTGCAGTCATCATGGAACATTTGTTCCTTTACCCGGGGTTACGTTGTGGGTGCATCAGCACGGAAAAGTGGAATAGGATCAAGCCCATAATTACCTATGATAAAATCAATCTCTCTCTTCTGAAGAAGAATAAAGTCAGACCCAAGTGTCAGTGGTGCTTTGCTGCCGGAATGCTGGGCGGGACATCTGGGTGATCGACAGCCTGCCCGTTGCGTTCCGAAGCATTCCGCCATTTGCGTAACATACGCAAGCGGAGTAATTGGTTACGCAAACGGCGTAATGCTTCGGAACGCATCGGGCGGGCTGTCGATCACCCGGATGTCCTGTCCAGCGTTCCGGCAGCATAACACCGCTGCCAAATGTCATATGTAAGGTTCACAGATCCAAACTGGGACAGAGTGTGTATACCTTTAACCATTGGACAGAACAAGGAATTTGGGCAGGTGCAGCTTTGGAAACCTTTCTTCTTCCATATAATGGTTATAGGCAGTCTGTCCCAGTTTGGCTCTAGGAACCCGAGTTATTTGGCCAAACTAGATACGCACAAGATTGAAAACCAAGTTGCCTCCAGTTACATAGCAGTGACCGGAGACAGAAAAGTCCAGCGAAGGAATCAACTGAACACAAGTCAGGCAGAATCCACCCAAAAGTTATTTTGTAGAAGCCTCTGACATGAATAGAATTTTCATTTCAGTGGGATTTATCCTGGAGAACTTTGTGGTGGACAGTCAGTGCCTCCAGCCTTTAAAAGTACCTAAATCCTACCTTAGAAATGCATTCATCTCTTGATATGGTCACCTCTAAGCCCATCAGTTGCTCCTTTTAAAGATCTTAAAGTCAACTGGGCTAATTATAAATTATACCTTGATTAGGACAAAGTACCCCCCCCCCCAAAAAAGAGAGCAAACTTTGAGTTTAACAAGAAATCTTCAGAGCAAAGAAAAAGAACTTTGGACCATGAAAGGTTCTGGGGAAATAAATTGGTTAGTCTTGACAATGAATGAAGCACAACTCTTTGTTGGTTTTGCTGCAATGGACTAACCCCTCTAGAGCTCATAAACTTTAAGACAATTGCAAACTACAGCGTGTGACTTGTAATATGCCTGGCAATTATGGTTTCCAGACCCAAACTGGGACAGAGTGCCTATAGCTTTAACCAATGTATACAAGAACGAATGTGGGCAAGTGCACCTCATCATGGAAAGGTTTCAAAAGCTGCACCTGCCCAAATTCCCTCTTCTATACAGTGGTTAAAAGTCTGTCCCAGTTTGGATCTGGTAACCCAACTGGCAATACCCTTCTCTTCCCCTAGTGAGGTTTTTTTTTTGGGGGGGGGATGTTTTATTATTTGAGAAGACTCTTGAGAGTCTCCTGGACTGCAAGGAGATCCAATGGGTCAATCCTCCAGGAAGTCAAGCCTGATTGCTCCCTGGAAGGACAAATCCTGAAGCTGAAGCTCCAATACTTTGGCCACCTCATGAGAAGAGAGGACTCTTTAGAAAAGACCCTCATGGTGGGAAAGATTGAAGGCAAAAGGAGAAGGGGGCGGCAGAGGATGAGATGGTTAGACAGTGTCACCGAAGTGATGAACATGAAGTTGGGCGAACTCCAGAAGCTGATGGAGGACAGGGAGGCCTGGCGTGCTGCGGTCCAGGGGGTCGCGAAGAGTCGGACACGACTTAGCGACTGAACAACAACAAAAATATTCAGCCTGATGAAGAGTTGGGACAAACCTGAGAACTTTGTGAGTTTTCATAAATCCTCATTAGAGGTCAAACTACAAAGTGTCTTGTGTAATCCTTTAAACATGAACTGGTTTCTCTGAGCAGAAACCAGTTCAGACTCCTGAACCTAATGCTGAAGCAAATTGGTTAGGCTTCATGGGGCTATACTAGATGCTTAGCTGAGTTTGCTGAGCAGACAAACACTGCTACCCATCTAAATGCTACAGTATTTAGCATTAGATGCTATTTCCATGCTATTGTATGTTTTGGGACCCAGCCGAAAATTGCTCAGAACAGCTATCTGCCCTTTTGATCTTCAAGGTATTGGACAAGGCAAACCTCACTCCACTCAAGCTATCTCGAAATTGGTTTGTTGATTTCAGTGGAACACAGCCTCAAGCCAAAGTATTTAGATTCTGATTGATTTTCATAATCTCTTAAAACATTTTTAGAGAACCTATTCCGATCAATAGGAATTGGCTTTGCATTCAGACAGAAATGAACAAAGAACAGCCATTTTTTTTACAACATATGAAAACTATTTTGAACTCTGTTTTTCCCCCCAGTGCATTTTTTTCCCTGTTTCTGTACATAGGATGAAACTCACCTGAAAAGCCACTTTTCATTTTTCTCTCTCTCATCCCCCCATAAGAATAAATTTATGGTACTAATTCAAATACAGTAGTCCCTATTTTCTAAGTATAACCATAACTACGGCTGATTTTTTGTTGTTGAAAACTGCCTTTTGGGCATTAACAACTGCTTTTTGGCAGTTAAAATATCTGCCAAATATTTATTTTATTATTTTTTTATATATTTGGCGGTTAAAAGAAGAACACAAAACACTGCATTTTGGTGTTCAAGATATTTTCCAGAAATTAAAATAGACTAGTTTTCCAATTAGAAATAATAATGCATCTGCTGACACTATATCACCTGTATCATCTACCTAGTACACTTTTAAAGCATTTCAAATTAATCAAAATGAGAACTTGGACTGATAATGTAGAATAAAAACATATCACACCACAATTTGCTATTTTGATCATGAAATTTTGGAAAACAAATCACCAAAAAACCACAACCTTAGCCATAACTATAGCATGACAAAAGATCAATTTCTGAAATGGTCTTGTTTCATCACTTTTTAAAGAAGGCATCTGGAATTTATTCGATTTTAAAAAATCTAAACCATAAAAATGGGATATAAGTTTCCTTAGCGAATAGGCAGGCATTATAGAATTAGAAAACATCTATAACAATAACCACATAAGTATATATTATTTTCATTTTTCCATAAACTTTACCTGAATATTTTTTGCTCAGTGGAAAAAAGAAGAGGTGAATATGCACATTAAGGACTGGAAACCATTAAATGCAGTATGAACTTTTTTTTCAGGATAGATTCTGATCATAAAATAAAAGCATTTCATGAAGCAAGGATTTAGAAGCGGAGAAAATAGCATATGCATGTTTACTGAAAAGTAAGACCCTGCTTGCTCAATGGGGCATGCTCAAGTTCGAAGATGGATTTAAAGTGAAGGTAGTTAAAAAAAAACACACAGAAACATTTTACAAGTTGATTCAATCAATCAAGGCAGAGAATTTTTCCATGCAAGAAAGAAAGAGACAGGATCATTAAGGCAAATCAGTGCGTCATGCAACAGATTCATGGCTAGACACAGAGACAGGGGTTTGGAAGGAAAAACAGAACAAATTTAATCCAAAACGAATGGAAAGGGGTTGTAAAGGTGTTTTTAAGCGACTTACCTGTGATTGTCAGTTTGCTCCCGCCGCCGAAGATATACGCACAGTGACTCATGGCCATACAAAAATACTCGCACCAGAAAGTGACTTCTGCTTTTTGATACGCCGTTTCATGTTGGTGACAAGTGTGAGATGGAGGGCAATGAAAGGCAAGACTTTTGGGGGGACAGCGCCCATGTTTCTCTTTGCGGCAGAAAATACTGGCTCTAGTTTGGGTGGAGAATCACTCATCGGGAAAAGATGACTGCACCCCCAATCTGGCAATTTTCTTAGGCATTTCAGGAGCCCCAATACTGGCTCTAGTTAGGATGGAGAATCACCCATTGATTGTCCCCAAATCTGGTTATTTTCTTTGGCATTCAGGAGCTCCAAGGTGTGTACAAATAGCTATGACCTACACATGTAACATGGTAAAGATTCCAGCTGCCAGTGAAAAGCAGGTCCAGAGATACTGTACATCTTCTGGGCTCCTAGAGTGGTACCAGCAGATCTAAGCAGTACCAGCAGATCTAAGTGGTACCAGCAGATTCCACAGATCTAAGCCAACTTACTCTGCAAGAGTGGGTGCTCATTCCATTGTGGGTTGTGTCATCCCATTGCATTCTCCAGAGTTGGCATTCAGATTTTCCAAAAAAGGGAAAACCTGAAGTCCGTTTCAGGGTTCTTCCTAAGGAGAAAGAACTGAGAATGCTCAAGAGAAGCTGAGCAAGCTCACGTACGATCCACGAAGCTTCTCACCAGGGTTCTAGCTACACATCCATAAATTAACCATCCATTTCATGATGTGGCTGGAGAATGTGCATCCATTGAAAGCATCTAGACTAGCATCTGAAAGCCATTTTTAAGGCACATAAGACATGTTTCATTGTGGCCAAAAATGATTCAACATCCAGATTCAAATTGGATGCATCTCCTGTAACATATTCTCTGCTTGTGAAGACATTTACGGTACTTATTCATTCACATTTTTATACCACCCTTTCTCCAAGGACTTCAAGTTAGTGTGCATGGTTCCTCCCATCCTTTGGTCCTTACAAGTCATATTGGGTTTAATGGGGCTTACTCCCAGGAAAGCGTGCATAGGATTGTAGCTTTACAGCGTAATTTGATGCATGCCCATTGAACATGTGCTGTTCAGTAGGCTTACTCCCAGGAAAGTGTGTATACAATTGCAGCCTTCGACTCTGATGTTCTTCAAGTTCTTCGCTCTGCCAGTACAGTTCTCTTCATTGGGGCTCAGATTTATTTCAAAGTTTGCGGTTCCCCCCTTTCTTAACTGAATTTTTTCTGGATCAATATGTCTCTCTAACCAGTAACCATATCCTTAAACCCATACATCCTTTGTCTGCATACACCATTCCCCTTCATCTTTTGCCTGGATTAGGATGTGTACGTGTGCAATATGTAATATATAATAGAATTGTAAAGGGAAATTCTCTCTCCCCCACCCCCCGACTCAGCTCTATGGAAGTAACATAAGGGATGTTCTCAATTACCAATTCAAAGAATCCCACTGAGGATGCAATCCTAACCTGGAGTTATGCCAGCACAATTAGGCCAGCTAAGTTTAGCCAGCACAAGGGACACTATAAAGTATGTTTGGACCACTCTTGGAGTCAGGGAGGATGGTGCACGTCTGTGTGCTGGCCTCTGACTGTGAGAGTGGTTGAAACATACTTTATGGTGTCCCTTGTGCTGGCCAGACTTTGCTTTATTTATCTCATATTTACCTCAGAATTTTACCTCAGAAATTTACCTCAGAATGCCAGATACAAGGGAGTGGTGTTTGGACCATTCTCGGAGTCAGGGGGGATGGAGCACGTCTGTGGGCTGGCCTCTCTGATGCCAGGAGTGGTGCAAACATACTTGTGTTCCTTGTGCCGGCCAAACTTTGCTGGCCTAACTGTGCCACCCTAACTCCAAGTTCAGATTGTGTTGTGAGTAGAATTGATCCCACAACACCCTTCTTTCAACTAATATTCAAGCAATGTTTCCTGCAGAACCATTGCTTGGTTCAACCTCATTTTGTCCAATGTAGGGTGAGAAAATTACACAGAGGCAAAGCTCTTGGGGAAAAAGCCACTATTTTGCTTACCTGTAGAGCAGTCCTGCTGTTCCCCGGATCTTGTTTTGAAGGAGGAGAGCCAAGGTTCATGTTTATAAAATCCGGTTTCTTTGGAGAACTTCAAGTGGTTCATTTCCAGACAATATAGTTGCCACATCCTTCACAGAAGGATGGAGGTGGAATTTGATAGCTCCATTTCTTCAGGAAATCCATGCTGCTTGCCCAAAATTCCTGGGCAGCTGGGTGTGATTTGCCCGACTTCTCAGATCATTTCATTTCAGAACAATCCCCGGTTATTGGGTTGGAAATGACATTTTCCAAGATGACAAAAATTGATATTTCCAGAATAGACAGTTGCTTCAAATCCAAAAAAATAAAAATAAAAAATGTAATCCAGTTGGTCCAATCCTGCACCTTTTAAGATTTCCAGACTGTAGCCCACATCTTACCTTCAAAGCATTCTTTGAAAAACCCACAGCCGACTGAGCATAGATTCCACAGGAATTAGGCAATGGCGCATTGCCTTTCAGCAAAACCTGCTTTTTCACCCTATTAAGATCCACCAAAGCGCCCTTTGTGGTTCCAAAAGCTTCCAAATGTACACCGAAACAGCCCATTTTTGGTCTCTCCAATGGACAAAAAGATCCACACCATGCGCGTGTCTTCAGAGACACTGTTCACATAGTCAATGGCACCAATTTGAGCTGCACATCCTTCTTTGCACATGAGGAACATCAGGCAGTGATGCTTGACCAATCAACCGTCATGCATGTGCAACTGTTTCTGAAACCACAGAAGAGCAGTTTTGTCACATGAAGCTTCCGATCCTCTGACTTGGTGCTCCTCTGTGCAACCATATCTAACAAACCACCATGCGCCCACACATTCCAATCATAGATTAAATGGAAACATCTGTCAGTGTGGACAGTTAGTGGCTAAAATGGGGGGGGGGGCAGAAGGCTTATTGGTCCAGCTATTAGAAAAGGTGTCTGTTGCTTCTGTACATCTGCACAGCCTATAATTAATCTCTGTACATCTGGAAAAATCTTGTTTTTCCAACAGTGTTCCAAGTTCTGCATCTCTGGGGATGCCTTGCCACAATTATGTTTGTGTGAGCTTTCTGGGGCGGTGGTTCTATTCTGGCCCTCTCTTTCCAAGATCTTTTGAAGATCAATGTCTGACTGGATGGGAAGGTACTAGAGTTGGTCCTAAAGGTTTAAAAAAATGAAACTTGTCCTGTCTTCCCTATGAAAGCCTTTCAGAAGTGAGGCCCCTGCTGTTTTTAAAAAGGAGGATTTCACTTATAAACACATGAACTAACAGCTCTTTTATCTATGAGTTTATCAATTGAGAGCACAATCCTAACCTGGAGTTAGGCCGGCATAAACTAAGCCAGCAACATTTGGCCCGCACAAGGGCCAACATAAAGCATTTTTGGACTACGCTCGGAGTCAAGGAGGATGGTGCACGTCTGTGTGCTGGCCTCTCTGATTCCGAGAGTGGTCCAAACATACTTTACAGTGTCCCTTGTGCTGGCCAAACTTTGCTGGCTTAGTTTATGCTGGCCTAACTCAGTTTAGGATTGTGCCCTGAGAGCTGGAAGAGTGAGAACAGATAAAAGGAAATACTTTTCTACCCAGCGGGTAAATAATCTGTGGAACTCCTCGCCACAGGAGGTGATGATGGCATCCGGCCTAAATGCCTTTAAAAGGGGTCTAGACAGATTTCTGGAGGAAAAGTCCATTGCAGGCGATAAGCTATGATGGTTACTGCAACCTCCTTATTTTAGAGGTAGGCTACCTCAGAGTGCCGGATGTAGGGAGTGGCAACAAGATGCATGTATCTACTTGTCTTGGGTGTTCCTTAAGGCATCTGGTGGGCCACTGTGAGATACAGGAAGCTGGACTAGATGTTTTATTTACCTCATATTTACCTCAGAATTTTACCTCAGAATGCTAGATACAAGGGAGTCGCAATGAGATGCACATATCTACTTGTCTTGGGTGTTCCCTGAGGCATCTGGTGGGCCACTGTGAGCTGAACTAGATGGGCCTTTGGCCTGATCCAGTGGGGATTTTCTGATGTTCTGATGTTCTTCATGCAGGCTATAGTCCCAAAGACACTTACTAGGGTATTATATAATGACTACTTACTCCTTGCGCACTTTACACACTTACTATTGAGCCCAGTGGGATTGACTTCCAAATCAACATGCACATGCTTTGTCATTCATACTTGTCTTCCCCACAAATCCCCTAGTGACTCACAGTTGCGCGAGGGGAAACATATTGCCGGGGAGGCTGTCTTCCATTCCCAACTGCTTTTTCATTGTGCGCCCATCTGCTTGGTGGTTTCTGGATGAGCTTTCTGTTTTTCTGGCTCAGTACTCAAAGGAAATCAGAAAGCTCTGTTTGGGTAATATTCATGTCCATTGGGACACAGTGCGGTGGTTGTTGATGAATCTGTAGTCATTCCATAGATGTGCATTGATGGATACGGCAGGTGTATAGGCAGAAATTTTGTGGTGAGGCCCTAAGGAATTGGTGCAAAAACCCCTCAACCTAACAACAGATACGTAACAACAGATACATAACCTAACAACAGATACGTAACAACTAATATGTTTAAGGGTGCAATCCTAACCTGGAATTATGCATGGGAGGGATAGAGTTGATAGAGGAATGTTCTTTTCCCTCTCTCACAACACCAGAACCAGGGGACATCCACTGAAATTGAGTATTGGGAGAATTAAAACAGACAAAAGGAAATACTTTTTTACCCAGTGGGTAATTAAGCTATGGAACTCCTTGCCATGGGAGGTGGGGATGGCGTCTGGCCTAGGTGCCTTTCAAAGGGGATTGGACAGATTTCAGGAGAAAAAGTCAATCTCAGGCTATGTCTTGTGTGCTCCCTGAGGCACCTGGTGTATCTCACAGATATAGGAAGCTGGACTAGATGGGCCCTTGTTCTTATGTTCTTATAGAGTTAGGCTGGCACAGTTAGGCCAGCAAAGTTTGGCTGGCACAAGGGACACCGTAAAGTATGCTTGGATCATGTGCAGAGTCAGAGAGGCCAGCACACACACATTCACTATCAAACCCTGACTCTGAGAGTGGTCAGAAGTGCAGAAAGCCTCGATATGTGTTTTTATTTCATTATCTCTGAAAAATTACACCTCTATGTATTGGGGATGCAACATTGCTAGGGATTTTTTTTTCAGTGATCAACACAGAATACCAAATAATGAGAATTTCTACAGAGCTACATAAAATGAAATTTTATGTAGGTCAAAATATGAAAAAAAAAACTATCACTTTTTTCAACCCCTGCTAACTGGGCAAGAGGCACTTTTCCAAGTGGTATTCTTCTTACAATTAGCAGGGGGAGAGCAATTGTCCCTCTTCACCCCTGCACAGTGTCTTTTCTAGTGGCTGTTGCTGGGGGTGTCCTGCATTTTTCTTTTTTGATTGTGAGCCCTTTTGGGACAGGGAGCCATTTAACTATTGTTATTATTTGCCAGTAAACGGCTTTGTGAACTTTGTGTTGTAAAGCGGTACATAAATACTGTTGGTTGGTTGGTTGGTTTTGCTTATTTTTTGACAGAGACCAAATCCACAAGAAATAATACCCCTTTTGTTTATTTTTGACCCAGTTTTGAGGAATCCACAAATAGTTTTCAGCAAGGGATCAGGAGGAGGAGTGGCAGAAACAGGAGGAAGCTGGCTTAAATTTGCATGAGCACGTATTTTTCATAGTTCATAGTGGATGCTGGGGCGATTGCAATGGAATGTGCAAGTAGTAAGTAGCAGTTTCTTGATGCTCCAAGCAGCAATCAGAGTGCAGCTTGGGAATTTTTGAGCAGGTTATTTCAGGCTGGTGTGTGTGTGTGTGTGTGTGTGTGTGTGTGTGTGTGTGTGTGTGTGTGTGTGTGT
>JAJKFI010000093.1:4484571-4496166 GCA_029204185.1 Lerista edwardsae
TGGCCCTTATATCTGCCCAGTGGGTGGAGGAAGCAGACCTCTGCCCCGCCTTCATCCTCGCTAGCCATCAGTAGATTGGTCCTTGTGATTGTGAGGCTACTTAAAGCCATGACGTGCCATGCACACATGAGAGGTGTTTTGTCCTCTTTTCATAATGCAACTTCTGTCTTCCAATGTTTCTGCTCCATTTCAAGGACAGCCAAACTTGTGATTCAGAGTGCAATCCTCGCCTGGAGTGAGGCTGGCACAGCTAGGCCAGCGGAGTTTGGCCGGCACAACGGGACACCGTAAAGCATGTTTGGACCGCTCTCGGAGTCAGGGAGGATGGCGCACGTCTGTGTGCTGGCCTCTCTGATTCCGAGAGGGGTCCAAACATACTTTACCGTGTCCCGTTGTGCCAGCCAAACTCATGCAGTCAGAGAGGCCAACACACAGACATGTGCCATCCTCCCTGACCCTGAGAGTGGTCCAAACATGCTTTACGGTGGCCCTGGTGCGACAAGGTACACCAAAGGTGTTGGGCTGGCCCGGGTTGACACAATTATAGTATCCCAGATGGTGTTTCTGCCCCAGCTCTGCGTTGGAGTCAGCCTCCCTCTAGGGAACGGAACTGAAGGTTTTTGTCTCAGTTCCCCATCAAGGCACATCAGTGTGGAACGTGCCGCTATTGCCATGCCAGGTGGCGCAGTAATAGTCAGCCTCGTCTTCTGCCAGGGCTCCAGTGATGGTTAGATAGCCAGTGTTGCTGGCAGAGTCTTTGGAGCCAGAGAAGCGGGAGGGGACCCCGGAGCCGTGGTGCTTGTCGGAATCGGAGAGATACCAGAGGAGGTATCTAGGGGGATTCCCCGGCTTCTGCTGGTACCAGCCCATATGGTAGCCGCTGACCTTGGTTCCACTACTCCAAGCACAGGGAAGTCGGACTGTGTTCCCCGGTGGTACCGATTCTGCTTCTGGCTGGGTCAACACAGGCTGAGCGTCTGCACCTGGGGAAAGAATACAGGAGAATCAGTCACCTGGCCCTGATTGTCAGCTGCAGTCCTTGGCTTGTCACTGTGTTGCGAATGCCACCTCCTCTCACCTGTGCAACACAACACTAAAAAGCAAGCCACTGGAATCCTGATCATGGCTATGAGATGGAGGGTCCCAGTCAGGAGACGGAATAACTCCAGCCAGCTTGGAAGACCCTGCAAGGGTTGTCCTTTATAAGCGTCTGACCCAAGGGGGTGATGCGTTTGGGCTCCGCCTTCCCGTCCATCACATGGGCGATGGATGTGGCTACTTAAAGGCAAACGGTGACACTCTTCCCCTGAGCCATCCATCAGACTTAGGAGATCTGACGGGGTCTCTCTGCTGACGGCAGGCCCAAGCCAGATCTTCTCAGGGAAGTGAAACGGAGGTTCTTGTCTCACTTCCCCATTGAACGGTGCCACCGTGAAACCTGCGCTGTCCATCGTATTCGATGGCACAGTAATAGTCCGCCTCGTCTTCCGCTAGGGTGCCGGTGATGGTTAGATGGCAGGTGTTGCTGGGGGTGTCCTTGGAACCGGAGAACCGAGAGGGGACCCCGGAGGCCTGATGTACATTGGAAGGGGAATTGTACCACAGAAGGTATCGGGGAGAGTTCCCGGGCTTCTGTTGGTACCAGAATACAGTGTAGGCAGTGATGCTCGCTCCTAGGGCCATGGTACAGGGGAGCTTCGCTGTGTTGCCTGGCAACACGGATGCAGATGCTGGCTGAGAAATCAGGTGCTGAGCGCTGGAACCTGGGAAAAGAAGGTGATGGAAATGGTCACATCTATCTGGTGAGCCTAGGCATCTCTGCTCAGACATCTCTGCTTTACTAAGGAAGTAAATTTGATGGAGCTCCTCTGCCTGGTAGCCCAGAAAGTTCCAGATTTCTCCTGAATTTTCTTTCTCCAGGCTAAACAAAGCTAAACTCTTTTAACGGCTCCGCAGAAGACCCACTTGCAAAAGAATAGCATGGAGATTCCTCTGGCAGTTACCCGAAATGCAAGCACAGGTGCTAAGCATGCTTCCTAATCACCCCCGCAGCATCTTGTCGTGTATCAAATGTGCAATGGGTCTTACGCCCAGTTGATCGCAGATGGCAGTGGTTCAAAAACTGTGAGCCATGGACTGGCCCACGCTGAGCCCCAGCTGGCCCAAACTGAGCCATGGCTCCCCAGGGAAACCAGCAGGGAGGGCCACAAAAACCTTGGAAAGGATCTACCTTCTAGACGATGCATCAGATTGTAGCCCTAATGGGGACCAGTGGCTAAGGGACAAAGAGGTCAAGAGAGCCACCAGCCTCCAAAAGTTTGGGAACCGTTGGGGTGCCCACCCTGTGGGATTGCAGCCTTGCAGGGCCCTTTGGCTGCACTCCCTGGCCTCGAAGTGTGCATCGCGCCTGTGCTCACCTGTGCACCAGATCATCGAGAGGCTGACGGCATGAAGCCAGAGCATGGTTGGAGAGATTTGGGGCTCCAATGAGAAGAAGGTAGCAGAAGAGGCTGTGCAGCAATAGCAGCACTTTATAGCCATCCTGCTTGGGGGAGGCGGGTCTGCATCTCCACCCCGCCTTTATGTTAATCGGCTCTTCTCTGATTGGCCCTTCTGGCTATTTATAGTCAGGACCTCCCATTCTTTGGTCAGTGATGTTCCACTCTGGTGCTGCAGGGTCGAAAGGGATGTGGTGTTCAGGGAAGGTGTGATTGTTCAGCCAAATGGCAGGGGACACAGGGAGAGCCATGTCATTCCTGAGATCGCTGAAAAGTATTAGCAAATATACTATTTTCTCATTAGTACATAAGAACATCAGAAGAGCCCTGCTGGATCAGGCCAAAGGCCCATCTAGTCCAGCTTCCTGCATCTCAGGTGGCCCACCAGGTGCCTCAGGGAGCTCAGCAGACAACAAGATGCCTGCATCCTGTTGCTACTCCCTTGCACCTGGCATTCTGAAGTAGCCTGCTACTAATGTAAGGAGGTTGCACCACCCATCATGGCCTGTAGCCTGCGATGGACTTTTCCTCCAGAAATCTGTCCAATCCCCTTTGAAAGGCATCTAGGCCAGATGCCATCCCCACCTCCTGTGGCAAGGAGTTCCACAGATTCATGACCTGCTGGGTAAAAAAAGTATTTCCTTTCAGCTGTTCTCACTCTCCCAACACTCCATTTTAGTGGCTGTCCCCTGATTCTGGTGTTGGGAGAGAGGGAAAAGAAACTCCCTCTATCCACTTTATCCTTCCCGTGCACAATTTTGTATATCTCAATCAAGTCCCTCCTCGGGCACCTTTTTTCTAGACTGAAGACCCCCAAATGCTGCGGTCTGTAGTAAAATAATACAACCACTTCCCCACTTACCTACCTCCTGGCCATGCCAATGTCAAGCCCCTTACCAGACAAGGCTGCAACCAACTCTCTTGTCCCTTTCCTCTTTCCCCACACCATTTCTCTCCCACCCTGTTCCTGGTGTGCTTGTCAAATCCAGAGAGCAGCTGCATGGACGTGTATGAATGTATAAGCCCCAGGTCCGGGTGGCACTTTAGGGTTCCCAGGAACACTTATACAGGAGTGCAGCTAGACACTCCTGTATAAGTGTCCACATAAGACAGGTCCATGTGTGCCCAGCATGAAGCAACAGCTTTCCCTTGAGGTGTGGTGTGGTCCTTCCAGGATTGCCAAAGGAGATCTTAAAGGGTCATTTAAGAATATGACTGTGCCCCTTTAGAGGCAGGTATGATTGTCACGTCTTGCAAGGGGTCCATCCTGCCTGGTGGGCTATGAAAAGTGTTTGCAGGCTGTGCTTCGTTCTCCACTGGGGGCCCAAAGTTCAGTTCTGTTCCGAAGTAGCCCCCATGGGATCATGCTCCTCCTTGGGTCTTTGACAAAGCAATCCTCACCTGGAGTTAGGCCGGTACAGTTCGGCCAGCACAAGGGCCACCGTAAAGCTTGTTTGGACCACTCTCGGAGTCAGGGAGGATGGTGCACATCTGTATGCTGGCCTCTCTGGCTCCGAGAGTGCTCCAAACATATAATACTTTACAGTGTCCCTTCTGCTGGCCAGACTTTGCTTTATTTACCTCATATTTACCTCAGAATTTTACCTCAGCAATTTACCTCAGAATGCCAGGTACAAGGGAGTGGCGTTTGGACCATTCTCAGACTCAGGGAGGATGTCGCACATCTGTGTGCTGGCCTCTCTGGCTCCGAGAGTGCTGCAAACATACTTTACAGTGTCCCTTCTGCTGGCCAGACTTTGCTTTATTTACCTCATATTTACCTCAGAATTTTACCTCAGCAATTTACCTCAGAATGCCAGATACAAGGGAGTGGCGTTTGGACCATTCTCAGACTCAGGGAGGATGTCGCACATCTGTGTGCTGGCCTCTCTGGCTCCGAGAGTGCTCAAAACGTACTTTATGGTGGCCCTTCTGCTAGCCAAACTTTGCTGGCCTAACTGTGCTGGCCTAACTCCTGGTTAGGATTGCCCCCTGAATTTCTGGATCTGTTTTGGAGGAAGCTGCCAAGATTCTGCAGGCTGAGCACAGAAGGTAGCACTACGGCCTTTGAGGGGTGGAGGTTTTTGTCGCACTTCCCCCTTGGTCTGTGTCACTGTGTGCTGCTGGATGCTGCTGTCCCACACCTGGCAGTAATAGTCGGCCTCGTCTTCTGCCAGGGCCCGGGCAAGGCTCAGCACGGCTGTGTTGCCAGAGCTGGAGCCGGAGAAGCGGTCTGAGATCCCTGAAGGTCTTTCACTATCCTTGAATATAATGAGGCCTGGGGGCTTGCCTGGTTTCTGCTGATACCAGTGCACATACTGGTCCTGAACATTGTCCCCCGAGCAAGCGATTTGGGTGTCTTGTTGCAGAGACACCGACACCGAGGGAGGCTGTCTCAGCACATACTGGGCAAAGGACCCTGCAAACAAGGAAGAGAATCTCTCAGCAGAGCTGAAAAGCCTGTCGGAATGGTCATTCCTGAAAGGCGGAGAAGCTACTCAGGCCAGGAAATGCCCCTTCACATTACCTGCACAATGGAGGAGGAGGAAGGAGAGCCCGATCATGGTGGGTAAAGAGAAAGGAGTTCAATGTCCTCAGGCAGAAGAGTCTTGGGTTCTTTGAGCCACCCACTTCCCATTTTATCTCCAGGGACCCTGCACGTGGCCCAGCCATTCAAATCATTTCCTTTCCCCTAGTTCTGCCTGGCCTTCTCCCCACCCACAAGTATGAGAAACAGAGAGACGGAGGATGGGACGTTCTGTGCCCTGCAAGTGAAAAAGAACTGCTCTTTTTACCTCGTGGGTCATGAATCTGTGGAACTCCTTGCCACAGGAGGTCATGATGGCACCTGGCCTAGGTGCCTTTAAAAAGGGCCCGGACAAATTTCTGGAGGAAAAGTCCATCACGGGCTGTAGGCCATGATGGGTGGTGCAACCTCCTTACTTTAGTAGTAGGCTACATCAGAATGCCAGGTGCGAGGGAGTGGCAACAGGATGTAAGCATCTTGTTGTCTCGTGTGCTTCCCAAGGCATCTGGAGGGCCACTATGAGAGGAAGCTGGACTAGATGGGCCTTTGGCCTGATCCAGCAGGGCTCTTCTTCTGTTCTTAAGAACATTGATTTGGAGCCCTGATCGCCGAGAGGTTTGTCATAGGCATCCCAGTATCCATGTGGATAACTGAAACCATGGATACTGAATCAGTGGATACTGGGGTACACCTGTACACTCCTCTGTGCAGAAATTCCACCCCCATTTCATGGATCCCACCTTTCCCCCAAGTCTCTTTGGTTCTGCTCCCTGGGAAGGAGTGTGGCTTCCTTGTCAATCGGACACCCCAGCCTTGTGCGACTGCCAAACTGTAATAATGAACTTACTCAAGGATCACAGGAAGACCAAGGCCACAAGGGACAAGATGTGGTTGGAGATTTGAGGCCTGCTCTGCCCCTGGGGAATGCACAGAGTCAGACATCCCAAATTTATAGACCAACACTGCCACCTTGTGACTGTAACTGCCAGTGCAGTTGGGAGTCTTCAATCCTGCACTCAAATGTGGGCCGGCTCCAGTACCGACTTACAGCCCATCGAGATCCTGCGTGCAGCAACAGGTGATAGGTTGTCATGGAAACCATAGCCTTTACTCTTGCTATATTCTTGTTGTGAGTGTTCACAGTTTGAATTTTCAAATGAGGTTTTTTTAAAAAAATATATATATATTTTTAGTTCAGTGATTTTTACATCATATTTTGACCTAATCTTGCTTTTTGTCTGGGATCAATCAATCAATCAATCAATCAATCAATCAATCAATCAATCAATCAATCAATCAATATGTTGCTTCATGTTTCATGGTTGTACAATTGCTGCAGTACAAGCATGCCAATTTACATTTCAGGAGTTAAGTGCCATTTTATGATGTCACAATGATGTCACTTCCTGCATGACGATGTCACTTCCTGCCACACCATCACTCCCAGGTGAACGACATCACTTCCGGTGGGTCCTGACATGACTGCCATTCCAAAAAGTGGGTCCCAATCGAAAAAGGTTGAATGCCACCGGTGTAATTTCAACCTGCTGTCTGCCGCCACTACCTTTTTTTCATATTCAGGTTGAAGAAACAGATTTAGGGCCCAGGTGAGGCCGGACGTGTCTGAAATCCGAAGCCCTTGGTTGAAAGTGTCCCTTTTGATTTTTATTCCCTCTCTCCCCGCCAGAACTCAATGAAGTGCTACCAGGGCAAGAGACCCCCCCGAATAATCAGTCCAGAGTTTGGTCCTGTTTTTAAGCTGTGCTGGGATCTTACTCCTCACATTGTAAACTTGGAGCATGAGGTGCTTCCGGATCCCAGCGGGTAGGTAATCTGTGGAACTCTTTGCCACAGGAGGTGGTGATGGCATCTGGCCTAGATGCCTTTAAGAGGGGATTGGACCGATTTCTGGAAGAAAAGTCCATTGTGGGCTATAGGCAATGATGGATTGTGCAACCTCCTTACATTAGTAGTAGGCTACTTCAGAGTACCGGGTGCAAGGGAGTGGCAACAAGATGCAAGCATCTTGTTGTCTCATGCCTCCCTGGGGCACCTGGTGGGCCGCTGTGAGATGCAGGAAGCTGGACTAGTTGGGCCTTTGGCCTGATCCAGCGGGGCTCTTCTTATGTTCTTCTATCTGTTTGGTGGAAGCTGCTGAGCCTGTCTTGTGAGCACAGAAGGAGGCTGCCTGGCCTTTGAGGGGTGGAGGTTTTTGTCGCACTTCCCCCTTGGTCTGTGTCACTGTGTGTTGCCTGCTGCTGCTGTCCCACACCTGGCAGTAATAGTCACCCTCATCTTCTGCCTGGGCCTGGGCAAGGCTCAGCGTGGCTGTGTTGCCAGAGTTGGAGCCGGAGAAGCGGTCTGAGATCCCTGAGGGTCTGATATCATCTCTATAGATAATGAGGACTGGGGGCTTGCCGGGTTTCTGCTGATACCAGTGCACCGCCTTGCTCCCAATGCCCTCGCCCAAACAAGTGATCTGGGTGTCTTTTTCCAGAGGCACCGACGCCGAGGGGGGCTGCGTCAACACATACTGGGCAAGGGACCCTGCAAAAAAAAGAAGAGAATTGCTCAGGGAAGCTGAGCCAGTGGTCTTGGAGGAGTGACTCGGGCCAGGAGACGTCCTTTCTTATTACCTGAGCAATGAACGAGAAAGAAGAAGAGCCAGATCATGATGGGAGAGGAGAGAGGGGCTCGACTTCCCTGGGCCAAAGAGTCTCTGCTTCCCGGAGATCTTCCGGTTCCCTTTTTATCTCCAGGGTCCTTGCACGTGGCCCAGCCATTCAAATCACTTCCTGTGGAAAAGCCCGCCCCCCTCGTCCCCGCCCAAATCCATAACAGAGGTCGACACTGTTGATGGGCAGCTCCCTCATTCAAACCTCCTTATTGATTTATTTGGCGGTTTCTCTATTGCCTTTGCCTTTACTACTGTAACAACTGCTTAGTGTTATGAGAGCGTAATCCTGACTTGCAGTGGGACCACAAGGCTGCCGGAACAACAAGACTGCAGCCTCCGGTATGTGATCCTCGGATCTGCGCCTGTTCCCAACCGAGTGGCTTGGGACCGAGCGTTAAAGAGGGGTGCCCAGACAAATAGCATGTTCTTCTACGTGTCAAAAGGAAGTCCGAGTCTGCTTCCTTAGACTTACTCTCAGATGCTGAGGTGTGCAGATCTTCAGGCTTCTATATCTAGAAGGAGGTTTGCTCTGGCTTCAGGTGCTCCCGAATTTGGTAGCTTCTGATATGTCTAAGTTGGAGAGGGGATGGCAATTAGAATGGAGACGGGCAGGAACTCAAGGCTACCCCAGTTTCCTTGTTGTCAGGGCCAGCTTTAACCCAACATGACCAATGTCGCCACATCGGGCCCCGCGCTTCAGGGGCCCCCGCACTAGCAGGGTGAGCATCTTGCCTGTGGCTGCAGCTGGGATCTCGATGGGCTGCAAGTCAGTGGGGCGAGCAGAGCAGCTTGACCTGGGTCTCTCCCACCTGCCTCTGCCTCTGAACAGCCCAAGATGGGCCACCCGGAAGCAGTTGGCAGGGATGTGATGCTATCACCACCTACTCCTTCCACATGCCGTGCTTTGCACATGGCACGAACAGAGCTCCTCTTGGTGAGTGGGGGTCCCGCAGGGAGGGTTGGGGCCCCCCAGGAATGCTCCACATTGGGCCCCATCACTGCTAGAGCTGGCCCTGCTTGCCGTTATAGCCAGGGGTAGGTTTCTTTGGTTGAAAACTTGCTTTTTGGTGGTTCAAATACCTGAATCAAAACACAAAATTAACATGGGCTACTTTTCCAATTAGAAATAACACTGTGGCTTCATCTGCTGACACGATATCAACTATGTGATTTACCTAGAGCAGTTTTAAAGCACTTAAAATGAATAGAAATGAGAACTTGGAGTGAGAATGTAGAATAAAACACGTAACACTGCAATTTGCTATTTCAATCAGGACATTTTGGGGAAAATATCACCAAAAACAGAGTTATGGCTAGTGAATTATTTCAGAGACATACATATGCTTGCTATTGTTTTGCCATGTTCTGAGGGGGGGGGAGAGAGAGAGAGAGAGAGAGAGAGAGAGAGAGAGAGAGAGAGAGAGAGAGAGAGAGAGAGAGAGCGATTGTACAAAAAGCAGAATCACAAGGAAGGTTTGGAGAATAATCCCCCTGCCAAGCCATCCATTTTTCAGTGGACCATGATTGCCATCTAGTGGTCATAGCCGCAAATGCCACGTTTGTCTGAGCCTCTTTGCAGCTTTAGAGACTTTACACATTTGTGCAGATCTATAGGCTGCAGCCTGTGTTAGCCCCATCTCCTCCAAAACAATGACCCTGAGCTTCAGTCTGACCCTGAGGCCCTCAACACAGGCCTTCGTTTTGGCCCCGTGGCTTAGCGGGTGGGGGCTGCCCTAGCTCACAGCTTCCCCACTGCCTGCAAGCTGGCAGCGGAACCGATCTTGTCTCACTTCCCCAATCGGCCGTGTGGCTGTGGTAAGTGTTGGCATGCCAGGTGTGGCAGTGATAATCTGCACTGTCTTCCAGCAGTGCCCCGGAGATGGTTAGAAACCACGTCTTGCTGAGGACATCCTTCGAGACGGAGAAGCGGTCAGGGACCCCCGAGCCCTTGGTCTGTTCAGATTCAGACCGGTACCTCCAGAGGAGTTTGGGGGCACCCCCAGATTTTTGTTGGAGCCAGAAGACAAGGTAGTTGTCAAGCAGGTAGCCAGTGCTCAGGGTGCAGGAGAGTTTCATTGTCTGCCCAGGAGACAGGGAGGCTGCAGATGGTTGAGTCAGCAAAGGCTGTGAGTTGCAACCTTAGGATGTGAATGCAGAATGCATGTCTTTAATCCAGGATTACAGTGGGCAGTCGACAACACCGGACAAACATGAAGCCAGGCTTGCTATTGCTTTCTTTCACAACAACTGTGTCTTCGACAAGTATCTGGTTGTCCTGTGTGCACCCAGAGGCATCTGGTAGGCCACTGTGCAATACAGGAAGCTGGACTAGATGGGCCCTTGGCCTGATCCAGCGAGCCTTTCCTTATTTATGTTCTTATGGGCGCAATCCTAACCTGAAGTTAGGCTGGCACAGTTAGATTAGCAAAGTTTGGCCGGCACAAGGGACACCGTCAAGTATGTTTGGACCACTCTCGGAGTCAGAGAGGCCAACACACAGACGTGCGCCATCCTCCCTGACTCCAAGAGTGGCCCAAACGCCACTCCCTTGTATCTGGCATTCTGAGGTAAATTTCTGAGGTAAAATTCTGAGGTAAATATGAGGTAAATAAAGCAAAGTCTGGCCAGCACAAGGGACACCATAAAGTATGTTTGGACCACTCTCGGAGTCAGAGGCCTGCACACAGACATGCACCATCCTTCCTCACTCTGAGAGTGGTCCAAACACCAATCTCTTGTATCTGGCATTCTGAGGTAAATTTCTGAGATAAAATTCTGAGGTAAATATGAGGTAAATAAAGCAAAGTCTGGTCAGCACAAGGGACACGGTAAAGCGTGTTTGGACCACTCTTGGAATCAAAAAAGTCAGCTCACAGACGTGCGCCATCCTCCCTGTCTCTGAGAGTGGTCCAAACATGTTTGACAGTGGCCCTTGTGCTGGCCAAACTTCGCTGGCCTAATTGTGCTGGCCTAACCCCAGGTTAGGATGGCACCCTGAGTTCCGGCTTACTCCATAATGAAACAATCACCAATGTGCTTACCTGTGCACCACATTCCCAGGAGGAGGAAAAAAGGACCACCAAACATGGCAAGATTTCAGGTCTACAGGAGGGAAAGAAAACCCTATAGAGAGCAGTTGATGATCTAGGGGGATGTTGATCTTATGTTGATCTAGGGGGATGAAACATCCAACCATGGCTTTTATGCGCTGTTCTTCTCATTTCATTGGTTCCTGGGATTACCCAGATATGGCCTCAAAAGGTTCCTATATGGAGGAGCCATCGCTCATGCTTTGCATGCCAAAGATTCTGGGTTGCAGATCTAGCTTGTAGCATCCCAGCAGGGGCATAGCTAAAGAAGTGCAGGGGGTGCAACTGCACTGGGCCACAAGCTTTTGGGGGGCAACAAGCTGAGCATGACACTCGTGGCTAAAATGGTGAAAACCTTGATGTGTATGAATACTACCACCATGTTATATCCCATTGGAAAGGGAATTGAATGCAGAATGCAATGAGTATAATATCTTTACTCTATCAGAAGTTATGGCCAAAAAAAATGAGATAAAACCAAAATAGGCTGAAGAAGACTGAGATAGGGGAACAGTTCAATCGTGCCTGTAGGGGCCATGCAAGATCCAGCATTTCCGCAAGGGAGCTGTCCAGCATTTCAGCATGATCAAGCAAGTAGATTCTCCCTCACGGGAGACCTTCAAGCAGAGGACAGCGATGGTGAACCTATGACACACATGTCAAAGGTTGCACACCACAACGTTTGGGGTGACACACCAGCATTCACCAATATCTGACAAAAACTGAGTTGGTTTTACTCATTTTTCATTTTTGTAATTATTTGACATATCTATCTATCTATCTATCTATCTATCTATCTATCTA
>JAJKFI010000093.1:4500486-4513333 GCA_029204185.1 Lerista edwardsae
CCCTCTACTGCCTGAAAGTCATAACTGCACAACACACTGTTCTGTATACAGTGTATACATCAAGAAGCGGATCATTCCAATCCTTGGAGCGCTGAAACGGAGATTAGAGTTGCGTCTCTATATCCATTGCGGTTTGATTCTGGGGCTCCCAGCTAATACAGATAGCCCTTATCTGGACTGCTTGGGATGGGAAGGTGTCTGGATATATTTTTTCCTGGATTTCCGGAAGAATTGCATAAGTAGAAAGAGAACGGCTTCCTCTTGCTGTTTTCACTGTGACCCGTTTGGGTGCCTGCTAACCTCTTGGACATTTCTCAAAAATGGCACACAACACAGAGCAGAGAATAGAACGTAGTGTGTATGTGGGCTCACACACAACAACAACAACAACAACAACAACAACAACAACAACAACAACAAACAGTTTTACTTTTTTTTGTAAAATACACCAGAAAGTTTTTTTTTTTCCAGGGCGCAATCCTAACCTGGAGTTAGGCCGGCGCAGTTACAGAAACCGATCGCTTAATGGGTGGGTGAACTTTGATGCCTTCCTAGCTGGGATAAGGGACACTCTCAAGTGATGGCTCTACTGGAGTCCCCGCAGGAGAGAGCCCCCATCCCTCTTCCTCCCAGCCCAGCCTCCCTCTGAACGGGGGCTTGTTGGCAGCTCCCTAACCCTTTCCAACGATGGGCTGAGTGTGAGCACTGCATTGATTCCATTACCCACCCCCCAAATGAAATGGATGGGGTCTTCCTACATTGCAGAAGGAAATGAGATTAGGTGGGCTCCTTACCCAGTTCAACTCTATGATTCACACACATTCTGGCACAGTTCGACAGAAGCTTTAACATATTCTTGAGAACACACTCTGGGTTGGGTGGGGAGAGACGGTTTTTGTCTCAGTTCCCCATTAGTTTGTACCACTGTGGGACTTGGAACCACCTGTGTTCTCCCAGTCAGCACAGTAATAATCGGCCTCATCATCTGGCTGAGCGTTTGCGATGGTTAAGTAGCCGTTGGTCCCAGAGGAAGAGCCCGTGAACCGATCCGGGACCCCGTCTCCTCTGGTGCTGCTGCCAGACCAGAGAAAGCGAGGGCCTTGTCCAGCTGTCTGCTGATACCAGCCAAAGCTACCCCAGCTGCCACCGCTGCATCTGGAGCAGGAGAGTTTCACAGTTTCGGCCAGAGGCACCGACTGGGAGGCAGGTTGAGTCAAGGTTGGTTGTGAATGGATACCTTTTGGGGGAAAAGGAAGATTAAAAGCATGAGTTCAGTCATTCTCGGTTTCAGGTATCCCAAGAGCCTCCATACACAGTGGGTTGGTTGCTGTGTCATAAGAACATAAGAACGTAAGAAGAGCCCCGCTGGATCAGGCCACAGGCCCATCTAGTCCAGCTTCCTGTGTCTCACAGTGGCCCACCAGATGCCTCAGGGAGCCCATGAGACAACAAGATGCCTGCATCCTGTGGCCACTCCTTTGCACCTGGCATCCTGAGGTAAATTTCTGAGAAAAAATTCTGAGGTAAATATGTCATCTCTCCCATGTGTGGTCCATAAGAACATAAAAAGAGTCCCACTGGATCAGGCCAAAGGCCCATCTAGTCCAGCTTCCTGGATCTCACAGCGGCTCACCAGGTGCCCCAGGCAGGCACGAGACAAAAAGATGCTTGCATCCTGTGGCCACTCCCTTGCACCTGGCACTCTGAAGTAGCCTACTACTAATGTAAGGAGTTTGACTAGTGGTCCAAATACGTTTTATGATGGCCCTTGTGCTGGCCAAAATTTGCCAGCCTAAACTTAACTCCAGGTTAGGATTGCACCCTACAAAAATAAGAAGTATTAAAGAAAAGAATAAGAGGCTGGTTAAGAGATACAATTTTTAATTTGAGCAATTAATATTTTGTCGATGAAATAAGATGCTATGAAATGTTTTATTCCACACTTGCTTTCTTTACTTGAAACTTAGTTTTTATTTGTGTGTTTGTTTGTGTTAGTTGTTTTAATAAAAAAAAACAGAAGGAAAAAAAAGCAGCGGCAGCATCATCCTGGAGACCATCTGCCACATTTTACAACAGGATTTTGTCATTCGCCGAGGCTTTGAACTCAAGATGAAGTGCAGAGCCTGAAGTTCACATAATGATGGCATGTGAGAGATGCAGGCAGCGTTGTCATCTGCAAATGAACTCCCGGAATGCTGGGAGGGACTTACACGGGGCTTCGTTGTGATTGGCTGCCCGCCCATTTCGTTCCGCGGCTGCCCTGGCCTCGCCGGGGGAGACAGGTGGGGGGAGTGCCGAGTGCCTGGGCAAGCAGCGGGGGGCCGCGCCAACCGGGGGCAGCCCCCCTTCGAGGCCAGGGCAGCCGTGGAACGAAACAGGCGGGCTGCCAATCATGCAAAAGTCCCGCCCACGTCCCTCCCAGCATTCCGGGAGTTCATTTGCGGATGACGACGCTGGATGTAGGTTCAATTCCATGTCCGGGTCTGGCCTCAGTTGTCCTCCCTGTAGATTCAACCCATTGGTTCCAGTCCTGCTCTCAGGAGCCACAAACTAGTTTGTGCACACCATCACTAGCTGACAGCCCCAAGAAACGCACATTTTCTCTGTTTTCTGTGAATGGCTATGGGGAGCCCCAATGAAAATGCATAAGAGTGCAGACCATGCGCACTGCTGAAGAGCTACTGCTGACCTGCTGTAGGGGTTCCCTGAACCTTAGGGTGCTTTTCGATATCTGGACTCATTTTCACAGCCCTTGACCACATTTCCATGGAAAAACACACTCGGTGTGGACCTGCATCAAAGAGAACATTCTATTTTAGTCCTAGAGGGATGTGGTGGTGCAGCGAGATAATCCGCTGTTAATCAGCAGTTAATCCGCTGCTGCTGGGCTTTCTGACCGGAAGGCTGGGAGTTCAAGACTTCACGACGGAGTGAGCTCCCGTGGCATGTCCCAGCTCCTGCCAACCAAGCAGTTCGAAAGCACCTAAAAACGCCAGTAGATAAATAGGGACCACTTCGGTGGGAAGGGAACGGCGTTCCGTGCGCTACAGCATATAGTCATGCCGGCCACATGACCACGGAAGCTTGTTCTCGGACAAAAACGCCGGCTCTACAGGCTTTGAAACGGAGATGAGCACCGCCCCCTACAGTCGGTCACGGCTAGACCATTCGGTCTAGCCTTTACCTTTATTTTAGTCCACTCTGGCATGTCAGGAGTTCTTAGCTCTATGGTAACCGTACCCCTTGCTGGGCTGGGCTTTCTACTTTTTGAACAGGATTCCCCCCCCCACTTTTTGTACTCGGATTAGGTGGGATCATCTGTCCAGTCGAATGGGAAGGTGGCCTGTTGCCATAGGAGGGCCTTTATATGCATTCCACCTTTATCATTCTCAGATTCAGGCAACGGACAATTCAGCTAAGTCTTCTTGATCCCAACCCTGGGGACCAAGAGAGACAGTTTTTGTCTCAGTTCCCCATTAGAATGTATGTGGAACTTGCTACCACCTGTGCCCTCCCAGACAGCACAGTAATAATTGGCCTCATCTTCAGGCTGGAGATTGTTGATGGTCAAAGAGCCAACATTCCCAGAGGAGGATACAGTGAACCGATCTGGGATTCCATCTCCCCTCGTGGTGCTACAACTATTACAGCCTTCGATCACAAAGCGAGGGGCCTGTCCCTCTTTCTGTTGATACCAGTTAAAGTACCTGCTCCAGTCACCACCACTGCTTTTGGTGCAGGAGAGTTTCGCTGTTTCTCCCGGAGACACAGACACGGAGGCCGGTTGAGTCAGTGCTGCCTGAGAACTGACGCCTTGACACAAGGAAGAAAAAGACAAGCAAAAAGGAAGATGTTCATACCTTGGTCTGTTCCTTTAAATAGCACGATCATGCAAACATTCCATGAACCCAGATTGCTTGCTATTGGCCCACCAGTCTCCCTAAAATTCATCCCCCGCACCCTTACCCAAGAAGTAGTGGAGAAGAGCAAGGAAACCCAGAGCCCAGGTCATGGTGAGCGATCTGGGGGAGTTTGTCTTTCCGAACAGAGCAGGGAATGTGATGGGACTTGCGCCCTCTTGTCTTAAATCCCGCCAAGAGCCCAAGGCCCGTTCATGCAAAGTGGCTGTGCTCTCATTGGCTCTGCCTGATGTCAGGCCTGATGTCACGTCTCCCCTGAGGATTCTGAATGTTCCTGCATTGCCCATTTGCATCAAGGGGAGAATTCAACATCTGGGGAACAGCTCCTTGTTTGGTCCAGGATTGAAATGAGGCCATAGTGCAAGATTGCAACCACAGCAAAAAAACTACTTGAGGCACAATCTTTACCTGGACCCACTTGGTGGGTTGCGACCTGATGTCAGTCGCGGATCTAGGGGGGGCATGGGGGCACGAGCCTTGGGCACCATGTTGGGGCCATCTAGGGGGCGCCAGTGGCCCCCACAACATTGGAGTGGCCCCCACAACTCTGGAGCCCAGGTCTACCCATTGGGACCAGCCTGCTTCTGGTGGGTAGACCAGGGTTCCCGTGGGGGCACATGTCTATTGGGTGCCCCAGGCGCCATTTTGACTAGGTCCGCCCCTGCCTGATGTCAGGTAGGTCGCAGAAAGCTAGGAGCAGCCATCTGGAAAACTGCAGACCTCACTCTCGCTATGTTCCTTTTGTGAGTGTTCACAGTTTGAATTTTGAAGTGAGGGTTTTTAAAAAAAGGTTTTTCGTTCAGTGCTTTTACATCACATTTTGTCCTCATCTTGCTTTCTGTCAGGGCTGTTTCATGGTTGTGCTGTTGCTGCAGTCCGAGAATGCCAATTTGCATTTCAAGAGTGCCATTTGATGATGCTACCATGACAGCACTTCCTGCTTGGTGATGTCACGTCCTGCCACACTGTCACTTAATGACATCACTTCCACTGGGTCCCGACACGAGTGCCATTCTCAAAAGTGGGTCCGGGTCTAAAAAGTTTGAATACCCCTGCTCTAATCCAGCACAGTCCCCTATGAAGTTGTTGAGCAGAGAGAGGTGCTCTTGGCTTGTGGCTTCTCTGCATGAGTGAAAAGGAAGCCTCAGAGTGTTACTATGTATAGCGACTCTTTCGTGCTCCACTTCACCCCACTGGTGTGATGGTGGGTTCCAGCCTGCTGAATGTGGATAAGCCAGAGCAACAGCTCCCCCTACAGGCTGCACCTCAGCGATGAATAAAAAGTGTCGATTCAAGCTGTATTTCACAGCTTGATCGTGACTTGCTGAAGGAAT
Source organism: Lerista edwardsae (assembly GCA_029204185.1). Lineage (NCBI taxonomy): Eukaryota > Metazoa > Chordata > Lepidosauria > Squamata > Scincidae > Lerista > Lerista edwardsae. The sequence continues at coordinate 4,505,741 of JAJKFI010000093.1, forward strand.
TTGCAAGGTGCCTATTCGGATTTAGGATATTCAGCACATCAGAACAGCCCTGTTGGATCAGGCCAAAGGCCCATCTAGTCCAGCTTCCTGTATCTCACAGTGACCCACCCAATGCCTCGGGGCATCTGTAAAATGCCAATTGCCAATTGGAAAAGCTCTGTGCAATTTCTAATTTTGTTCTCATGTGACTGATTTGTAATTTGGCTTTTGATTCTTTCCTGGTTGCCGTTGGATCATCTGGAATATATAATTTGCTACAGTGTGTTTGCTCATGTCCACAGAAGCATTCTCCGGAAGCTAGTGGAGGACAGGGAGGCCTGGCGTGTTGTAGTCCATCGGGTTGCGAAGAGTCAGGCATGACTTAGCAACTGAACAACAACAGCAGCAGAAGCATTCAGTCCACAGGAAGTTTCCATTTATTGGTGAGCAGAAAACACATGCATTATAACTTGGCACCCCACCACTTCCCTTCCAAGCCTTAATCGCAGGCTACATACTTATTCATGAGTTATGTCCTATTGGCAATGTTGAATTAAAGCCAACACAACATCCCTTTGAAAAACTGGTTATGCCAACTGCTGGCAAAACCTCAGCTATAGGAACACAAAGTTTGGCTGCATAAGGGACACCGTAAAGTATGTTTGTACCACTCTTGGAGTCTGAGAGGCCAGCACACAGAGGTGCCCCATCCTCCCTGACTCCGAGATTGATCCAAATGTATCTGTATTCTGAGGTATCTGGCATTCTGAGGTAAATTTCTGAGGTAAATTTCTGAGGTAAATTTCTGAGGTAAATATGAGGTAAATAAGGCGAAGTCTGGCCGTCACAAGGGACACCGTAAAGTATGTTTGGACCACTCTTGGAGTCCGAGAGGCCAGCACAGAGGTGCACCACCCTCCCTGACTCCAAAAGTGGTCCAAACACATTTTACATTGGTCCTTGTGCCGGCCAAACTTTGCTGGCCTAACTGTGCTGGCCTAACTCCAGGTTAAGATTGTGCTCTGTGGAAGGGAAAAAGCAAGCAAAACAAATCCCCCCCCCCCAATCTCAACTTTTTTTGCAGCAATGATTTCCATTTTTGGATTTTATGGGAGCCTTTCTGAATAGGGTTACCAGATCCAAACTGGGACAGAGTGCCTATTTCTTTGTACAGAAGAGGGAATTTGGGCAGGGGCAGCTCATCAAGGAAGGGTTTCAAAAGCTGCACCTGCTATACAATGGTTATAGATGTATACTCTTCTATACAATATAGAAGAATATAGAAGAATACAATATAGAAGAAATTCCCTCTTCTATACAATGGTTAAAGGTATAGGCACTCTGTCCCAGCTTGAAGCTGGTAACCCTAACCCGAAGGCTTGTTCGCTGAAGGATGGGCACAAATGCTTTCAATCAATGAATACTTGAACACAACAGGACTGGCTTTCAAGGGGCGTCAAACCTCTTGTCTTGAAAAGCAGCGTTTGGGGCTCCTCAGTTTGGAAAAAAGGTGCCTGAGGGGGGACATGATGGAGACATATAAAATTATGCATGGGAGGGATAGAGTCAATAGAGGGATGTTCTTTTCCCTCTCTCACAATACCAGAACCAGGGGGCATCCGCTGAAATTGAGTGTTGGGAGAGTTAGAACAGATAAAAGGAAATACTTTTTTACCCAGTGGGTACTTAAGCTGTGGAACTCCTTGCCACAGGAGGTGGTGATGGCATCTGGCCTAGACGCCTTTAAAAGGGGATTAGATGGATTTCTGGAGGAAAAGTCCATCCTGGGCTCTAGGCCATGATGGGTTGGGCAACCTCCGTACATTAATAGGCTATTTCAGAATGCCAAGTGCAAGGGAGTGGCCACAGGATGCAGGCATCTTGTTGTCTACTGGGCTCCCTGGGGCATCTGGTGGGCCACTGTGAGATCCAGGAAGCTGGACTAGATGGGCCTTTGGCCTGATCCAGCAGGGCTCTTCTTAGGTTCTTAGGTTCTTAAAAGCTCCCCATCCATTCTGAGAGGCTCTTTGAGAAACCTTTCTGAGACCAGTGAGAGCAGCAACAGCTCTACACCTGTCCTTCCTTCCCTTAGCAGAAGTTTTTGTATTAGTTCCCCTTTTGATTTGATCACTGTGGGTACCCATTGCTGTCTCCTACTCCACAGAAGTACATAGTCTTGTCCTCCGGTTGGGCATTAGCGATGGTCAGATAGTGCTCGCTGCCGGATTTGGAGCCAGAGATCCGGGACCCCGCTGGCTCTGTTGGAATCGCGATACAGCAGAAGCCGAGGTGCTTGTCCTCCTCTCTGTTGATACCACTCAATCTCGTAGCTCTGATAGCCGCTGCTCAGAGTGCAGGAGAGTCTCGCCGTGTTTTGCACGCTCACAGAGGCTGAGGATTGCTGAGTCAGCGTAGGCAGTGACCTCACACCTGGGAAACAAAGACGGAAACCAACATGCAGCCTGGGTATCTGGTGCATCAAACAGGTTGAATGTGGCAGTGATGTTCATGGAGGGTGGCAAATAGCTGTAAAGCGGCTCCTACCCTCGCCTTCAGAGCCATTCGTGGCTCAGAGGGCAAAGCCTCTGAGCCAGCTGTCCAAGCCACAAATGGATCTGGAGGCAAAGTGGGAGGGCTGGTTTTACACAGAAGCTCAGGCTCCTGCCAAACAGCATTTTTCCTCCATTCGAGGCATGCCACTTGAATGCAGGTTTATTTTTTTTTTAAACAAAATTTTTAGAATGAGAGCGCAATCCTAACCTGGAGTTAGGCCGGCACAGTTAGGCCAGCAAACCCCGGCACAAGGGCTACCGTAAAGCGTGTTTGGACCGCTCTCGGAGTCAGGGAGGATGGCGCATGTCTGTGTGCTGGCCTCTCTGACTCCGAGAGTGGTCCAAACATACTTTAAAGGATCCCTTGTGCCAGCCAAAAGTTGCTGGCCTAACTGTGCCAGTTAGGATTGCTCTGAGGCTCCTCCAATCCATTTCAAAGCCGTTGATTAAACCTCATCCTCTCACCTGAGCAGTAAGCCAGAAGCAGAAGGAGAAGCATGAAGCAAGGCATGATGGGAAACGTGAATGGTGGGCTCCCTGGAACAATGTTGCACTGGTGAGCAGCCTCTCCATCCATCTTAAGAGCCTCCAGGACTCATGGTCCACCCTGGTATGCAAATGAGCTGCTTTCTCATTGGCTCGAATAGCTGTTGGAAGAACGCTGGATGGTGAGGGAAGGAAAGAGGAGATAAAAGGGGACTTGGAGATTGCAGAGAAATTAAATGAATTCTTTGCGTCCGTCTTCACAGCAGAAGAACTTGGGCAGATACCACAGCCCGAACAGCCCTTCCTAACTAAGGAATTAAAGCAGATAATGGTGAATAAGGAAGATGTTTTAGATCAAATTGATAAACTACATATAAATAAGTCACCAGGCCCAGATGGTATACATCCGAGAGTTATTAAGGAACTAAAGAACGAAGTTGCTGACCTCTTAACTAGAGTATGCAACTTGTCCCTTCAAACGGCCACGGTGCCAGAGGATTGGAGGATAGCCAATGTCACGCCAATCTTTAAAAAAGGGAGAAGGGGGGACCCTGGAAACTACAGGCCGGTCAGCCTAACATCTGTTCCGGGTAAGATGGTGGAAAGCCTTATCAAAGATAAAATCCTAAAACACATAGAGGAACAAGTACTGCTAAAAGAAAGTCAGCATGGCTTCTGTAAGGGTAAGTCTTGCCTCACAAACCTTTTGGAATTCTTTGAAAAGGTCAACAGGCACGTGGATGTGGGTGAACCTGTGGATATCATATACCTGGATTTTCAGAAGGCGTTTGACACGGTCCCCCACCAAAGGCTGCTGAAGAAACTTCACAATCAGGGAATAAGAGGGCAGGTCCTCTTATGGATCCAGAATTGGTTGAGGGCCAGGAAACAGAGAGTGGGGGTCAATGGGCAATTTTCAGAATGGAGAGAGGTGAAAAGTGGAGTGCCCCAGGGATCTGTCTTGGGGCCCGTGCTTTTCAACTTATTCATAAATGACTTAGAGACAGGGATAAGCAGCGAGGTGGCCAAGTTTGCAGATGACACAAAACTTTTCCGGGTGGTGAAAACCAGAGAGGATTGTGAAGAGCTCCAGAAGGATCTCTCCAAGTTGGGGGAATGGGCAGCCAAATGGCAGATGCGTTTCAACGTAAACAAATGTAAAGTGATGCACATTGGGGCCAAAAACCAAAACTTCACCTATAGGCTAATGGGTTCTGAGCTGTCTGTGACAGCTCAGGAGAGAGATCTTGGGGTGCTGGTGGACAATTCCATGAAGGTATCGACCCAGTGTGCGGCAGCAATTAAGAAAGCCAATTCCATGCTCGGGGTAATTAAAAAAGGGGTTGAGAATAAAACAGCCAATATTATCATGCCATTGTACAAAGCAATGGTAAGGCCGCACCTGGAATATTGTGTCCAGTTCTGGTCGCCGCATCTCAAAAAGGACATAGTGGAGTTGGAAAAGGTGCAGAAGAGAGCGACAAAAATGATTACGGGGCTGGGGCACCTCCCTTATGAAGAAAGACTGCAGCGTTTGGGGCTCTTCAGTCTAGAAAAAAGGCGCCTGAGGGGGGACATGATTGAGACATACAAAATTATGCATGGAAGGGATAGAGTTGATAGAGGGATGTTCTTTTCCCTCTCTCACAACACCAGAACCAGGGGGCATCCGCTAAAACTGAGGGTTGGGAGAGTTAAAACAGATAAAAGGAAGTACTTTTTTACCCAGCGGGTAGTTAATCTGTGGAACTCCTTGCCACAGGAGGTGGTGATGGCATCTGGTCTTGATGTCTTTAAGAGAGGATTAGACCGATTTCTGGAGGAAAGATCCATTGTGGGCTATAGGCAATGATGGATTGTGCAACCTCCTTACAAAGGTGGTGGGCTACAGGTACTGGGTGTAAGGGAGTGGCAACAGGATGCAAGCATCTTGCTGTCTCCTGCCTCCCTGGGGCACCTGGGGTGGGCCGCTGTGAGATTCAGGAAGCTGGACTAGATGGGCCCTTGGCCTGATCCAGCATGGCTCTTCTTATGTTCTTATGTTCTTATGTTCCCTTTGCTCAATTATCCCCCAGACTAAGCACATGTGACACAGTTTTGAAAGAAAAGGGGGGGCTTTGTTGATTGATTGGTACACTGCAGTGGGTTCTTCCTTCTTGCTCTCCACGCCCCCCCCCACCCCACATGCAGAAACCTAGCTGGGAGATAGCTGGCCTGCCTGAATCAACCTTTGGAGATAGCTGATGTGGCTCTGAGTCCAGGGTTGCCTTGCGGCACACAGACAAGATCCCTCCTCCCTGACTCTAAGAGTAGCCCAAACATGTTTTATGGTTAAGGTTACCAGATATAAATTGGGACAGAGTGCCTATACCTTTAACCACTGTATAGAAGAGGGAATTTTGGCAGGTGCAGCTTTTGAAACCCTTCCATGATGAGCTGCACCTGCCCAAATTCCCTCTTCTATACAGTGGTTAAAGGTATAGGCACTCTGTCCCAGTTTGTATCTGGTAACCCTATTTATGGTGGCCCTTGTGCCTGCCAAACTTTGCTGGCTTAGCTTATGCCGGTCTAACTCCAGTTTAGGATTGTGCTCTCAATCATCTCCCCCCTCAGGCACCTTCTGAAGAGCCCCAAAGGCTGCAGTCTTTCTTCATAAGGGAGGTGCCCCAGCCCAGTAATCATTTTTGTCGCTCTCTTCTGCTCCTTTTCCAGCTCCACTGGAAAGAAATTGAGATGTGGCAACCAGAACTGTACGCAGTCCTCAAGATGTGGCCTTACCCTTGATTTGTACAATGGCATCATAATATTCTGATAATTCACAGATGCAGGCACTGGGCAAATTCAGGTGTCTAAGTATTCTTGGTTCCCCTTTTGGGGGAGAAGGTTTTTGTCTCAGTTCCCCATTAGATTGTATCACTGTGGGACTTGAAACCATGTCTGTTCTCCCAGGCAACACAGTAATAGTCTGCCTCGTCTTCAGCCTGGGTATTGTTGATGATCAAATAGACAACATTCCCAGAGGCAGAAGTGGTGAACCGATCTGGAATTCCTTCTGCCGGAGTGCTAGGAGTGCCGCAAACCTCACAGCCGTATACCACATAGCGGGGGGCCTGTCCCTCTTTCTGTTGATGCCAGCAAAAATCGCTACTCCAGCTATCACCACTGCTTTTAGTGCAGGAGAGTTCCGCTGTCTGCCCCGGAGACACAGACATGGAGGCCAGTTGAGTCAGTGTTGCCTGAGAGGTGACACCTTGACAAAAGAAAGAGAGAAAAATTGAAAAGCACGGCCAATTCCTTGAAAAGCACGACCAATGCAAATTGACATTGGTCCATCAGTTTTTATAATACTCATTCTCCCCACACCTTTACCTGAGAAGTAATGGAGAAGGACAAGGAAACACAGAGCCCAAGTCATGGTGAGCAATCTGGGAGGAATTTGACTGTCTAACCAAGCAGGGAATGTGATGGGACTTGCCCCCTCTGGTCTTAAATTCCGCAGAGCGACACAAGGGCCAGCCATGCAAATTTTCCCTATGTTCATTGGCTCTGATGGAGTTCCAGAGTTCTCTGTAATGCCAATGGCCACTGGGCCTATTTCCCCTCAAATTAAAATTAAAAATATGGGGCACTTGCTTTGTCCACAATGGAAATGAGGCCATCATGCTGAAATAGGGCTACTCTGGCCAACCCGCTCCCCCTATAATTTCATGTATTATCAGAACCTTCTAGGAAAAGCATACTACATGTAATTTTATATGACTATATTTCCCGGCGATAAATAATGTGTGCATATTAACAAATGATCGAAAATGTTTCTCCAAAAAATGCATCAGTTTTGCAAGTTTTCCATGTCTGACGATACAGTATCCCAAAGAATTAGGGCGCAATCCTAACCTGGAGCTAGGCTGGCCCAGTTAGGCCAGCAAAGTTTGGTCAGTACGAGGGACAACGTAAAATGTGTTTGGACCACTCTTGGAGTCCGAGAAGATGGCTCACATCTGTGTGCTGGCCTCTGTGACTCTGAGAGTGGTCCAAGCATACTTCACGGTGTCCCTTGTGCTGGGCAGACTTTGCTTTATTTACCTCATATTTACCTCAGAATTTTACCTCAGAATGCCAGATACAAGGGAGTGGCGTTTGGACCACTTTTGGAGTCAGGGAGGATGGCGCACATCTGTGTGCTGGCTTCTCTGACTCCGAGAGTGGTCCAAACATACTTTACAGTGTCCCTTGTGCTGGCCAGACTTTGCTTTATTTACCTCATATTTACCTCAGAATTTTCTTCAGAATGCCAGATACAAGGGAGTGGCATTTGGATCACTCTCAGACTCAGGGAGGATGGCGCACATCTGTGTGCTGGCTTCTCTGACTCCGAGAGTGGTCCAAACATACTTTACAGTGTCCCTTGTGCTGGCCAAACTTTGCTGGCTTAGCTTTTGCCGGCCTAACTCAGTCTAGGATTGCATCCTGAGAGTGATCAAAACTATGGTGTCCCTTGTGCTGGCCTAACTCTAGGTTAGGATTGTGCCATCAATCAATCAATCAATCAATCAATCAATCAATCAATCAATCAATC
>JAJKFI010000093.1:4541451-4553357 GCA_029204185.1 Lerista edwardsae
AGAAAGAAAGAAAGAAAGAAAGAAAGAAAGAAAGAAAGAAAGAAAGAGCATTTTATTCATCTCTTTATCTGGACTTTTAAATATCAGAAGAATACAAACCTACAATACACAGAGCACTTGCTGTTGGCCCATCAGAGCACAAGCCTAATGTAGAGTTAGGCCAGCGCAAGTTAGGCCAGCAGAAATGTTTGGTTGGCACACAGGCCACCGTAAAGTGTGTTCGGACCACTTGGAGTCAGGGAGGATGGTGCACGTCTGTGTGCTGGCCTCTCTGTCTCTGAGAGGGATCCAAACATACTTTCCGATGGCCCTTGTGCCAGCCTAACTGTGCCGGCCTCACTCCAGGTTAGAACTGCATCCTCAACCTCCTCAAGCCTACCTGAGAAGCAATGGAGAAGACCAAGGAGACACAGAGCCCAAGGCATGGTGAGCAGTCTGGGGGAGTTCGACTTCCTGAACAACTCAGAAAACAGGAATTGGGCTTGCAGTCTCCTGTCTTAAATCCTGCCCAGGGACACAACGGCCTGTCATGCAAATTTGTTCCCTGCTCATTGGCTGCGCTGGAGCTTCAGGTCTCCACTGATTCAGGATGGTTCTAGAGAAGCCAACAGCCTCGGGGGAAATTTGCCTCAAGGGGACTAATCAAAACACTGGGAAGAGCTTTTTGCTTCATGCAGGATGGAAATGAGACCCTCGTGTCAGAACTCAGGGCAAGTCCGTCAGCATTGCACTGAGTCCACAAAATAGCCCATTCAGCAAGTGGTGCCAAGATCACATTTCTACTTCCAGGATCTGTCACTTGTGAATGTTCACGGATGCTGAAATGTCCTTGGCCCACCTGATATAAACTGAGAGCGCAATCCTAACCAACCTTCCAGCACCAGGGTACAGGCAATGCAGCTCAGAGGCAAGGGAACAAACATTCCCTTACCTTGAGAAGGATGCTCCACAGTGATACAGTCTAATGCCTAGCCTAACTGTGCCCACCTAACTCCAGATTAGAACTGGACCTTCATTCATTCATTCAGGGCCGGCTTTAAGCCAATGCAACCAACGTCGTCACATCGGGCCCCGCGCTTCAGGGGGCCCTGCGCTAGCAGGGTGAGCATCTTGCCTGTGGCTGCAGCTGGGATCTCGATGGGCTGCAAGTCAGTGGGGCGAGCAGAGCAGCTTGACCTGGGTCTCTCCCACCTGCCTCTGCCTCTGAACAGCCCAAGATGGGCCGCCTGGAAGCAGTTGGCGGGGATGTGATGCTCTCACCACCTACTCCTTCCACATGCCGTGCTTTGCACGTGGTACGGACAGAGCTCTTCTTGGTGAGTGGGGGGCCCCGCAGGGAGGGTTGGGGGCCCCGCAGAAATGCCCCACATTGGGCCCCACTGCTGCTAGAGCCAGCCCTTCATTCATTCATTCATTCATTCATTATTTTGGGGGCGACTGGCCTTCAACGGACACATGTAAATCCTACAAAGCATATCCAATAGGTTTTTGAATATTTTTGGCACACTTGTGGATGTAGCTTGCCCAAACTCATCGTTCCTCTTAGTAGGGCAATGAAAGACATTCCCTGAAAAGTGAATATGGATATTATGGGTACCTTTTGCATAGTGTTCTCACTGGAGCAAATGACACTTTTTTCCTCCTGTATTCTAATAATGAACCTGTAGTTGACTATTTGAGCCCTTTCTGTTAGGGGTGAGGCTACCCCACAGTGCTAAAATTGCTATTTTTATTCACCTGCTGATTTTAAAGAGAAAATCAAATCATAACTTCTCCATGTCTGTCTTGTGCTTTGCTGGAGGCAGAATCTGAGAGCACCATCCTAACCTGGAGTTAGGCCGGCACAGTTAGGCCAGCATAAAGCGCATTTGGACCACTCTCAAAGTCCGGGAGGATGGAGCACGTCTGTCTGCCGGCCTCTCTGACTCCGAAAGTGATTGATACATACTTGACAGTGTCCCTTGTGACAGCCAAACTTTGCTGGCCTAACTGGGCTGGCCTAACTCCAGGTTAGGATTGCACCCTAATGAGGCTCATCCTGTTTTCCTCCTTCTGTCCCCGTGCAAGTCAGGAAGCAACCACAGTAGGTCCAAGGAGGGAATTGCTGCACATAGGATGAGATGTCTAACTGGTCTAAGGGGAGATGTCTAAGGGGTCTAACGTGACCCCTGCTAACTGGGCAAGAGGCACTTTGTCAAGTGGTGCTCCTCTTATATTCAGCAGGGGGAGAGAAATTGTCCCTCTTCACCCCTGCACAGTGTCTTTTCTAGTGGCTGTTGCTGGGGGTGTTCTGCATTTTTTTTTAAGATTGTGAGCCCTTTTGGGACAGGGAGCCATTTCACTTGATTATTATTTGCCTGTCAAGTGCTTTGTGAACTTGGTGTTGAAAAGCAATATATAAATACTGCAGAGTGATCGATGGATCTTGCAAACTGCAGGAGCTCAGCTCTTTGCAGGACACTTAGCAGCTATCTTATTAACCCCTGCTAACTGGGCAAGAGGCACTTTTCCAAGTGGTGTTCTTCTTAGATTTAGCAGGGGGACAGCAATTGTCCCTCTTCACCCCTGCACAGTCTTTCTAGTAGCTGTTGCTGGTGGTCTGCCTTTTTTTTTTAAGATTGTGAGCCCTTTTGGGACAGGGAGCCATTTGACTTTAATGTTATTATTTGCCTGTAAACCGCTTTGTGAACTTTGTGTTGAAAAGCGGTGTATAAATACTAGTGATTGATTGATTGATTGATTGATGTCACATGGCTGGATCCTACAGGGAGCAGCACATGCGCAGGTGCCACTGCAAGCACCCCAATGGATGTTTTTGAACGGTTGAATGAGATCATCTTGCTTTCATCTCAAGCGACTTTGAGAGTTTCTCTGAAAGTGCTGTCGGAAACTGCCTACAGAGGAAAGACGTTCCTTCCTTCCTTTTTTTTTTTTTTTTTGCATTAGATGTTTTTGTATGAGCTCCCCTGCAGACTGCATCACTGTGGGTTACATGTAACTACTACCACTGCCTTCGCTTTCCCCACAGTAGTACGTGGCCTCATCCTCGGCCCGGACGCTGGCGATGGTTAAATAGCGCTCGCCTCCAGATTTGGAGCCGGAGAACCGATCTGGGATCCCGCTGGCTCGGTTGGTATCTTTATACAGCAGAAGCCGAGGTGGCTGCCCTTCTCTCTGCTGATACCACTGAACAATATAATTCTGATGCTCGCGGCTCAGACTGCAGGTGAGTCTCACGGTGTCCCCCAGACTCACAGACTGTGAAGGAGGCTGAGTAAGAGTCGCGTAAGAACGGACCCCTGGAAACCAAGACAGAAACCGACAAACAGCATGAATATCTGGTCTACAAAGCAGACGGAACGTGGGTGTGTTTACATATTAGAACGAAAATCCTCAAATTCGTTTCAAAGCTGTCATCCTCTCACCTGAGCTGCACGTCAGAAGCAGAAGGAGAAGCGTGAAGCAAGGCATGATGGGAAATAGGAACGGTGGGCTTCCTAGAACAGTGTCACACTGGTCTGCAACCCTCTCTTCCGTCTTAAGAGCCTCCAGGACTGCGGTCCACCCTGATATGCAAATGAGCTGCTGCCTCATTGGCTGTTGGAAGAACCTCCCCTTTTCATTCCAGAAGTGCCAAGTCAGCAAAAGGGCTGGATTTCGTGCCCCCGGGGAATATTTCAGAGCCCTTCTCTAGGTCCACGGGGAGAAAACACTTTCACGACATAGTTGGATGTTCAGGGCAGGCCACAATTACATATGAAGAATGAACTTATGAGTTCAGTTCGTCCCCGGCCAACTTGATCAAATTTGCATGAACGTTCCTTTGAAAACGGTCCAGCATGAAATGATCAGCAGCAGAAGCATCACTCACAGCAATGAGGACTCATCAGGAAGGAAGGCTTGAAGCTCAAGACCTGCTGCTATTCAGAAAGGTTGCTCAAGCAGGGTCAACCTGCTGGGCCACTGTGAGATACAGGAAGCTGGACTAGATGGGCCTTGGCCTGATCCGGTGGGGCTTTTCTTATGTTCTTATGTACTAGAGGATGTGTATTTGCATTCCAGCCTTACCATTCATGGTAATTCAGGCATAGGATACATTCAGCTCCTTAGAAATTCTTGATTCACCACACTGGGGAGGAAAAGAGAAGGTTTTTGTCTCACTTCCCCATTAGAATGTATCACTGTGGTTCATGCTACCAGTGCTATACCAAGAAACACAGTAATAATCTGCCTCGTCTTCAGGCTGGAGGTTGTTGATGGTCAAAGTGCCAACGTTCCCAGAGAAGGACAAAGTGAATCGATCTGGGATTCCGTCTCCCTTCTCAGTGGTGTAACCACTACCACCAAAGATCACAAAGCGAGGGCCTTGTCCAGGTGTCTGTTGCAACCAGGTGAACCAGCTTTCCCAGCTTCCCCCACTGCTTTTGGTGCAGGAGAATTTTGCCGTTTGTCCCAGAGACACAGACATGGAGGCAGGTTGAGTGATGGTTGCCTGGGAGGTGACACCTGAAAGAAAGAAAGAAAGAAAGAAAGAAAGAAAGAAAGAAAGAAAGAACAGACACACACACACACACACACACACACACACACACACACACACACAGAGAGAGAGAGAGAGAGAGAGAGAGAGAGAGAGAGAGAGAGAGAGAGTAAGTTAATCATTTGGTCTCCACTTTCAAATATCACAAGGCTACAAACACACAATACACAGTGTGCCTTGTATTGTTCCATCAATGTATGTAAGGGCACAATCCTGAAAGCACCGTAAAGCATGTTTGGACCACTCTCGGAGTCAGGGAGGATGGAACATGTCTGTTTGCTGGCCTCTCTGACTCCGAGAGAGTCAGATATGCCCAAATATGCTTTACGGTGGCCCTTGTGCCGGCCAAACTTTGCTGGCCTAACTCCAGGTCAGGATTGCACCCTAAAGCTCATTCTCCCCATGCTTACCTGAGAAGCAATGGAAAAGAGCAAGGAAGCACAGAGCCCAAGTCATGGTGAGTAATTTGATGGTGTTTGACTTTCTGAACAAAGCAGAACACAGAATGAGACTCGCCCCCTCTTGTCTTAAATCCTGCACAGCAACACATTGGTCAGTCATGCAAAACTGGCCTGCTCTTATTGGCCCTCCAAGAGCTCCAGGTCTCCATTGAAGATTCTGGGTGTTCTCACACTGTCAATGGCCACAGGGCAAATTTGCATCAGAGGAGTAACTATATTGGGAACAGCCTCTTGCTTTGTCCACCATGAAATGAAGCCACAGAGAAAGAATTTGCTGTTTTTCTGTACAGAACAGTCCCAATGCACTTTGAGCATTATGCACTATGTTTACCACACTGAAAGAGCCTAATTATAAAGGGGGGGCAATAAATTGCTTCTGGGGACTGCATTTGGCCTACTGGCCCTATGTTTGACACCGCTGGTCTACTGGCTCTCTGTGGGTCAGTACCGGGGTGAACCTGCCCTTGGGAAGAGGTGGAATGAAATTGATTTATTTGAAGAGTATCTACCCCGCCTTTCCCGTGCCAAAGCAAATGCCCAAGGGGGCTTACAGAGAACCCAAAAGTACAATGTAACCACAATAAGTAAAACACATGAAGAATATTAAAAGACATTAAATATTTAACAGGAACACAGAGAATGTTCAAGAATAGAGCTAGATCCCATTCTCCTCTTCAGGCCCTTTTGGGTGTGGGAAAAAATTGACCAGGGGGCAAACAAACTATGACAATATACCAGAGGGACAGAGGGCGGACAGCCACACAGTCATCCAAAGGCAGCGGTGTCATCCTGGCGGAACGGCCCGGTACGCCGTTCTGCTAGTTCCGCGGACGGCCCTGGGCCGTGCCGCCTCTCCCGAGGATGGGCAAGCTGCTCCTGGGCCCGCCTGCCCTCCCGCGCGTCCGAATCGCTCTGAAATGGAGCGATTCGAGGCGCATGGAGGCACAGGGAGGTGTGGCTGGCCTCCGCCATAGGGGCGGAGGGCTGCCAATCATCCGGGCATTCCGGTTCCTGGCGCGCCCGGATGACGTCTCTGTCCAAAGGCCAGACTACATAGGTATGATCTGAGCCCTCTCCGAAAGGCCATGAGGGAGTGGAGTTCTTAATTCTTCTGGGAGGGAATTCCATATTTGTGGAGCCTCTACAGAGAATTTCCTGTATGTTTGAGTTGCCTGCATGTTCTCAGAGCCAGGCAGGCAGGCAGGCAGGCAGGCAGGCAGGCAGGCAGCAAGCGGAGCCTTGCCTTGCCTTGCCACTGAAAAATGAGCTGCTCTGGGGTTTTGGAACTGTTGGGTCACTTTAACATGATGCCAGGCCTCCTTAACGTGTTCTGGGGGTGCTGTGGAATACTGTTGCAACTGTTGGGTCAGTTTAAAATTGTCTGAGGCCTCAAAAAGGGCTTCTTCCATGTCCCTTCCTGCCACGACATCACTTCCGGCTTATGACATCACTTCCGGTGGGCGGGTCCTGACATGTGCCAATCAAAAGTGAGTACCTGTTCTTAAATCATTGAGATGACAAAACTGACGGTACCAGCTACCGCTACTGCTTCTAGAGCAGGATAGTGTCACCGTCTGTCCCAGAGACACAGACTGGGCGGCAGGTTGAGTCAGCGTGGCCTGGGAACAGACACCTTTGCGAAACAAAAGGACAAAGCCGTGTGTTGAACACATTTCCTCTGTTTCTAAAAGCCACAAAATCCTTATTTTGTCTATGATACACAAGACATGTACATTGCTTTGTTATCAGGATTTAGGCCAATGTACATGAAGTCCTCCCTGCCCTTACCTGAGCAGTAACTGAGAAGGGAGAGAAAACCAGGGCCCAGGCCATAGTGGAAAGCAAAAGAAGTTGGAAACCTAGGGGGAAATTGAATCTCTACCTGCGACCTTCCAGCATCCTCCTTAAATCTCCCAGGTACTAAAGAACTGTCAATCATGCAAATGTGGACACACCCACTTTCTTAGCTGGACACGCACCAATTAGGTCATGTGACATTCTCGCCAGACCAATTGCGAGGCGCCCAATTTGCATAAAGGCATCAGCCTTCCAACAGAAAGGGGGAAAAACAGGCATAGCATCCTAGCATGTCATGCTACCCTCAGGGCGCAATCCTAAGCTGGAGTTAGGCCGGCACAGTTAGGCCAGCAAAGTTTGGCCGGCACAAGGGCCACCGTAAAGCACGTTTGGACCACTCAGAGTCAGAGAGATTAGCACACAGACATGTGCCATCGTCCCTGAGTCTGAGAGTGATCTAAACGTGCTTTACGGTGGCCCTTGTGCAGGCCAAACTTTGCTGGCCTAACTGTGCCAGCCTAACTTTAGGATTGTGGCCTAAACGTGCTTTCAGAAATCACATGGGGGATAATGTTGATTTTAAACAAGGGTGGTGAACGTGGTTCCAGCACATGTTTCCAGGCATTTTTTTCTCCAGGGAAATGGATCTGGGTTCATCCATACCCCGTACCCATAAACAGGAGGCAGGCACAGATCCTAGGAGCCCATAGGAGTGGCTGGCCCCAGGGGCAGACCTAGTCAAAATGGCGCCTGGGGCACCCAATAGAAGTGTGCCCCCATGGGAGCCCATGTCTACCCATTGGGACCAGCCACGTCTATCCATTAGAAATGGGGAGCCCAGGTCTATCCATTAGAAATGACCACGGGTAGATCTGGGCTCACCTCAGGGGAGCCCAGGTCTATCCATTAGAAATGACTGTGGGTAGACCTGGGCTCCCCTCGAAGGGAGCCCAGGTCTACTCACGGCTGGTCCCAATGGGTAGACCTGGACTCTGGAGACCACTAGCCAGCCCCAAGACGGTGCCCAGGGCTCTTGCCCCCCCTGACACCCCCTAGATCCGCCACTGGCTGGCCCCTACCCCAGGGTAAGGGTGCACATTTGCCCTTGCCCCAGGGAGGTTCCTACCTGCACCTGTGCTGCTGTGCTGGAGGCAGCATAGGCCTGCCTACCTGTTCCAGTGCAGTTTAGGACTGTGCCCTTAGCTTCTGTGCAGAAAGAACCTGGACACATCTGCAAATAATATTGCATGGCTTTTCATCATGGCCAAATATGCTGGTCGTTCATGCACTCCTTGTGCTATGTATGAATGTTACCAAAGCTGGGGAAGGTGGAGCAACATCTCCCCCTGCAGGACAAAGGCAGAAGAACAGGGACCACTTTGGTTTCTATTTGTGTAGAAAAAAAATACGTATGGCCCATTTGTCAGTGCAAAAGCCTCGCAAGGCCGTTTGGCACGGTAAAACCTAAAAGCAATAGACAATAACAACGCAAGTAGAGCAATTAAAAAAGACAGGTCATTCTGATAGGTCTATGCTCTCATCATCAGTATGCCTGGTCATGAGGTTGCTACCCCATGTTTGCACAGAATCATAGAGTTGGAAGGGACCTACAAGGCCATCTAGTCCAACCCCCTGCTTGTCGCAGGAAATCCTCCTAGAGCATCTTCAGCCGGTGCCTGTCGAGCCTCTGCTTGCTGATCTCCAAGTAGGGAGAATTCACCGCCTCCCTCAGAAACCTGTTCCACTTTTAGGGCTCAATCCTAAACTGGAGTTAGGCCGGCACAGTTAGGGCAGCAAAGCTTGGCCAGCACAAAGGACACCGTAAAGAATGTTTGAACCACTCTTGGAGTCAGAGGTCAGCACACAAATGTGCGCCACCCTCCCTGACTCTGAGAGCGGTCCGAACATGCTTTATCGTGGCCCTTGTGCCAGCCAAAGTTTGCTGGCCTAGCTGTGCTGGCCTAATTCCAGGTTAGGACTGCACTCTTAGTAAAGGGAACTCATAACTGAAGAGGTGATCTTAAAGAGGAGGGAAGTATCCCTGTAGCCGTTTCAATGCCATGAACATCAGAACATAAGAAGAGCCCTGCTGGATCAGGCCAAAGGCCCATCTAGTCCAGCTTCCTGTATCTCACAGCGGCCCACCAGGTGCCCTAGGGAGGCACAAGACAACAAGATGCTTGCATCCTGTTGCCACTCCCTTGTACCCGGCACTCTAAAGTAGCCTACTACTAATGTAAGGAGGTTGCACAATCCATCATGGCCTATAGCCCACGATGGACTTTTCTTCCAGAAATCTGTCCAATCCAATTAAAGGCATCTAGGCCAGATGTCATCACCACCTCCTGTGGCAAAGAGTTCCACAGAATAACTACCTGCTGGGTAAAAAAGTATTTCCTTTTATCTGTTTTAACTCTCCCAACCCTCAGTTTTAGCGGATGCCCCCTGGTTCTGGTGTTCTGAGAGAGGGAAAAGAACATCCCTCGATCAACTCTTTTCCTTCCATGCATAATTTTGTATGTCTCAATCATGATCCCCTAACATAGTAGCTTACAGGCTTCCTTTTGCCTCTCGACTTTGCAGATCACATGAATTGGGACCTCTTCGGACAAATGCCCTTCCCTGCCCTTCCAGCTGTTTTCCCTGTTTGCAAGGGAGAAAACAGACCAACTTGCTTTGCACGCAAACCTGGGCAATCGTTAACCTGGGTTTTGGACCAGAATAGGCATTGCTTCTGTGGGGCTTGGCTATCTGACAAAACGGCTATCTGTTTGTTCTCCCCCCGCCCCGCTTGGCTCCAGAAGACAAAATGAAAGCCAAACCGCTTCTCACGCAAACTTAGGCAATGGTTAACCTGACCGGGGCAATCGCAGGCTAGCAACACTGTTATTCACTAGGGGAGTGGTTCTCAAACTTTTTAGCACTGGGACCCACTTTTTAGAACGACAATCTGTCCAGGACCCACCAGAAGTGATGTCATGGCTGGAGGTGCCATCATTGTGACACCAGAGCCTGCTGCTTTCCTGAGAATGCAGCCATCAGTTGGGTTATTTCTCAGCCGTTTTCCAATAGAGAGTGAATCAGAAAGAAAGAAAAAAGGCACATATTTACAACCTTGACACAAGCCAAAGAACCACACAGGCCTCCCCCTTTCCAACATCCCCTCTTCCCATATTTTCAGTACGGCGGCTCCTGGTGCTTCATGACCCACCTGAAAGTGGCTCGCGACCCGTTGGTGGGTCCCAAACAGTGGTGTCATTCAAATGATTTAGGAACAGGAACTCACTTTTGATTGGCACTTGTCGGGAACCCGGAACCAGCCACGGAGCCCGTTAGGATCCGGCCTGTTCTGGTCCGTTCCCCCAGAATGACATCACTGCCTTCGCCCCCCTAGGAATCCGGAGTCGCTCCCTTTAACCCTCTGAGTGCCAGCCAACCAAGAAGAAAAGCTCTTTGCAGAGGAATTGGGAGGGGGGAGGGGGGAGAGTGAAGTGGGCGGAGTCAGCCCTAATTTTAACTAGTGGAACTGAGTTCTCCCGCATTCCCCCTGCATGACATCACTGGTCCCAAACCACAATTTGGGAGCCACTGCTCTAGTAGAATAGCAGAATCTTTCTTTATAGAAATCTTTTAATTTTTATTTATTTATTTATTTATTTATTTATTTATTTATTTATTTATTGAATTTATACCCCGCCTATTGCCCGAAGGCACTCAAGGCGGCATTTACAACAATAAAAAATATAAAAACAACATTAAAAACAATTTAAACAATATTAAAATACAATAAAACAAAAAATTAAACAACAGAGTTTAAAACAAGCCATGTGCATCATAAAATATAAAAGTATAAAAGTATAACCAGCCAGCCATTTTAGGATGTTTTTTGTACTATACTGTTCGGAGATAATCTCGTTTGGAATCCTTGGAGATCCCATGGTTTGTTTCTTGAACAGTGCGTGAATAAAGCTTTGTGGGGGGGGGGAAATAAAGTAAAAATCAATTCCGTTCCAATGCAGTGTTATCAAACTGAGCTGTTATGAAACACCGGCTGGAATTTGCTTGGTGAGCAATGCACTTGTGGCTGCCTGGTGTAGAATATGTTACCCAAGTGCAAATCCCAAGGACTTAGGTATTGTCATTGGGCTGTAGTCAGTGATTGCTATTTATCCACCAGGTTTTGGCTCCGATTATCGTGGCCAAGGAGGTGGAACCATTTTTTTTTTAAAGTGCAGTGTATGAAATGACCTGTTAGATCGAGCTGCTGGGCAGGTTCATCACGTCCACTGAAAGATCCAGAGATATTGAGGGGGACACCCGCACTGTGTCAGCTCCAGCAGAGATTCTTCTTTTGAAGGTTCTTCCTTCCATCTGACGCACCAACACAGGTATTTCGTGGATTGAGGCTGCAATGCTATGCACAGCTCCCTGGGAAGAAGCTCAAGGCAGGCCTGTCCATGAAGCCAGCTAAGGCAACTGCCTCAGGCAGCAATTGTTGGTGGCACCCATTTGTGCCTACCTACTTGGCTTTTTTCACTTCCTGGATCGGAAAAGGAAGGGGGGAGAGGAAATGTGGAGGTGAATGCTGAGCACGAATATTGGGGGGCTGGAGGAGCAGAGGCAGGCCCATTATTGGGTAAGGGGGGCAGCCATTGGCATGTTGCTTTACATGTCAGGCGATGTTGAACTGTAGAAGAGAAGTCAGTAAAGTCATTTATGAATAACTGGGAACCATTCATTGACTTCCCGCGTGAGAAGGGAAATGTTGGTGTCACGAATTACGGATTTGATGACTAGGCAGATGATTTAGATGTTAAACATTGTGCTGGGGGTTTAAAATAAATGATAAAGAGATTTTTTTTCAAAAAAAGAAGTATTAAAGAAAAGAATAAGAGGCTGGTTAAGAGGCACCACTTTTAGATTGAGCAATTATCAACATATTGTAAAGGTAGTAAGTAGTTTAGATGTATTAATCTGTGCTTGCTTTATATAGTCTGAATTTGGTTCTTACTGTTCAGATTTTGTGTTGTAGTTGTGGGTATGTTTGTCTGTTGTTCTAATAGAAAGAAAGAAAGAAAGAAAGAAAGAAAGAAAGAAAGAAAGAAAGA
>JAJKFI010000094.1:0-57811 GCA_029204185.1 Lerista edwardsae
AAAAACACACACAGGTTATTCATTTCCTTATCGTTTCTATATACTGCGCCCTCTGGACAGCAGACGGAGTTGCACATATCCCAACAAATGGCACATAGCACTTTGTGTTGTAGGAGGGAGAGACGGTGGACCAATAGCGCACCAGCATCAGTGTAGTGACATCATGTTGGAAGAAACCAGAGGAAGCAGGGAGGCCGAATCCTAATCCCGATCGGGCGGCTGCGTGGCCCCAATTTGGGCTGCGGTCTCCTCAGATCTGCACCTGCTGTTTAGCTGTTTAGCAGGCACAGATCCGAGTAGTGCATAGGGGAGGCTGGAGCCTTCCCTATGGTAAGGGCACAAACAGCCCGTTGGCCTTTCCAATCCAGCATTGCTTAGGATTGCACTTTCAGAGGCCAGCACACAGACGTGCATCGTTCAAAGAGGCCAGCACACAGACGTACATCGTTCTCCCTGTCTCTGAGTGGTCCAAAAGCGCTTTATGGTGGCCCTGGTGCCAGCCATACTTTGCTGGCCTAATTGTGCAAGCCTAAATCCAGCTCTTAAAGTTGTCAATAAGTTCTTGAAAACTGCAACTTTAAGCAAAACGACTTCAAACAAAACCAATTTTACCCTTTGCTATTTGATATACATAAATGACAGTTAAGAACATAAGAACATAAGAAGAGCCCTGCTGGATCAGGCCAAAGGCCCATCTAGTCTAGCTTCCTGTATCTCCCAATGGCCCACCAGATGCCTCAGGGTGCACACGAGACAACAAGATGCCCGCATCCTGTTGCCACTCCCTATAGCACATTTCTGGTCATAAAAACATCACCAAACTTCTAAATAAAGACCCAAAACACTTCTAATATTAAATGTTGAAAAAATGTGAGCTTTTAGGGCTAAAGAAACCCCAACAGACATGGGGAGAACATATAAACGCACAGATAGTGGCTCTGATCAGGAATCAACTTTATAACAAACAACTTTAAGTGTGGACTTATTGTACCAGCTGATTTAACGGCATGATGTTCATCTATTGTAGTCAGGTATTTATTGTATCATGATGTGCTGTCCAAAGCAAATTCCCCTCTCCCACCAACATGAGGCACTCATTTCAATAGGGTTTATGCAGAGGAACGTCCCAGTGGCTTGTGCTCAATGGCCTCAATTTTCTTCTGAGGGGAGGGCAGCATTTGTTGAAAGAAGATCTCAGGTCAACCTTATCTGGGGGTAAATCAGCACATTATATAGTTAATATAGGAGTTGGTATACTATGCTATCATCCTTGGAGTGTGAAACCCAAGGAACAGCTTGTGAATAGGTTCTCTTAGGTGAATATTAGTGGCGTTCTACCAGGGGGGGGAGAGAAATGCTATGTGTTGCAGGAGCCTGGGCTCCTGAGTAACATGGACCCTTGCCTCCAGAACGATTCATGCTTGGAGAGCCAGCCCAGACGCTTTACTCTCCAAGCGGCAAATGGCTCTGGAAGTGAGGGGAGGGACCACATTACAAAGAGTTCCGATTCCAGCAACACTTAGCATTTTTCTCCCTCTGTAGGAATGCCACTGGTGAATATAAAAATATCAGCTCATTTCAAATGAAATATGTGGGCTTTTGTGATTACTGCACCATGAATTCCCTCAGTTTTCTGCAGCCTAGCTAGAATAAATCAAATATACATCAGAATGTAGGTTTTAAGATCTTCTTACTCAGAAAGCTTAAATGGGATATGCCAAATGTTTGGGCACTGTGGAGGAGTGATTCTTATAATACTTATTTGTTGGCATATTTATATAGCACTTTTATTTAATGTCTGTATAGCACTTTCTGAGTGGGCACACTGGCATCGTATGGTTCAACATTATCTTGAGACTGCCTATACAACCGTTCTGTAAAGTAGCTGTTTATTATCATCCCCATGTTGCAAATGGAGAACAGCAACTACGATGGAGTAGATTGCCTATGGCCATCAGTTGAGTTCATAGCAGAGGGAACATTTGAGTTGGAGAAGTCCTACAGCCCAATCCAAAATTGCCTAGCCGCCAGTGCGATCATGGTAGCTAAGTGGCAACAGCTGCATCCCATGGCAGCCAAGCAGCCACAGGAAGCTCTGTGGGAGAAGGGGACGTTTGTAAGGGCGCAGTGTAAGGGCTATTTAGCCGGCGCAGAGGCAAGGGCTTCTGTGTTGGGCCGTGCAGCCTGACATGGAAGTCGGGATGTAGTGGTGAGAGTCGCCACCAGTCCAACCCTCGCTCTGCCTCACCAAGGAATGCCCTCCTGCCCTGCCTGAAAAGGACACGACACTGGTGAGCAGTATACTTTCTGCTCACTGACTCACGTTGCTGCCTCCAGGCAGTGCGGGGCCAGTGTTGCCATGGCATCGGCAGCATGGCCTTCCTGAGGCCTTACTGCAGACACAGGAGGCAATTTATGGCGCCTTTTACAACAGAGACGCGGGCAGTATGTGTATGCCACCCACATTAAGCCTGATAGGATTGGGCCCCTAATCTACAGCTCATTTTTCATAGCATTAATCCTATCTATGCACACTTACCTGGGAGTAAACCTAATTAAAAACAATGGGGCTTGGAGTAAATACAGGCATGTTCCAGTATCCACTGATTTGGTATCCACGGTTTCAGTTATCCATGGATACCATGGATACTGGGATGCCTATTAAAAAGAGAGGGGAACATTAAACAAATCTTTTTTCTTTACCTTGTTGCAGCAAAACCACTGATGTTCCCCTATCTTTAAAAAGGCGTCCCCAGTATCCACAGTTTCAGGTATCCAGAGTGTGGTCTGGAACAGAACCCCAGCGGATACTGGCAGGGGCAGTTCTAGCCGAAAGGGCGCCCATGGCGCCCAATGAAAGTGCGCCCATGGGGGCACGCAACGTCATGATGTCACGACATCATGACGTCATGACATGGCGCCGTGCGGCGTCCCGCCCCCGCCCTAAGAGGCAGGGGCAGGGCATCACGTGGCGCCGCATTCTCTGCGCTCCGGCTGGCCTTAAAGAGCCAACCAGAGTGCGGAGAATGCGGTGCCCTGTCCCCCGCTCCACGGGGCGGGAGGCGGCACCAGGCGGCAGCGCGTTCTCTGTGCTCCGGCTGGCTCTTTAAGGCCAGCCGGAGCGCAGAGAATGCGGCGTAGGGACTGGGCGGGGGCCGGGCCGGGCCATGGGTGCCATTTTGGGGGCCTGGTGCACCATGGTTATGGCGCCCACTCCCAAGATGGCGCCCATGGCTCGTGCCCACCCAGCACCCCCTAGATCCGCGCCTGGATACTGGGGCATGCCTGTATTTTGTTTGCCACCTGTAGTCTGAAAACAAAAGTGGCTTAAGAAAGTAAGGAGCAATAAAGCTCTTTTGGCAACTCTACAATCTCTCATTTGAGTTCTACCGGTAGAGAAGTGGCAGCCTCCATATGTTATGGTAGAAAATGGTGGCCTCCATGCATTTGAAGTTCCAATGATTCGTCTACGGCCTGATGTTGTTTTGTTATTTGTTAATAAATCGAAATAGAAGCACATTACAGCCATGCTAGTGATGCTGCTACCTGCTAACTGAAAAACATATGCAGCCAACTTAACATCATCACACCACCTACATGATTCCTGGGCTTGCCTAAAAAAAGCACTCTTATCTTTTCTTTTCTTTTTAAGGAGCTTAAAGCTTCAAATTTGAGGACAGAAGCAGCTGTGAATACCAAATGAACAATGCATGAAGAAGGTAGGGGTGAGAATGGAACATTTCACCTTCTAAATTCCCTCACTGACCTAAAAATATTTCATGGGCTAAAAATTAGTGCAGCCTTAAGTCAAACTGCATTTCTGCTTTCATTGTACAATGGTCTTGCCTGACCTCACTGCAAAACATCAAAGGAAAGTGTTTATAAACAATATTGTTATCCACTGGAAAATACCTAGGGAAATTAAATCTACACAAGAGTCCATTTTAAAACAAAAATGTAGATACAAATATTGTAAAACAAATATTGTAGATACTTCCAGAGGGGTAGGCAGTAGTAGGGGAAACAAAGGCTCACGGCACATTAAAGATTCACAAATTTATGAAAACTTCTGTTTCAGTTCAATGGAACTATTATAGTGTAGTAGCTCAGAGACTGACCTATAAATCAGGACTTCCCTTGTTCTAATCTCACTACTGCCATAAATTCACCATGTAGCCTTAGGCAAGTGTCTCAGTCTCAGTCCGCCATCTGCAATATGGGGATAAAACTAATTTACCATTCAGGCTTGTTGTAAGGATTATATCAAGAAAAAAAATGGGAAGCACTTTTCCCACTCAAGAAGCTCTATAGCAGGGATGTTAAATTCATTTCATACAGCGGGCAGAGTAGCATTCATGGCAACTGCTGAGGGCCGGAACTGACATCATTAAGCAGGAAGTGGCATCATTAATCAGATGATGGCCAGAAATAAGCACTTTGTTCTCACACAGAAACTCATTAGCTGTAAATAACAGGTGAGAAAGTGTACAAATATTGTTCATAATTTTAAAATGTGAGAGAGCCCAATTATCATGCTGGGGGAGTCCAATTGTAACAGGGGAAGGAATAGTTTCTAAGGGTCACATCCAGCCCATGGTCCTTTTGTTTGATACCCCTGCTCTATCCAAATGCAAAGTATTATTACAATAAATGTGGTAGTTTTTGTGTTAGGTGCAATAAGTCTTCTTGCAGTTTTTTATACAGAAATAAAATGATAAGTCCAATACTTGGAATGTCGTCCCACATACAAAATATAAAAAGGCATTTCCGAAGAACCATTCTTGCATCTGAACAAATAAGTTCTGCACATTCTACAAGCCTTTCCAAGGATTTATTGTAATCAGAAAGTGAATGGAAGGGAGAGCCTCTCTCTTGACAACAAAAGCATTTTTATTGCCAGTGTCCCATTGTATTCTCAGTCTCCACTCTCTTTAACGCAATTAATGAACCCATCAGGGTTCTTTTGTTGTTCTGTTTTGACTCTTTGGTCAATCGCTGTGTGGGTTTGAGTTTCGCTCCCAGCGTTATCTGAAGAGCTGATCTTTCCCACCAAAAACCCTGGTGCCAGGGTGTCCTATAACTCTTTGGCCGCTGGAAGTACAAACACACTGAATTACCCAGAGGATATTTACAATTGCTGACCCAACTCCCAATTTCCTCATTTTGAGCCCCTTTCAAGACAATACGCATTAAGGCGCTGCCCCCTCCTCCATTGTACTTTCATAAACGGAGCACGGCCCCCAGACTGAGAAAATACCGTATTTACCTTTGTGTGCTAAGCAAGCAAAGAAAAAATCCGAAAGGCTTTTTGTGTGTCTTTTTTTTTTGCCTTGTGTTTGTTTGTTTTTACAATGATATCATTGGCCAGCTCCACCGAGAGTCCCCCCCCCTCCTTAAACATCCTGACTGGGCTGCCGACAACAAATAGTGCACCACACCCTGAAAGCTGGTGCTGGGGATAATGCCTTCCCCAGTGATCTAGCCAGAAAGCCTCTTTATTTAAGTATATAAGGCTGCATGTCCTCTGTAAGCGACCATGACTGGCATAAAGAACGGAAGCACAGTTATGTATTTGTGTGGAGCAAAATAATAGTTCAGAGAAGGCTAAGCTAGGGATGAGGCGGGAGGGAAGGGGGTTTGTAGTGGTCCTGGCCCAGACTAGGAGGGTACACAGAGACACAGACTGAGGCCTATGCTTCAGCATGCGTCTCCAACTACAGCTGTACTGGCCGTCTGTGTGCCACTCTCCGTGACTCAGAGAATGGTCCAAACTCACATTACGGTGTGTTTGAGATACTCCTGGGCTGGCACAAGGGACTTGTGCCGGTCTAATTCCAGGTTAGCGTTGTACCCTTATTCTGTTTACAGAACCAAAGCCCTGTTCTGTAACCACTGGAAACGCTGATCAGCTGAACTTTCTTCCTGAGATTTTACCTCAGAACATAAGGACTAGAAACCTTTTTTTTCTTTTTAAGCGGTGTCATAATTTAGGAAAATTGATTAATTCAAAGCCAGATTAGTTTGCACAGTGGCAGATCTACGTTTTGGGGGCCCTGAAGCTCGAATTGTTATGGGGGCCCCTTCAAACCCAGCAAAAAGGGCAACCGCTATTAATCTTCTTCCACAACATTAGTTCTTCTTCAACGACAGATCACCACAATTTTTTTGAAACTTATACAGTAGACACAAATTTTTAAGCAATGTGGACTAAAGTCACTTCTGGGGCCCCTCTGGGATTTGGGGACCTGAAGCTTAAGTTTCATTAGTTTCATAGTAGATTTGCCCTTGGATTTGCACATGTAGCAGAATTGCAAGTGCAGAGGACATACATGTCTTAGATTTTACTGAGCACCTATGACCGCACTGGATTGCGGCAGTCTTCTAGGTTGTTGGGTTTTTTTAATCCTGAAAGAATGAAACAGTCCTGAATTGTGGCCTTCTACGTGCACAGCCATTAAGATCAGCTCTTGCATTAGTTAAGATCAACTCTTGCACAAATCATTTCAAAGGGGCTTGTGCAGGAAATCGTCTTGCGCCCCTTGTCCTATCCTTGTTCTGAACACAATGTTTATCACACATGACTCAAAGTGGCTAGATTCTGGCTTCAGTTATGCCAGTGTAAACCTGGAACAATGCCAGTAAATTCAGGACAGAGTTCTCATGTCTCTCATTGTACTGCATCATCAACTTACGTGCCTGTGCCTCAATCAGATCTTGCTGTGTTACGCCTAGCTAAAGTGGCTGAAAAGCCAAAGAAGTTACGCTAAATTTCCATCTTCCAGCTTGATTCAGCATCTCAAAAGAGGGCAATAACTCATTGCTCCAATTGGTAATGACTTCCAGCATTAGAAATCTCTCCCCAAAGCCATTGCAAACTTTTCCTCTAAGGTCATCCAAAGATCTTTATGTGGAAAATCTTTTTTATTATTATTTAATCTGTGCAGGGTTTTGTTATTCAATTTCTTCTCAATGTACCCATTGGCTTCAATGAGTTGCCTTGCACCTGAGGAATACAGAGGTAGGGAGTTCTGTCTTCTGTCACCAACCGGAGGACTAAGGGTCATTTGTACCACCTCCATCCCAGCAAGAAACCCAACAGGAGAAGATCATCCTGGTCCTACAGGAGGGAAAAGCCACTTAACCACTCACCAGTGATGTAGTTAGGGTTTGCGTCACCCAGCAGCAGCTTTGTAGATTGGGGAAGTGACACTCTGGTATTCAATACTTTCCATGCCTGTTATCCAGTATAAATCACCTCACTCTGAAGGTGCTCTTAACTCTATGGAGGAAAAATGAATTGGTACAAACCCTGTTGCTATCTTCTCTTTAGGGCTGGCCCGTCCATAAGGCCAATTGGAGTAGTCACCTCAGGCACAGATTGGTGGATGATGCCTGACATCCATCTCTCCTGTGGCCCCCATCCAAGAGGGCAGGGGGTCCGCGAAAGGGTTGGAGGATGACGTGGGGCAGGCAGCATCAAGAGCAACAAAGACCACAGGACTAAGGAAGTAGCCTCAAGTGCCCTTTATTGAAAGAGAGTATACAATTTCCATTAACCCTTGCTTTCCCCAGCCTTCTCCTAGTTGTGTCACCAGGGGAAGTGGTTAGCCTTCCAGCGAATTTCTCCCCAAAAGCGTACCGCACGGAAAGTCCTGACATTCCAGTCCAAAGAAAAGAAAGCCCCAGGCCAGGCTTGACACCACTGGGCCAGTTTTATGGTCCCACCACCTCTCTCTTCTCCTTCTTGTCTGCCTGTTGTAAACTGGTTCAGCTAAGTGGGTTCCAGGTGTCCTTCAAGAGGTTGAGCAGCTCATCTCCTGAGGAAACTTCCCCTGACAGTCAGAGTCCTTGTAGTTTGCGGCTTGGGCAGTTGCTCACGGTCCAGGTGTCCCCCTGGCGCTCTGAGTTGTCTCAGGTATGTGATGCACTCTGGCTCTTCTCCGCCCCCTGCCTGGGCTCAGCTGCATCCTTTTAACCACCACTCCCCAACAGCAGGGGCACGACACACAGCTGGGGCTGGCCCACCACACTCCTCCTGCATCTCCCACTGTCAGGATGTCTCGCCCTCCTTGGCTTGCCTTATGGCAAGCTGACAGTGCCCATCTCTGTCTACCTACTTGCCTCCACTGCACCTTCTATTCCTTGGATTGGAAAAGGAAGAGGGGGACAGAGAGGAGGGTGAAATGTGGAAGGGTGGAGAGTGCTGAGCTAGAGCATTAAAAATGGGGGAAGCACATCATCGGGGGGCAGCATTTGGTATGCTGCATCAGGTGTCAGGAAGTCTTGGGCAGAGGTGTGTGTATATGGGGAGGAGATTTACATAAGGGAAAATGTATGAAAAGGGTTACATTTCTGTAGTGTCGTTTCGTGACTTGCAGGAAGTTGTTTTTACACAGGAGAGGAGTCCACTGTTATCTGTACCTGGAGTCTGAAACGGTAGAGTTCTCTCTCCCACCAAGGATTCTTTCCATTTCATTCCGCTGCATGGTAAGACCAGGCATTAATACCAAACAACTAACTTAGCCTGATAAGTTGGGAACCAAGATCCCAACCAGACTGGTGAGAATGTACGTAAGAACATGAGAAGAGCCCCACTGGATCAGGCCCACTGGAAAGGCCCATCTAGCCCAGCTTCCTGCATCTCACAGCAGCTCACCAGATGCCTCAGGGAATACACAACTAGATATGTGCATCTCGTTGCCACTCCCTTGAATCCGGCAGCCTAAGGTAGCCTACCTCTAAAGTAAGGAGGTTGCACTAACCATCATGGACTTAGTGCATCATGGTTGCACTAGCCTGAAATGGACTTTTCCTCCAGAAATCTGTCTGGTCTCCCTTTAAAAGCATCTAGGCCAGATGCCATCACCACCTCCAGTGGCAAGGAGTTTCACAGATTAATTACCTGCTGGGTAAATAAGTATTTCCTTTTATCTGTTCTCACTCTCCCAACAGTCAATGTTAGTCATTGACTGTCAGTCAATGTTAGTGGATGTCCCCTGGTTCTGGAGAACCCGAATGTGATTCTTCTTTATACCATACTGCATCTTATTTTCTATTACAATCGATCACATAGTGCATAGTGCAACAGCTAAGATTATATATATTTATTTTGACTCCTTTAATCTGCTTGAGGAGATGCCAATTTATATAGCACAACAGATTTCTCTTTTCATATTCTGGCTCACTTCCTTATGGAATTATTTTGACACAAACCATGCTCTCCAGACTACTGTTTCAACAGAGTTGAAAAGAAACAAAGGGAAAAGACCACTGAGGATGCAATCCTAACCCACTTTCCAGCACTGACATAGCAGTGCCAATGGGGCATGTGCTGCATCCTGCAGTTTGGGTGGGGGACAATCATGGAGGCCTCCTCAAGGTAAGGGAATGTTTATTCCCTTACTCTGGTGCTGGAAAGTGGGTTAGGATTGTGCTCTGAAAAGACTATTTCCCCAGCATCCTCTGCCAGAGTGACTATTAGCTCCAGTGCCCCAGTCCAGCTAAATGCAGAGTCCTTGATGCAACATATCCTTATAATTAGTTCCATACTTCCCATTGAATTTTACAGGATTTAAATTGTGGTCTGATTCATAGGACTGCATTTTCAGTCATTAATGATTTGGAGCGCAATCCTATACCTCATTGCACCGGTGCTACGCTCTTGTGCCGGCCGAAAGCTGTCGCAAATGTGCCATCAAGTGCGTCCGCGTCGGCGCTATGGTGCTGGACCAGCATCAGCAGCACTGGCCTTGCACCAGTCGAGTGTCAGCATCGCTCAGTCAGCGCAGG
The DNA here is from genome assembly GCA_029204185.1 of Lerista edwardsae. Taxonomy (NCBI): domain Eukaryota; kingdom Metazoa; phylum Chordata; class Lepidosauria; order Squamata; family Scincidae; genus Lerista; species Lerista edwardsae. Next base: position 9,790 of record JAJKFI010000094.1, read on the forward strand.
GCCTCCACGAGGGCGTTCCAGGGGCGTAACTGGGCAGCGCAGTGGGCGGAGACAGCGGTTGTCATATAGGACGGCCATAGTGCTGTAGCCTAAACCCTGTCCCCGGCCAGGGCGGCCCCAATTCGGGCCGGTCCTGTCCACGTTCCTCCGCAGATCCGAGCAGGCCCATAGGGGTGACCGGGGCTTACGTGGGTGCAAGGGGAAAACCTCCCCTTGTCCTGCACGTTGCTGCTGCTGCCTCCTAATGGGCTTTAGGGTACAGCCCTTTTATGTCAGCCTTACTATGTTGGCCTTACTTAGGATTGCTCTGTCAGTCATTAATTTGATCCACATTAATTTGATGTTGGTTGCAGAACCATTGACAAATCTGGGTAAATTTGTGCGTATGGACATTGCTTTGATTAGGAGCTGTGAGATGGCACTCTGCTCCAGTCAAAATACATAGTGGGGCTGTATATCAGTAGTTAAAGTACTTGCTTTTCATGCAGAAAGTTTGGTTCCCTGTATTCTCTAGGTAGGGTAGAGAAAGACCCACATAGGAAACCCTGTAGACAATACAGACTTGGTAAAGCAATAGTCAGACTCTGGCAAAGGCAGAGGGGCTGTGGGTAAGGCCATCTCACTATGAAGACTCTTGCAGTGATTGGCTAAGCTGTTTTGATGTGACAGAAAGGGCCTCTGACTCAGGGCACAATCCTGTATAGGACATAGCACTGACGCAACATTGTTGTATTGGTGTTATGTCACTAGTGCCAATGGGGGGGCTGCCAACTGGCACCCCATGCTAGAATTCTCAGGGCGACACTAGCAGAAGCGTCATCCTGAGAGCACTGGCAGAGAGTTGCCTGTGTGTCAGCCGAACTAGGCTGGCACAAGTGCAGTTCCGGGAAGATGGATAGTGGGCAGGAGGACCAGTGGGTGGGGGTGTGATGGCTCTATCCCCAAGTCACGTGGCATCCTCGGAGCTATGCTGAGGAACCCATGGGGGAGGCTGGAGCCTCCCCTGGAGCAAGGGCACAAATGTGTCCTTGCCCCAAGGAGGCTCCAACAGTCTTCTAACTTGCACTGGATACAGCTCAGGCCCACCAGCCTGCCTGTTCCAGCGCAAGTTAGGATTGCGCCCTCAGTGATATACCAAGAGCGGGCTGGGGGGGGCAGTTCAAATGACAAATGCAACTGGGGTGTCAAATATGCCACTGAACAGCCAGTAGTAATTTACCTTGTAAACAGGGATCTTGATATGGATGCCGGATCTACCTTTTGACAGCCAGTAGGCAGCCCTGGTCTCCACTGAGGATCCTGAGGATCTTCCAAGCCTGCTTTGAGCATCCAATAGGGGGGAATCTTGATGCAGTGGCCAGGTCTACCCGTGGTTTTGATTGATTGCCCTGGGTGTCAAATATTCTAGGTGTCAAATATTCAGAGCCACTGCTCTGGCTGCCATTGACTGAGCTCTTCAGATCCTGAAAAGAGGGACCAGGCAAAGATGACAGGAAAAACCAGGCACAGGGGCCTAGGGATAAGGTAGCTGGAGTCCTGAAAAAGCAGCAGGGTATAAAGTCAGGAGAACTGGAAGATGCAGTAATCTAATAAAGGAAGAAGACCCGACAGAGGAGTTGGGAAGGGGAAGGAAACTGGGAGAATGTACAGGCTGAAGGAAAGAGGTGCACTTGACAAAGAGCTGCATGGATGTAGGATGGCTGAGGTTTACTAATTGCTTTGAAATAACTTACCAAATGCTGGGCTGCAGGTCTCTTGTCCCTCTGTGTCATAGATCCTCCAAGTCATTATGCTATCCAGCACAGAGAAGGCAGGTCACATATGTTTCTCCAGTGCCTCAAAATTGGCTCTGATCTGCCATAAACAAGAAGTGTGACCATGCCCTTCCTCTTGCTTCCTCTTAGATTTGTTCAGCTGTGACATAATTACAAGTGTTTGGCATTTAGCGTATTACACTTGGCACTCATCGTGAGCACCTAGTGGAATGAATGGATGGGTTCATGTGACTGTGTCATGAGCAAAAGGCCTTTCTTTGCATTCATGGGAGGCAAGGGAGGAATGAAGGGACCTGTAGTATGGATGATCAAAAGAAAGAAATTGAATCACCTGTGGCCATGTGATGGTGGAGAGAAGGTCAAACAGATTTGGCCCATGTTCACACACAGAGATATGTGTGTTGATACTTAGCGTGCAATCCTAACCTGGAGTAAGGCCAGCACTGTTAGCCCAACAAAGTTTGGCCAACACAAGGGACACCGTAAAGCATGTTTGGACCACTCTCCAAACTCCAGGTTAGGATTGGCCCTGAGTCATGGCTGGGCCAGCCCTGCACAGAATCCATAAGAGCCACTGTTCTAGGTTGAGGGAACTTACTGTGGGTATCTTGCCCCAGGACCTTTGGAAACCTTGGAGCTTATACTGAGATGGCTGCTGCTCAGTGTCAGACAGAACGTCCTTGTTGCCTGCACTTTTTTCCTAATTCTTCTTCTACATGTCCTGCTTCTCATACTCCATTTACTCCTTTACAGCCAGGTCCTGTTTTTTTTTTTTTTAAAAAAAACTTTTCAAGATCCCAGTGTTTACATGTGGAATACATCCAGAAAGTTTAAAAATAAATGTATGCAAATGTGCTCTGCTTACTCAGGCAGCAAAATTTGGGCTTGCCTGAGAGCACAATCCTAACCTTGAGTAAGGCCGGCAGTTAGGCCAGCAAAGTTTGGCTGGCACAAGGGCCACCATAAAGCGCGTTTGGACCACTTTCAGAGTCAGGGATGAAAGCGCACATCTGTGTGCTGGCAGGGGCAGACCTAGTCGAAATGCGCCCATGGTGCCCAATGGAAGTGCGCCCCCAGGGGGCACATGACATCATGCCCCCCCTCCCCAAGAACCACAAACCTCCCCCCCCACGGGAGCCCAGGTCTACCCATCGGAAGCAGCCGGGGAGTCATTTCTAATCGGTAGACCTGGGCTCCCTGTAGCCCAGGTCTACCTGTGGCTGGTTCCAATGGTCTACCCGCATCCCCTAGATCCGCCTCTGTGTGGGCGCAATGTTGTGGGGGTGGGGGGGCGCACCATGCCACCAGCGCCCCCCAAGATCAATCAATCAATCAATCAATCAATCAATCACTAGTATTTATATACCGCTTTTCAACACAAAGTTCACAAAGCGGTTTACAGGCAAATAATAACATTAAAGTTAAATGGCTCCCTGTCCCAAAAGGGCTCATAATCTAAAAGAATGGAGAACACCATCAGCAACAGCCACAAGAAAGACACTGTGCTGGGGTGAAGAGGGACAATTGCTCTCCCCCTGCTAAATATAAGAGGACACCACTTGAAAAAAGTGTCTCTTGCCCAGTTAGCCCCAAGATGGTGCCCAGGGCTCGTGCTCCCCTAGCCCCCCCTAGATCTGCGACTGTGTGCTGGCTCTCTGACTCCAAGAGTGGTCCAAACATACTTTATGGTGTCCCTTATGCCGGCCAAACTTTTTTGGCCTAACTCCAGGTTAGGACTGCGCCCTGATTGACAATACAGGACAGATATGTTACTGCCAGGTCTTTGGAGACAGTGGTGATTCCATACAGGACTCCTTCCAACTGGGGACCTCATCAAGCCTAAAAGAAGTGCAATAAGGATGAGAAGATCTCGAAAAATTAATTCTTGGTTTTATTATACCCAGGGTCAATTATTGTAATCCCTTTTCCCACAGGACTTCCTGCAGAGTTGTGATTTATTATTTGTTCCTACAAAATGCAGCTGTTTGGCGTTGTGCCAGTTTTTCCTCCCTCATCTGGAAAGAACACCTCTTCACATGAGACTGCGGGCCTGCCTCTTTCAGCTCCCCCATCCCACTTGCAAGAGAAGTCCTTGTGGCTTATTATTGTTGTTACCAAATATGGATCTAAAAGGGAGAGACAGTATATTCAACTGTCATGTTGTGGGGGAGAGGAATTGCACCACCTACACCTCATCAAATATGGACCTTAACAAATAATAACATAGTTGTTTTTTATTTATTTATTTATTTATTTTATTTATTTATTAACCTTTGATTGGCATACAACATACAACAATATAGCAATATACAAATGAAAATAAAATACATGACCAATGGCCAACCAAAGGGACCAAATAGTTATAACACATGTTCAGAAGTGCGGTCGAAGCGCTGAATATTAGTTTTGATGATGAACATCAGAAAGAGAGCCAATTGATTGACTACATCAGGGTCCTCAGACTCAAGTAAGGATTTGAGGGTCATCTCTATTGTGTCCACACCCAGCTTGTTCAAGAGAGGTTGAAGATAAAGCTCTCTGCTCTTAAGGTGCAAAGGACAATAAAAGAGTAAATGCACTAAGGTTTCAATGTTGACTTGTTGACAAGGACAAAGCCTTTCGGTATAAGGTACTCCTTTGAAACGTCCCCACAAAACTTCGGAGGGGAGTACATTGCAACGGGCCAACGTCATGGCCCTACGTCTTGAGGGGATATCCAGGATATACAAGTAGGATGGTATTTGACCAATATTAGTTCGTAATTGGTGGGAAAGAGGCGAGCAACGAGTGTTGGCCATCTTCAGTAGGTTGCGATCGTGCAGTTCTAATAATTTCCCCTTGATCAATCTAAAGGCTTCCATCTGGGGTACCGAGCCAATTAAATCTGGTTCAATCCCCAGTTCAACTAGTTTAGATGACCAAGGCTCCGCGGAAAAGAAAGAATCCGACAGCATGCACTGGATCAGATCATTATCTGCCTGTGCATAGAAAACTGAAAGCCAGAACTTAGTCACGCGGATCCAAGCAACGGTTGCAATCATTCTTAAACCGGATTCTAAGCACAAAACAACTGCATAGTTGTTAGTTTGCACTGATGGAGATGACGAGCATTGGACTTTGTGTATAGTCCCTAATGTGAGCAAAATATGGACAACCATTTGGCCTGGAGATGGGAGAGTTGGGTAGGTAAAATAAACCCACTTGCTCCTCTATATTGTGCCATTACACCACTATACACATGGAGAAGTATCTGATTCAGATCTGGGCCATGAACCCTCAGACAGTGAAGAGTAGCATTCAGCAGTGTTCCAGAACAGAATGCATTGATGTTGGTGTATCATCCTAGAATTTTGTGAATGAACGTGATCTGAAAGATACCTCCTTTAGCTAAGGCATAACCACCTTATATAACCCTTTCAGCTCTGTCTAAAAGACCAAGGTTCTGGCAAAGATGCACACAGAGTGGGAAATATGTTGAGGAAAGAGAAACTGGTGGCTAAAGGGAATGTTGCTGAGCAGTAAGAAAAATATTTCAAGCACAGGAGTTTTGGATTAATTAGAAAGCCAAAGATTATGATAGAAGGAATGTGTGCAGTTTGTTTAACCACTATGCTTGGAAAGGAAATGCTGAATCCATTCAACATGAAGCACTCTTAAGTCCATCATGGGCTACAATCCATGATGGGTGGTGCAACCTCCTTACGTTAGTAGTAGGCTACTTCAGAATGCCAGGTGCAGGGGAGTGGCAACAAGATGCAGCCATCTTGTTGTATGCTCCCTGAGGCATCTGGTGGGCCTCTGTGAGATACAGAAAACTGGACTAGATGGGCCTTTGGCCTGATCCAGCATGGCTCTTCTTATGTTCTTATGTCCCATTGATTTTAATGCAAGTATTAAGCATAGCATTAACTCGTAGCATCGGCCTGAGAGCTCTAGTGCCAACACGGGAGTGCTGCTTGGCGCCCCCACATCGGCAGTAGTGACGTCACTGCATCAACGCTATGCAAGGGGTAGGATTGCGCTGTGAAAGCGCAATCCCAACCTGGCTAGCACAGTTAGGCCATCAGGTTGGCCGGCAGAAGGGCCACTGTAAAGCACGTTTGGACTTCTTTCAGTTAGAAAGGATGGTGCACGTCTGTGTGCTGGCCTCTCTAACTCCAAGAGGGATCCAACTACACTTTACCATGGCCCTTGTAACAGCCAAACTTTGCTGTCCTAACTGTGCTGTCCTAACTCCAGGTTAGGATTGCGCTCTGATTATGAATGTATGAGCAGAGTTTCCTGCTGTGTTTATGGTTTGATCTCAAAAAGAGATTCATGAATGTAGTCATGAAGTCTCAGAACCCAAAGAAGCTGAAATGTGCTCATGCTGATGGAGAAAGGCAGGCTGAAGCTCCAGATCATAGCACATATTCATAGCACATGCACATTTTTTGGTTAACAAATCTGTGGAACTACCTGTGTAGGATCCTGTCTCATTGCCATGAATCTATGTACAGAGTTGCACAAAGATCGGATGGAGGAGGCTACTTGAGTCCATTATATACTGCTCTGAGATATGTGGCAAAATTTTGGATGTTTTCCGTGTCAATTCACACCCCTCTTTGAAAAGAATGTAGCCTGGCTTGTTGGCAATGGGTGCTTTCCTTCAACATTGGTGCTATTGGTGTTCCAACATTGGTGTTCTAAGACATAATAGGCAAAGGTTAAGAATGGTCCCTCTGGGGCCATATAAGGACTTCACATCAGTGAGCGAAGGCAAGCTGTGAAATGCTGTTAACTGCCCCTACTGTCAGTTTTCAGCCAGCACAGAAACTCCGGGAGGAGGTAGAATGGGGCAGGGGGAAGGGCTGAATGGAGGGAGGGCAGAATGCCAGCGGGCCTATGGGCAGAGTGCTGGCTGGCCCAGGGAGGGGGGGTGGATGCAGGATCTGGCCTTTGGGCTGGATCCTAACCTCCATTCCCAGTCTGCCCCAATTCAGCAGCTCGGACTCAAAAACTTTGCCCTGGTGCAAGAGTAATGCTTCTTTCTGTCAAACTCTGGCATGTAAGTTGCATGCAGGTATTTCTTTTTTTATGTACGTAAAACATTGCAGCATTTTATAGCTGGTGTTAGAATTTAAGACTCATGTACTGTAGTGTTTTAATTAAATCCGCAGTGCAGCGCACAGGAAACTTTGACCGACATTATAGCAGCTAGAACTGCAGTTCTCTTAAAAGGAGAGCAGTGTTTGTTTTTCATTGTCCTTTTCCATAGGAACCAAGCCAGTACAAATCAAGGGAAATTAAACCTGTTTTCTTTGGAAATGCCTCAAAGATAAATGTGTTGTTCTAAGGAATTATTGTAGGAACAACATCTTAATGTGTGTGCCTCAGTAATGATGCTGCATGCTTCACTAGTGCAAATGGTGAAATATCTAGATTGCTTGGAAGCAAGGACAGGCATGCCCCAGTATCCAGTGGGGTTCCGTTTTGGACTTCCCCATGGATACCTGAAACCGTGGATAGTGGGGACGCTTTTTTTTAAAGAGAGGGGAACATCCGTGGTTTTGCTGCAACAAGGTTTAAAAAAAGAGATTTGCTTAATGTCCCCCTATCTTTTTAACAGCCATTCCTGTACCCATGGATAACTGAAACCATGGATACTGAATCAGTGGATACCAGGGTATGTCTGTATCTTCTGGAGCTAGAATATCTACAGAAGCCTTGGCTTTTGTTCATATCAGCGTATACATTGTTTACACAGTGGAGAGAAACTTTGGGGGTGATCATACTATACTGAGAGAGTACATAGTTTCCAAGCAGAAGGCCCACCTTCAAATTCTTTGTAACATCAGTTAAAATGAATTTCATAAAATCATAGAGTTGGAAGTGACCAACAAGGTCATCTAGTCCAACCCCCTATGTTCAAATAGAGCTGTGTAGCAAAATGGCAGATGTGCTTTAACATAAGTGTAAACTAATGCGCATTAGGGCATAAAACCAAAACTTCACATGGGCTGTTTGTAACAGATCAGATCTTGGGGTGCTGGGGGGCAGCTCGATGAGAGTGTCAACCCAGTGTGCAGTGGCTGTGAAGAAGGCCAACCCCATGCTCAGGATAATTTTAAAAAGGATTGGGAGGGTAGGGCCAAGTTTAGAACGGGGTGCTACGATTCTCTCTCTTGCCAGAGAGATCTGACACGAAGCCTTCTTTTTTGGGGGGATCTACTCTTGATATGAGTAGTACTCCACTCTAGAACCTAGGAGTAGGTCTAGAGCTTAAGCGTCCCTTGAACCTGAAAGGCAGCATAAACTGCTGTTTCGGAAGGCTCAAGGCTGCTGTTTTGAGAAGGAGTGCTTTCTTCAGACGCCATCAGGCGATCTCCAGAACAGTTCTTTCCTCCTGCTTCCCCACACAAGAGCAGCTACAGAAGTTTTGGAAAGAAGTTTTGAAGAAATTGCAACTTAAATTCAATAACTACAACCTAAGAACTACAAAACAACAAAACTAAACTGAGGTAAGACGTATGTGATTCTACTATCCGAAACCGAAGAAGAATGGGGGTAGCGTGCCCATCGCACACTACCCGGGTTTGTCCCGCCCCCCCATAGGGCACGAGGCCAGGCTGGCAACGGCTGGCCAATCACCTCTGGCCCCGCGGGCGATTGCCCCGCCAGTTCGGGGCTCGTGGTGGTCGGGCCCCCCCCCCCCCCCTCAGTCTGAGATTTCTGGTTGCTTCGGGGCCGGGTAGGAACTTTTTGCCATCTCCCTGATTGGCCTTGGGAGGTGGTTTTTTCGCCTACCCCAGGCTGAAGTTAGGTGGAGGGAGGGTTTTCTTTACTAGGGTAGTTGGTCACTTTAGGCAGAGAGCATGCAGGTATGGGACTTTAGTTATCAGTGTCCATCATGGAGTGGCAGGGCGCGGGGGTGCTAGCCTGCCATGCCGGCACATCCGGCTGGGTGGCGGGCCGGCTAACCTGAGCTTGGAATGTTTCAGACACCTGGGTACGCCCGGTGACTGGCAACCCGGCCACTCCAACCCTTCGGGGTGGCTATGAAGGGCGAATCAGGTCAATGACCTGAAGAACCTGGAGTCGGGTGGTTCGCCCTGAGGAAAGGGAGAGGAAGACGGGCAGCACCGTTTCCCCCAGGGGACCCGCACGTCTTCTAGTTGACCCTGTTGTTTTCTATGTTAAATAGTTAATAAAGTGGCCCGATTTACCATACAGCCTTGGTCCATGTCTTTATTGGGGGGTGCGAGGATAATAAAGATATCAGACTATCCAGTTTGAAAGTGACGAGGCGAGACGGAGAAGAGAGAAAGATCCCTCCCTCAATGCCCAGAGTAACAACAGAGATTTTCGAAGGATTTGAAAACACACTTGGGACTATATTTTAACATCAATTAACTCTCTGTAAAACATTCTGGGACTCTATTATCTGAAATAATAATATTTCACGATTAATATTGATTAATATTGACGATTAAAGAACAAAGAACAAAGATTTAAGACTTGAGTTGCGATGGAGAAATAAAAGACAAATTGGGAGTGAGCACAGCCGATCCCCCCCCTTTTTTACAACTCTATTGGATCTATTTGGGTAAGTTGGTTTGTTTGCCTGCTTGGATTTATGGATAGCAATGGGGACAGAAGACAGTTGTGGTAGATTTATAACTGAGCTGGTTTGAGAAATGCCCTGCTTCAACGGAGAAATGTGAGAGGGAAAGATCGCTGTAATCGAATGTACAATGAGACTCTAATTTGGTAGTTATATCTAAATTGTAATTAAGTAAAATTGACTGAAATTATAAACATGATTGAATTATAAGTGCGACGTTTGAAGGAGAACATGGCGCATTAAAGAGTTGGGGGGGCAGAAGAATAAAGACTGAATTACTTTCACTTTTGCTGACTGAACTGTTTATAGATAAAAAGCTGTGTTGTTTCTAGACTTTTAATGAGATATATATTTGTAAAACAGAATACATAAGCACAGATGTTTGGCTGAAGTGATTGTTGTCTATAACTATTGCTGGTCATTGCATAATTCTCTTGTTGGGTATCTATGTGTGGGATAGAGAAGCAAGGAAAAAAATATTTTTATGCGTAGACATATGTTTGTGTAGCTTCCTACACCTTGAGGCTGAAAGATGTCAAGACAAGAGAGACAAGAGGGAATGAGGGAACTTTTAAGACAGGATAATACTAGCCAGACTGTACAGATTTTATTAATTAAATTACTCTCAGAAGTCCAACAGGTACTACAGGAAGTGGTGATTATTAAGAATATTGGAGAGAAAGTCTTGCAGGACCTGGAGAGTCTATCAGAAGAAGTTAGCTATCTTGATAAATATATGACTGGAACTGGAGAGGCAGACAAGACAGTGGACCAAATAGAGATAAATTCTGTGAAGCTGGAACTGGATCAGTCAGGATCTGTGACTAGAATACAGAGCCCCTTAGAAAGAAAAATACAGACTACTCGTAGGCAAACTGCAGGCCGGCTACCTCCAGGAAGAGAAGTAGTCTTAATGGAGGAACAAATAAAAATTACATGCGAGACATATAGAGCCCTGATGATAAACTTGGACCAGTCAGGCTTTATGACTAGAATGCAGGGCTTCTTGGAGATGAAGACAGAGGCTATTGAAGAATTTTGCAGAGTGGGAGATAAATGCCCGGAAACAACAACTGGATTTATTGATGTTTAGGATTGAGATGCAGTGTCTTTTTCGGCAGTGTTCAGGGAGGAAGATATATAGTAATAATGTAAAGGACGTGGATAGCCGAAATGGGTACAATAAACTGAGAATGAAGAAGAAGAAGAAAAAGGGGAAGAATCTCTGAGTGAAAGATACTCCGAATGAGAAAAAAATAATACTTAAATAAGGGAGACAATGATGAAACCATGAATTAAGATACTTTTATTAAATTTGATCTTCCCTTTAAAACTAAAAACAATTCAAAAGAACTTATTATTTTTTCTTCTTTTTGCTATTCTTGTGTAATAATTAGAAAAATTGAAAGTAATAATTGTATGCATGTTTCAGAGATACTTAAGAAGATGATTGAGCAATGTTCATGTTAAATGTTTAATGCTTTTAAATACTCTTCTTAATTTGTTTTACATATTGCGGTTACATTGTGGTAAATTTATGGAGGGATAGTAGAATAAATATTGTAAGTTAATGTATTATGATATAGAAATGTTGGGTTACAGTTAATCAGATAATTATAAATGGAAAATAAGAGATAGTAAGTTTTGTATACAGGACAATTAAGCAATGTTAAAGTTATGATATAGATTGTATACAAACATTAATATAGATAAGATGACTAAGCTGTAATCAGTATGGACCTTTTGTGTGAACCTTTGTATCCCCTTCCTATGTACTATCCTCCCCTCTCTCTATATATATAAGGATTGTAAATAAAACGTCCAATATTATCATGCCATTGTACAAATCAATGGTAAGGCCACATCTGGAGTCCCGGTGACATTTAAGCCCAGGTGTAGTCGAATAGAACGCACCCCTAGGGGTGGGGGTGGGAAGGGGGTGACCTGTAAAAGTCCACATTCAGCCCCCATCAGCATGGGGGGTGAGAGGGGGTGAAAATTGAAATATCCACAATGACCAACATTAGTGTCAAATCCATAGTTTTCGGGGTCGCTAAGCTGATTGGTGTAATGTTTGTAATGTTTGGCATTTAAGCCCAAGTGTAGTCGAATAGAACGAATAGAACTCTGTAGAACCTTCTGGAAATTTTTAGAAATCATTATGCCCCGGTCTTGGACTCCAATCAAGTACTTGCCATGTAACCAGCCGTAGTCACTGAATACAAGTCTATTGATACCATAGAAGATGCCTATGAGGTCATCAATTTCCCATCAGACTTCCTAAACTCACTTGATCCGGCTGGATTGCCACCACATCGTCTTTTACTTACAGTGGGATCTCCAATTATTTTACTACGGTACCTCGACCCGCCAAAACTTTGCAATGGTACAAGGCTGTGTGTCAAGAAGATGCTGGGTAATATAATTGAAGCGACTATCTTAACAAGAAAGGGAGAGGGTGAAACAGTTTTTATTCCACAGATACCACTCATTCCGATGGATCTCCCTTTTAACTTCAAGAGATTGCAATTTCCAGTGAGACTTGCATTCTCGATCACGATCAACAAGTCACAGGGGCAGTCTATTAAGTACTGCGGAGTGGATTTGAGATCACCATGATTCTCCCACGGACAACCTTATGTTGCTTGCTTAAGGGTGGGTTCACCCAAGAATTTATGTATTCTTGCTCCTGGAGGTGAAACTAAAAATGTTGTTTATACTCAAGTTTTGAGTTACATTAATATTATAGTGAATTTGTAAAAGATTTTACTTTATAAGTTTTATACTGTACTTATACTTTTAATTTCCTGTACATAAAATTACTTCGATTTTACACTATAGATAGAATTTATTCCTTTTCCTGTATAATAGAAGGTTGGGATACATAAATACCCGGGCAACGCCGGGTAAGGACAAGCTAGTTATGTCATAAATGCTAGCAGCAGAACGATTGAGGCTGCAATCTTATGCACTCTTTCTTAGAAGTAGGTTCCATTAGAGGAACTTATTTTTGAGTAGACATGTATAGGATTCTTCTGTAAAGCTATCTCACACCAATTTTAGTTAAGAACTTTACTGGGATAAAGAAAGAACTGCAGCCATTGCTACAGTCTGGCTGAAACAATAAGATAGAAAAAGAATCCAACCCAACCAGAGGTTAATCAGATAACAGCCCACATGTCTTTAAACAAGCAACAGACTCCCCCTACTGGTGGAGGCCAACATTTACACACTTTCTGATTACTGTATATATATCCTGGGTGGCTGACTTCACATGCTATCGCTCTTTCGAACCAAAGATGTACTGCTAGATTAGAATAGATTAGAAATTAGAGATTACATTAGATGAGATAAGAAAGAGAGAGAGTAATTAGGAACATAGAGATATACGCAAGTGACAACTGTGTTTGCCTCTTTTGATAACCTGTTTGCCTGTTTGCAAACCAATGCACTTTGCATGCAGATAGGCTGAGAGGGTAGGGAAGGAGTCAGTGGTTATGATTTGCACCAGTGATGTTAAGAGAAATTGTCTTGAAGACATGGAAGCTACATTTAGGCTATTAGGCAAACCAAGATCCTTCTGAAAATGTTACTTATTCCATGCGCAGGGCCACCTAAACAGGCAGAACTGTAGGGTCTCGGTGCATGGATGAGACAGTAGTGTCTGGAGATAGATTTGTTAGGCAAATCTTCAGAGCAAGCTGAGCACCTACAAAAGAGATGAAACCAGTGAAACCAGACTGCTTGCACTTAACTTCAAAAGGTTGTGAAGCAGCTGATTTCTGACAGAAAGCCCAGAGAAATTAGGGGAGTTTCTGGTCAAGAATGACTCATTCCCTTGTGGGATGATGATATGAATGTTTAGAGCTACAGTGTGGAGATAGGGTGAAACTTGGCAGTGATCATAAAGGTACAAACCACAGCTGTTTAAGTTCTTTGGAGTTTTCTTTTTCAATCTCTTATCACAAAAAAGAGCATTTGCAGAGGGATGTAATGTACATTACTAACCTAAGATGGGAAAACTGGAGTTCTAAAACTGAAGTATACATAGTATAGATATTATTGACATCTCAGAGACCTGATGGAACAATGAGAATTAATGCAATATGATTATCACTGAATATAAAATCTGTAGAAAGGGAATGAACATACTGGGATGGCTCTGTCAAAGATGGCAGAGATCAATGAACTAGAAAGAATATGAGAAACAAACTTTCTAACGGGATTAATTGGGTGGAAATGTCAGGCCACAAAAAGTAATATGGTAATGGAGGCAAAAGGAAAACATATTGAGGAAATGGGTGACTTTAGCTTCCCATACTTTGATTGGGTAAGTGCATGTTCCAGTTTTGACAGACAAAATGTCAAATCAGATAAAAGACTGTTCCTTATATTAGAACACTTAAGCATGGAGAATTTGGTCATAAATGTCATATTTTATCTTGATATTTCAACTGCAAGTCAGATGTCGCGTAACGTTTACATCTTTCCAGGACCCCTTGAAAATCAGTGCAGGAAAGGAGCTGGAATCTGAATTTAAAATAGGCAATAATGTCATATATATACCAGCCAAATTTCATTGTGCTACCTCAGTTCCCAAAGGAGATCAGTGTTCAAAGGAGATACAACATATATGTTTTAAATTTTTCCTAGCCCCTTTGAAACTGGATGTGTACATTGAGGGTGCAATCCTAACCTAGAGTTAGGCTGGCACAGTTAGGCTAGCAAAGTTTGGCCAGCAGAAGGGTCACCGTAAAGCACGTTTGGACCACTCTCTGAGTCAGGGAGAATGGCGCACGTTGTGTGCTGGCCTCTCTGACTCCAAGAGTGGTCCAAACATACTTTATGGTCTCCCTTGTACCAGCCTAGCTGCGCCAGCCTAACTGTGCCAGCCTAATTGCAGGTTAGGATTGTGCCCTCAGTTGTGTTCCTAACTTGAAATGTACAGTTCTGCCCCAAACCTGCATATCAAATGTTATTCCAGTAACAATATGTCATGGTTCCAGGGAAGTACTGTGTGACAACATATTTTGCCATTGCCTCCCTTTATTGAAGGTCTGGTGCAGGAGTTGTGATGCTATTGGAATGTAAAACATAGAATTGTATCTTGAGCATGCATGCCAAATTGCATTGGAATATCTCCAATGATATTTAATGGCAATATTATGTTACGGACAAACAAAGGGTCAAACTGGATGTGTGTGACAGTATGTGGAATGGGGCCATAGCTCAGTGGCTGATCACATGCTTGGCATTCAGAAGGTCCTAGACTCAATCCCTGGCATCTCCAGTTAAAAGGATTCTAGGAAGCAGGTGCTAGGAAAGACCACTGCCTGGGACATTTTCTGTCAGTCAGCGGAGATGGGCCAATGGTATAAGTAGACATTATAATTCTGCAGACATTATGGTAGTAGACAGTAATGTCATCAGTAGACATTATAATTCCGCTTTATATGACTTTGTGTTAGGAGCCCAATAAAGTGGCTTTAGAATGTGTCATTTGGAGCAGGGAAAGGGTAATTGATATTTCTCCACTTCTAGTCATTCTGTTCCAAAGTCGCCAAAAGGGTTGTTAGCTACCATTTGTTGTTTGGCCCTTACAAACAGGCAGACCTCTACATGAATGCATTAAACCAGTGGTCCTCAAACATTTTAGTCCAGGACTCATTTTTTAGAATGGCATTCTTGTTGGGACCCACTGGACGTGATGTCATAGCCAGAAGTGATGTCATCAAGCAGGAAGTGCTGTCAGTGTGATGTAATCAAATGACACGCCTAGGCGCCTAGAATGCAAACTGGCAATATGGGACTGAATCAATTGCACAACCATAAACACATCTCTGACAGAAAGCAAGATTAGAACAAAATATTATGTAAGAGCACTGGACTAAAAACAACATTCAAACAAAACCTCACTTTAAAATTCAAACGGCTAAAACTCACAAAAGGAACATAGCAAGGTCTGCAGCTTCCAAGATGGCTGCTCCCAGCTAACATTAGGGCATGACCCATCAAGTGGGTCCCGACCCACAGTTTGAGTAACACTATGATAAACCAAAGGCCTCATTTTACTACTGTACCTAAAATGTGCTGCTTTCCCCACTTTTCATCCAAGTCTCTGAAAAAGGGAAAACAAATCCTGTCTTATTCGGAGCTTCTGTTTGTACAAATGCTTTGGATGCTTGCTCCCAATTATTTCAATAGATAGTACACAATGCACAAGACCCCAAATGACGTACATTGTCACCTGGAGGGACTCCAGTCCATTTACCATATGTCCAAAGGTTACATCTGGACAAATAAAAGCATACGGAATTCACCTGTGTGTAATAAGTGTTTGAGCATGATGAGGCCTATCTGGTTCCCTCTAAACAAATTTAAGTCCTGGCTGTCAAATTCCTGGAAGTGTTCTATGCAAGCTTTCTTTGGTTCCACACGTGCATTTTTCCATGGAACCAGGGGATGTTACAGCACCTGTTTGTAAACACTGCAAATCCAAAATTAGCAGGGATGGATGGAAGAATCATTTATCAGCCTCTGGCTTCCCAAACCATCTTTAAAAAATGTCACAGATACATTGACACTTCTGCTGATGATTTAAATAGCAACCTCCATCCAGCACCAGCTTCTCTCCAAGCAGGGCCAATACGTAAGTTTCTGTCTGTGTATCAGATGACGCATCAGCATGCCTGAGAAACTCCCTTTGACTACAGACTCCATTAGCAACATCCACAACAAACACTTGACCAAGCTTTGGATAGTAGATGGGCTTTAGGACATAATCCTCTGGTTGCTCAGAAGATCGCTGCTAAAACTGGTGTGCTCGTAGCTCCTGTTGGACAGCTTTTTCCAGGCTGGGCAAAGGCATGCGTATAGGAAGAGCAGTCCTGTGACACAATCTCCTTTTTCCCCAGTCACAAGGTTGTATTTGCAGTCATTTCATAGTGAAATCCACTTAGAGGACTGTCTTGTGAATGGCTCCGTCATTGCAAGGGCCCCATCAAGCAGGAGTGGTGTCAGGTGTTGGTGAGCTTGGGCCTACCCCCATCCGAGGGCCCACTTAGCAAAGTCAACTCCTGAACTCTAAACACTGATGGCTGAGGGTGCCATCAAAGGGCCTTGGGAGTAGGGCTTGGTGTACCTACAGCAGTTGTGCCCAGTGGTGGGATTCAAATAAATTAACAACCGGTTCTATGACGTCATAGCTGGAGCCAAAAAAAACCCGAAGCCAGTCGAGGTAAGCGAGTGGGCGGAGCCTGGCCATTTAACAACCGGTTCTATAGAACCTGGGTGAACCCCCTGAATCCCACCACTGGTTGTGCCTCAGTACCTACAGCAACCTGCTGCCAATATTGTCATCAGGCTTAAAAGCAAACAAAGAGAATTGCAGGACATACAATGTGACATACAATGTGGACATACAATGACATACAATGTGGACATACAGGACATACAATGTGAAGAAGTGAGTGTGTATAACACCTATTCTTTTAAAAGTCCTCCTTATGCAGTAATGTAACTTTGTGCATAATGCTAAGGAAGCTGGACAGTGCCTTCACTGCTTGCTCTATATAAATATTGCCCCCTGAAATGAGGATGAACAACAGGAGAGAGCTCTCCCCTTAAAACCTTGCTTTTATGCTTTCCAGAAAATTCTGTTTGGCCACAATTGACAATAGATGTTAGACTGGGTAGGCCTTTAGCTTGACTCAACAGGGCTTTGCGTATGGTCTTATGTATAAATGGAAGACTTTGTCCTCTTGAACAAGATTCCTGCTGAAACAGGTTTATACTTTGGAACAGAAGCCTCTGTGACTTATTTGAATCATGACATGCAGAAACAAAAAAATAATGTTAGATAGGGTTTGGTGTGTGTGTGTGTGTGTGTGTGTGTGTGAGTGAGTGAGTGAGTGTGCGCACTTTATCAGTAGGTCACTGTAACTAACATATTGTATTATCCCATAAACCAGTGGAATTCAACCTTTTTAGACCGGGACCCACCTTTTAGAATGGCATTCGTGTCAGGACCCACTGGAAGTGATGTCATTAACCTGGAAGTGATGTTGTGGCAGGAAGTGACATCACCAAGCAGGAAGTGCTGTCATTGTAACATAATAAAATGACAATCCTGAAATGTAAATTGGCATTCTTAGACTGCAGCAATTGTACAAAATATGATGTAAAAGCAGTGAACTAAAAACAACATTTAAAAAAATGTACTTGAAAATTCAAACTAGCAACACTCACAAAAGGAATATAACAAGAATACGTCTGCAGTTTCCAGGATGGCTGCTCCCAGCTTTCCACGACCCACCTGACATCAGGTTGCGACTCACCAAGTGGGTCCCAACCCACAGTTTGAATAACACTGCCGTAAACTATTTTAATTTTTAAAAATTGCAGATACGGGTTGATTATTCCTTACCTGGACTGCTTGGGAAGGGAAGGGGTCCAAATTTTGGATTTGTCTGGATTTTGGAATAATTTATATTTATATGAGAAATGCTTCCTCTTGCTCTTCATTTACCCATTTGGGTGTCTGCTGGCCGCTGACATTTTTTTAACATTATCTGTGTAGTTACACACCACAGCCTATAAGAGAGCAGGGAATAAGAACCTACAGCCTATAAGAGCAAAGAACAGAACCTACAGTCTGTATGTGGGAATTAGCACAAGACCTTCTCTCTTTAGAAAGCTTTAAAAAAGTGTTGGACAAAGATGTCTGAATTTTGGAATAGTCTGGTTTTCAGATGTCCAGATAAGGGATAATCTACCTGTAGTCAGAGGTGTTTCTTTCAGGTAGCTTTAATGGGTATGTGTGGTGACTCTTGAGAAGTTTAGGTTATGAGGTGAAAACAAAACTAACTAGGTCCTTCAGCATCTTAAGCAAAGATTAAGCAAGGTCCATAATGTTCTTGGAGAGGTGGGGTGGCAAGCTGGAACTAAGGTTGAGGCAAAGATGCAGAAATCTATAGACGGACACTTGTGTTTCCTTGCTAAGGACAAGGAAGGAGAAATTGTCAAAATTCATTTGTACACAATTCTATCAAAGTTTAAAGGCCTTTGTTTTCAACAGGATACTGCTTTTAAAAAAATACCTCTTGGATCCACTTGTGACATTTCTTCATTTACCAGTGAGCACAAATACTTCAAGCAAGCAAGCAATTAAAGCAGTCCTTCAAGTACCTGTTACTCATAGCCCTAAGATTGGTGAGGGATATGGGAGAAGTGTCATTACCTTGGGTAATGCCAAGCAAAGCATAAAGCCCAAATCTGGTTTTAAAAGGACATCTTTTTCCTTGACCCTTCCACCTCTCTCCTTTGCAGCTAACCTTAGGAGATGTAAAATTCACAAAGGGAGTTTAACTTGGGGGTATCTCATCTAACCTAGTCATGTGTGTCTCAACATTGCAATGTCTGGCTAGGTTGGAGAACAAAGGGTGTTGTGTATTTGTGTGAATAATAGCAGAGTTGGGGGCTTGGAGACCCATTTCAGCGCTTGCTTTAGCGCTCTGGAGCGAAGGAACGAAGCGATCGCCACATTTCCATAACAAAGGCTCTTTATTGTAGCGAAAGTGAGATAGGTGAAAAGTTTCAGTCTGCCGGCTAGGAAAGCCGGTGAAGTCTTTGCCGCTCGCAGGCGGCGTTTCAGTGCAGCTTTTACATCTTATGCACACACAGTGAAAAACTCCTTCTACACAAGAACAAAGGGATGCAGCCAGAGTATATCTGGTAGGTGGATACCTGAAGACCCCTTGTGCCCCATCTTACCCAATGGGGTGACCCTTAGAACACTATGATCTCATGGGAATGTGCAGTGTTTGCAGCCAGGACTTCCCGTGTGAAACTGCCTGCTTATGTTACACTATCAGAAAGGGAGTACAACTACTGTCCAAGCTAGTTGCCCTAACAAGCTGGGAAGCTGCCTGCTGAAGGACGCACAGGTGTTCTATCTGATCCTGAGACGGAGAGACGGAATGCCAGTTTCATCCAGTTCTGGACTGTGAGATGTGAAACTGCAACACCCCCCCATTCCGTCTCGGAAGTCTTCCTTTGGCGCCAGGTCCAGCATTTGAACTGCCTGTTTGAACTGTGGCGCAGGAAGAGCTTTGGTTAGAATGTCCGCGATGTTCTCTTGCGATGAACAATAAAGCACTTCAATGTCCCCATTCTGAACAGCTTCTCTGACATGTTTGTGCTTTATGTTAACATGTTTGGAGTGCATCCGGACTCGTTCTGACCCAGCAATCTGGATGGCAGACTGGTTGTCCATCCAGATTCGGATTGGATTTACCTGTGGAGCATCCAAATCCGACATCAATTGCCTGAGCGTGTGAAGGTAGTTGGTCACAAGACTCAAGGCTGTGTATTCACTCTCCAGTGTCGAACACGCAATAGTCTTTTGTTTTTGTGACCCCCAATCTATCACGCAATCCCCAAGGCGTATGGCATAGCCTGTTGTAGATCTCCTTGTGTCATCCCCCCCAAAGTCACTGTCAGCAAAAACATCCAATTGCAGTGCTCCTTTTGGGGTGATGTGGTACCTGTGGGTGCTTGTCCCTTTCAAGTACCGGAGAATACGCTTTAAGGCTATCCAATCTGCCTGTGTGGGATTTGCAGCTTTTCTGCTCAGGTGATTGACAGCAGCGCCAATGTCTGGGCGCGTCCAGCACGCAAGGTGTGTGAGTGAACCCAATAGTGAGAGGTACATATTCTGGTTTGGAAATGGTGCAGACTCTTCTGCTTTCTCCCCCCTTCCAACCACCATTGGAGTTGCAACACTCTTGCAGTCCTGCATGCCCCATTCTCGGAGTAGGGCATGTATTTTGCTCTCCTGACTGAGGAGAAAACCTGCACTGTCAGCTGTGCGTTCGATTTCCACTCCCAGGTAGCGATTGACAGGACCAAGACACTTAAGAGTGAATGCCTTTTTCAGCTGTTGTGTGATCTGATTGATCTGTTGTTCCGTCCTTGCAAGGACCAGCAGATCATCAACGAAACACAAAAGAACACACAATTTTTCCCCTTTTCCTTTCCTGAAAAGGCATGGATCAGCTGTGGAGGGTGTGAACCCCAACTTTTGCAGCTGCTCTTTAAGGCATAAGTGCCAGCTTCTCCCACTTTGTCGTAACCCGTAAACAGCTTTTCTAAGGCGAAAATGTGAGTAATCGCTTTGCACCCCTGGAGGAATTGTTATGTACACTTCCTCTTGTAGGTCTGCGTGCAAGTAAGCCGTCCCCACATCAAAGTGATGAACCTGAAAACCTTTGCTGGCTGCTACAGCAAGCGCAGCACGTAGCGTTGTGGCTGAGAGTGTGGGTGAATAGATTTCTTCGAAATCTACACCTGGAATCTGCTTGCAGCCACGGATCACTAGACGGGCTTTTCTCAAGGGCTCAGCACCTTCCTGATCTTTTAGAACAAATACCCACCTGGAATCAATGGCATGTTTTCCAGGTGGTAATTCTGCTGGTTCAAAAACCTTTAAGTTGTGCATTGCCCTTAATTCAGTCCGAATAGCCTGCAGCCATCCCTCCTTTTCGGCTTGGGGTAGCTCCAAGACATCTTGGTATGTCTGGGGTATTTTTCTCACCTCCACCTGATAGGTTAATCTCTGAGGTGGTACCCCACGCAAAGCCCTTGGAGGAAGGATGCGTCTGGTCGGAACAGCCTGTTCCGGAGTGGCTTCCTCTGAGGAAGTGCTTGTGTCCAAGCCTGGACTGGCTTCCCTCGCTCCCCTCTCCTCCAGCAGCCTGTTAGAGCTTGCTGGTGTGGCAGGAAGTTGCCTTTGTCTCTCTGGAGTTCTCTGAGGTGATGCTGCTGGCTGATCGGGACTGCTTTCTAATCTTGCCTCCCCCCCATTTTCTCCAGCGTGTGTGTGGATGCTGACGCTTCTGTCAGCATGATCTGGCAGCATACTTTGCTCAGAGAAATCGTAGGAGTTGGATATTGTGACAGTTCTATGGTCAGGATTAAGAAATTTGAGCGCTTTGCAATTTGGTTCTACTCCAATGAATTGCAGCCGCTTGGCTCGCGGTGCACTTTTCCTGCGTGTTTCCCGATCTGCATGCACGAAGGCGAATGACCCAAACGTTCTTAGGAATGCAAGATCGGGTGGTTTGCCGAACAGCTTGGTGTAGGGGACCCCGTCAATTGAACGGTGGTACACGCGATTTGATATGAACACAGCATATCTCATCGCTTCTCCCCACAACCCTTTGGGCAGTTTTGACTGCTCCATCAGCGCTCTGACCATGCTCTGGAGCTCCCCATTTTTCCTCTCCGCCACCCCATTGTGCTCTGGGGTGCGAGGAGCGGTGAGTCTGTGGGTGATGCCCTGTTCCTCCAACCAATGAGACATTTCCCCACTGAGAAATTCACCTCCCCGGTCGGTTTGAATCGCCACTACGGGATGCCCAAACCGTCTTTCCACCCACCTAACCCAATTGCGAATTTTATTAAACGCCTCAGACTTTTGGCGCAACAAATATGCAAAGCTGTACCTTGTAGCGTCGTCCACAACTGTAAGAACATATTGTGCCCCCCCAGCTGTCTTTTTCAATGGCCCAATCAAGTCCATGTGCGCCAGCTGGAAGGGAGTCTGGGTCTGGCGGCTGCTGAACTTCGGGATGCTTGCGCGATGCGATTTAGTGAGTTTGCACACCTCACAATCCACAAATGCGTCGCAATCTTTCAAGTTCATCCCGCGCACAAGTTCAGCTGTCCTCTTCACGTAGTCATGGTTTAAATGTCCTAGTCGAAGATGCCACTCATGTCCACAGAATCGGTGTTTTGGTTGATTGAAGTACGCACTTGCCTGTTGATTTTCTGTTGCCTGCGCTCCAAGCACAAACAGCCGGTACACTCGGGGGACAGCTACGCAAAGATCCCCCCTCTCAAGTGTGCAGATGTTGTCTTGGAAAGTCACTATAAATCCATCTTCCTGGAGGGTGCCAAGGCTGAGTAGATTCCTGGACATCGTTGGCACACATAGCACATTTTGTAAGGTGGTCTGCAGTTGGGGCAGAAACACCTCTCCAGCACAGCTCACAGGCGCTGTTTTCCCATTTGCGAGAGCAACAGTTTCACAGTCTGTCTCGCGCCTACTCGTGAGTAGGTCAGCGGATGTCACAATGTGGTGGCTCGCTCCCGAGTCGAGCAGCCAGGATTCTCGCGTACGCACACCTTCCGCTGAACTCACAAACGCGATGCTCGCTTTGGGTTGCTGTGTATGGGGCTTTCCTTGCCCAGTGCCCTGCTCACTTTGGGGCTTTTTCTTCTGTTTAGAGCCTCCTTTCTTCTTGGGACATTGGAGTGCAAGATGGTGGGTTGATCCACACACGTAGCACTGCCGCACACTGGAGCATACCTGCGCCGGGGACTCATTTTTGGGCTGCTGCTGTTGCTTTTTCCCAGAATTGTTGTTTTTCCCTTTTCGGAATTCACGCTCTCTCTGGTTGTCTTTCCTTTTGTCCGCTTCCTCGAGAAGCCGTGCGACAACCAAAGTGACAGTCAGTTGCGCTGCAGGAATGGATTCCAAAGTGAGGGTAAACATATCCCATGTTTCATCCAGGGAATTTAGGATTGCAAACACTTTGAGCCTTTCCTCAACACGTTCCCCGACTGCCTCCAGATCCTTGAGGTTCTGCTGCATCGCTCTCAGGTGCACTCGTAAGTCGCCTCCCGGTTCAAGACGCGACCGCCACAGCTTGCGTGTCAGAACCATGCTGGAGGTTAGGGATGCGCGTGCAAACAGCTCTCTCAAGGTGTCCCAATAGTCCTTAGCGTGTGCAAGGTCACGCACGTAAACCAAAGGATCTTCAGAGATGGCCAGACCGATGGTCGCTTTCGCCTTCCTGTCGGCGGCCGCTGCTGCGGCATCTCCGGCTGCAGGAAGCGTTTGCGTGCGCTGCCAAAGGTCTTCTCGTTCCAACAGCAATTGCATTTTATGGGCCCACTGCACATAATTGCTGTCGTTGAGGAGTGGAACTGGAACGCCAAAAGGCGCCGTCTGGGCGGCGGCGGCGGGCGGTTGCTGCGCCATCACAATCCCGGGCGCAGCGGGCTGCAACGGTGGGAGTGGAGGGGCGTGAGGTGGTGGCGGCGGCGGCGGTGCGGGAGCGACGTTTTCCACTTCGTCCTCCTCGCTTTCCCCGGATTCGCCAGTCTCCTCTCCCTCGGATCCGTTCTCGAGGTCTTCCTCCTTAACTCCACCGATAGCCCCTTCCTCGTCCGACATCTGTCAGGGTGTCGGCGAGTTGAAGGATGCAGCCGCATTCACAGTTCAGTTTCCGCTCCACGGATTGGGTCCTCGGCGAGCCCCTGCAGGGTTACGGCTGACTCTTCCATAGCGTGGTGTGCTCTGGACACCATAACCTGTTGTGTATTTGTGTGAATAATAGCAGAGTTGGGGGCTTGGAGACCCATTTCAGCGCTTGCTTTAGCGCTCTGGAGCGAAGGAACGAAGCGATCGCCACATTTCCATAACAAAGGCTCTTTATTGTAGCGAAAGTGAGATAGGTGAAAAGTTTCAGTCTGCCGGCTAGGAAAGCCGGTGAAGTCTTTGCCGCTCGCAGGCGGCGTTTCAGTGCAGCTTTTACATCTTATGCACACACAGTGAAAAACTCCTTCTACACAAGAACAAAGGGATGCAGCCAGAGTATATCTGGTAGGTGGATACCTGAAGACCCCTTGTGCCCCATCTTACCCAATGGGGTGACCCTTAGAACACTATGATCTCATGGGAATGTGCAGTGTTTGCAGCCAGGACTTCCCGTGTGAAACTGCCTGCTTATGTTACACTATCAGAAAGGGAGTACAACTACTGTCCAAGCTAGTTGCCCTAACAAGCTGGGAAGCTGCCTGCTGAAGGACGCACAGGTGTTCTATCTGATCCTGAGACGGAGAGACGGAATGCCAGTTTCATCCAGTTCTGGACTGTGAGATGTGAAACTGCAACAAAGGGATGATAGGGCTCTGATCTCAGGTTGTTTGCACTTTGCATGACAACACCACCACCACCACCCCGGCAATAGCTCCTATCTTGGTTACAGGGAGGCTGCAAAATAATCTCAATTAATACTCTGTAGAATTGTTTCTCAAAGGGTGGTCCATGGACTGGTGATGGTCCATAGTATAGTTCTTTTGGCTTCTAGCTGCTCTGGAATTGGGAGTTCCCTGAAGGAAGAGCAGTGGGGGGGGGGGAGAGAGAGAGAGAGAGAGAGAGAGAGAGGAACAGTACGGGTCCCTGGCACATTGGGAAAAATGGCTAATTAAAAAGATAAGGGGCATCCCACAGGAGTGCTGATAGGGTATTGATAGCCCAAATCCAAGCTGGCTGGCCTCAGTAGGAGCAGCAGTGCCAAAACAGTGCCAAAACACTGCATGCTATGGCTACTATGGCAGCCATAAGAAGCTCCTCAGGGGAAGGGGACAGGTAAGGGCACTGGCCCGGCAACGGGCCTCCTTAAGTCTACATCAGGTATTTTGCTGGCACAGACCTGAGCACCTCCATATTGGACTATGCAGCCCAACACAGAGGTTAGGATTTGGCAGTGGAAGCCACCACCAGTCCCACTACACACCCAAGCCTGCTCTGTCCTTCCCCCCACCAACTTCCATCCTCCCCACATCCTCTGCATGCCCCAAAAGAGCTCACTGCCAGTGGATGGGTCCTCCTGGTGCTGGGGCCTAATGCTGGCCCAGCTCTGGCAATAAGTCCTTACCTTGGGCACCAGAAGTGCCTTACAGCACTTTTTCAACACCGTGGCCGGCAGTAAAGGCATACCACCAGTGCTAGGCCTGATAGATCAAACCTGGAGTCACCAATTTGTGTCACTTTTCCCATTTTCCCAGGTATGGGAAATATATAATTATTTCATGCAGAAATCTCAAATTTCTATGGATGACTGAGACCCAGGAGAGACTGTTAAACTCTACTTTTAAAAACGTATAATTCATTGGTGAATGTTTGATTCAGCACACACTGGGAGAAGAGATCAATTGTCTTTGCTTTTCTTTCTTTGCTATGACTAGGTCATCTTCATCCTGTCACACCCTGTTTTTTTGTATATGCATGTGTGTGGGTGTGACTGTTCCTCCTCTTGTGGGGTCACAGTTCAAATGTGAGGGGCAACTGTCTGAGGTCACCTGAGCTGTGAAACTGCAGCCTTCTGGGTGAACAAATCAATATGCAATTTTTTTCTTTAAACACAGCTTTTACCCCTCTGAGGAACCTTCTGTCTCTTCCTCCTCCTCTTTTAGGTCCCCCCCCCATTATTTTGACATAGTGCGGGAATGAAAATGCTCTTTTTCCCCTCACATATTTCCATTCCCTGTGCTGTTTGTTTCTCCTTTTCAGTTTGTATATGGCTGATGTATATGGCTGAAACCTTCTCCTTGCGTTTCTGTGCCCTCTTTTTCTCTGCATTCCTTCCTCCCCCAGATCGAGCCACAACTTTTTCGTTTCTGAATAATCAGGTTTTATTTTAGCCATATTACAATGTGTATTTTTTTTTAAACTTCCACTTCTTGGCCTGATAATTCATTTTCCTCCTATCCTTCTCTCCCATTTTGACATGGATTCAAAGTCACAGTTTACAGCCTTTTTCTATCCATAGATATGCATTAAAAACAATGACACCCCAGCATGGGTCCAATATATTACCATCTTAAAAAACAGTTTGTTTCTTTTGGATTAAAAAGTTATGGTTTCTTCACTTTTCCACCCCTGCTGTTGTATCAGTAGTCCATTAATATATTTTATACCATTTATTCTGAACGCTTCTTTTCAGGTTGCCTCTTTTAACCGTTTCCTTTGAATTTTCACTGGGCGTGCAGCACCCACGGTTTCAAGGTTTTGGCAAAACTTGCATGTTCTTGTACACTATGATGTGCACCATGGTAACATACCCCAGCCCCCAAACCTGTAGGTCTTAAAAGATAATCTCCAGCACCTTCAATTGCATTTGAAAACAGGTCTGTAGCCAATGCAGTTGATATAGCAGTGGCATGGCAGAGTCAAACTACCAGGAGACCTCAATTTGTACTAGCTAAAGTTTCTGGGTGACATTCAAGAGCATTACCGTTATCCTGTGCATGGATCACCATGGTCAGGACTCACTGGCCCAGGTATAATTTGAGGAGGAAAAAGCTAGAGGAAAAGGAGGGAAGCCATAACCGCAGGGTGACCTTGTCATGCCCTCAGATGGCTTGTAACAGCCAGTGCTAGGCACAGCCAGTTTGGGCTAGTTCAGTGATGGTGAACCTTTTGGGCTTGCCGTGTCAAAAATGCCTATCTTGACTCTGCTGGTGTGCAACTCCCCCCTCCCCAAACATTTGTGGGTTTGTTTTTTTTTAAATAGAGGAATATGTAAATAATTATTTACATATTCCTCTATTTAAAAAAAAACACAGCCCAATAATATGTGGGGCTATGAATTATATAAAGAAACATCAAATCATTACAAAAATGAAATACTAGTAAAACAAACTCAGTTGTTGTCAGGTGTTGGTGAACTCTGGTGTGTCACCCAGAATGTCATGGTGTGTTACCTTTGACATACGTGTCATCATTCGGCTAATTCCTCTGAGGCAGTTTCCCTCTACTGTCTGAGGAGATGTGGTGGAGGGTAGTGAGTGGATTGTTGGATTTTGTATGCATGTGATTGGGTGGGCTTACAATTCCCTGTTGAGGCATATAAAGATTTGATTGTTGGCTAGGGGTCAGATGCATGTACTTGCTATGTGATACATCAAAATAAACCTCTTTTAAACTATTTCATGTACTTCTGCTCTTTGGATCCGAATAAGGGGCGAAAATTCCCTGACCAGTTCAGGTATGTATGCAACTTAAACAGAATTTTATTTTATAATACATATATTCAGTGAGATCTAATGAATTGTATACATTGAGGGTTTTTTAAAATTATATCCTCTCTCTGGGATGCTCCTAGTACTGTCCAAAATAGTGGTTCCCAAACCTTTTAGCATCAGGGCCCACCTAAAAAAAATTAATTTTTCCAGCTGCTCAAGCCTCTAGGGCTATAATGGGAATTGGGCAGCTGTGCATCCCCTCCCTGCAAGTAACAAAGCCTAATCTACCTTGTCAGTTTTGTAAACCACTCAAAATTGTGAGACACTAGTGTACCACAGACCCACAGTCTGGGAACTCAGAGTTGTTCACTCCCCTTCTTTGAATGATGGGAATTTCTCTTAACTATCAGATCCCCTTAAATGGGTACTACCACACCCCTGACATGAATTGCTTAAATAATTATTTGGCATATACCAGATTTGGCAAATCTGTGGAGAGGCTCCATGGTTTCCCAATGTGTGTGAATTTACCAGGAAGCCAAATTCCAACTGCCAACACATCAGCAGCAGGAGGTAGCTTGCTGAACAATGTTGGAACCGTGGACAATGATCCATGTTTACTGTTGTAAACCCCTGCTAACTGGGCAAATGGCACTTTTTTCAAGTAGTATTCCTCTTATATTTAGCAGGGGGAGAGTAATTGTCCCTATTCACCCCTGTGCAGTGTCTTTTCTAGTGGCTGTTGCTGGTGGTCTGTGTTTTTTAGATTGTGAGCCCTTTTGGGACAGGGAGCCATTTAATTTTATTATTATTATTATTATTTGCCTGTAAACAGCTTTGTGAACTTGGTGTTGAAAAGCAGTATGTAAATACTGTTGATCGATTGATTGTTGTCTGAACAGAATTAAGTGAAAAAAGAAAATACAAACACTGGCAAAGAAGGAGAACATTTCCCTTGTCCCCTCTGTCATAATGACTTCCATGTCCATCAAGCCCATTAGCATCTTACCATGAAGAGACGGCAAAAGTCACGCCATAAGGAGAAGTGGTGACCTGAAATACTGATGACAAAGACTTATTCCTACTTCACATTTCTAAATTGCGATCTCATCTTTTGCCTTGACTATTCAGGCTAATTCAGCTTTTTCAGGCCCCAGGAAATGAGCTCTTTGTTGGTCACCCCCCCCCACACACACACACACACAGACACAGACACACACATATCTACATGGGAAAATTGAGATTTGCCTCATGTGCAATAATTGTCAACCACTGTGCCACAGCACAGTGGTATGCTGCAAATGGTCCACAGGTGTGCCACCAGAGTTTGACAGAGAGTCATTTGTCAGTAGGACCACTGAGGCATGTAAGCCCCCACCCCCGCCAGCAGTGTGGGATGCCTTGTCAATTGTTGGGAAAAAAACTGATGGTGTGCCTTGACAATTTTAGCACCTTGTCAATGTTCCATGAGAGGAAAAAGGTTGAAAATTGCTGTTTTAACATCCTGATCCAGATCAAGGCAGCAGACTACTCATATTCATTCTGAAACCAGGATGGATTTTGAGAAGATTCCTTTCTTATAAAAGAATTTGAGGCAGAGTTTAGTGAGAATGTAGGAGAGACGTTTAGCTGGTCAGGAGCATTAGCGGATAGGGCAGCCTCTGCCTTGTACAATTATACCTCTTGCTAGGGTCCAAGTGTTGCATCTTTGACTCAAAATTTCTGTCCTTTCCCACTTTAAGTCAAGCCTGTCATATTATTTTAGTGCAGTCTCTTGCATGCAGTTTCCTTTCTTTTTTTTTTTACTGTGACATAATGGGAGACCTTTTACAACTGTAGTGTAGCCAAAGGTCATTAACAATCTCAGCCTATCCACAGTGCTGCTGAATGGCCTTTTGCCCCCAAGCCTGCATTTATTTAACTTCCTGAGTTCTGTTGTGATTGTCATAGTGTGAGCCTTTTCTGAATTTTACACCCTCTGACCCAAAATAAAAAATAATCAAGGTACTCAGAACAGATTTAAGTCTAATTTGAACTGACATGTTAAATATTTTATTTTAGAGGCTCTCTGGAGAGTTTGGCACACAAAATGAAGAAATAATTGAATTACTACACCATACACCCAAGCTAGCAATTCATTCACCCTCTTTTTTAAAAAATAAAAATCCATTTTTCTGGCGCACAAGAGAAATTGTAACGTTAAGAGAAGCACTCTCATAAATCCACTTCACCATTATGTTTCCTAAGATCCATTCAATGCATATTCTTTTGGGGAGAAAAATTGGATTTATTTCTGGAACAATAAGGTATAAAGAATATGCCTATCTCATAGTATATGCAAATCTCATAATATATGCAAATTAGTCAAACATGCACATGAATTGATCTGCCTACAGTTATTATTAAACATACAATTGATCTGCCTGCAGTTATTATTTACAGACCATTTTACATTCTTTTTTTAAGCACTCTGATTTGGTTAAGTGATATATTACTTGTGCAGTTATTTTTTTTTAATACAATATGATGAAATAGGAATTAAGTGCTTGATTGTTTTTGTATTCTTTCCTCTGGGCACCAAGTGAAGAGTTTGTTGGGTGATTTCATCCGGCCAGTGACTCCTCAGAAAAAGAGATGTATGAGCAAGAGTGGTATATGCTAAAAGCAGCCTTATTCTTGGACGTGCATGCACATTGTTGGAAGATTTAAATGGCGTAATGATATCTGTAATACCCATATTTGGCACCGCTACTTATTTGGCACTGCTACTTGGCCTAAGTATGCATACTTATATGGAAGTAAAGAACACTCATGGGCAGCCAATTCATTAGGTGAGGTGATGAGGGTTGCAGTTTTTCCAAACACAGAAGTGCAGAGCTTTCAATTTGTTTATAGGTACCCTGTGAACAAAGGAGCGCCTTCATTCACACAAACCATTTAAATCCAGAATGGTGTAGCAGTCCGGGAGCTGGACTTAAACCTGGATGATCCAGGTTGAAATATCTGCTCAACCTCACAGGTTCCTGGGTGGCCTTGGGCTAGTCACTATTATATTTCTCAGCCTTGCCTACATCACAGGGTTGTTGTGAGGACAAAGTTGGGGAGGGACCATGTACACCATCCTGGGAGGGTGGGCGAGAATGTAAAGAAGTGAAATAAATAAATGTGAAATAAATCAAACCAGAAGTCCTGCACTTCTGCAATGGAAGAAACCAAGCAAGCAATGAGTGCAATAAGGGGTTGCTTTTTTCTTTGTTTTTTGCAATTATGCAAGAGCCAAGACAGCATTGGGCAGTGTTCTGGGTTGCACTGCCACTG
This sequence comes from Lerista edwardsae, assembly GCA_029204185.1. Lineage (NCBI taxonomy): Eukaryota > Metazoa > Chordata > Lepidosauria > Squamata > Scincidae > Lerista > Lerista edwardsae. Next base: position 40,300 of record JAJKFI010000094.1, read on the forward strand.
GACCCACTAAAATCAATGGGGCTCAATTTTTTGAATTGGGCTTGTGAGTGGTCCACTTAAGGGAAGCTTATGTGACAACATTTGTATGCTTAGAATGGGGCTTGAGTTGCGCCTCATGGTGAAGAAGACCTGAAAGCAGGTTGAACGATGATGTGGTAGATACAGTACTTATATGGAGTTACAAGTGGTGTTATGGTAAAACCTTCAAGTTCACACTGAGCACAGCTCACATCTCCAGTGCTGCTTTGATCATGTGAATTTGGTCCCTATTACAAGCCGGATGAATTGAGCCCTTCCCCTTCACTGTGACAGTGTTTGTACAAAATACAATTTTTGCCTTGCCTCAAAAGTTCAAGTCATTCTCCCACAGCCACATCCTCTTTCCACAGAACGATCATGCCTGTGGATTTTCAAGACTGGCTTAACTCACAAACTGCTTCTTGTTCTCTCTTCTGATGTTTTGGAGATGCTGTACGGCGGCAGGCGTGGGAATTCGGCCTCATGTATGCAAATTGAAAAATGAATGACTCTTTTTACCTTACCCAGAGATACATAGGAAGGATGCTCCAAAACAAACATTTCTCTCATCTAGATCAAGGGGGATGACAAAACTTCCCATTACATCATTGTTATCCACTCTGGTGACCCTTTGTTGCTGGATCCGGCACACCTTCATATTTTCCATCAGTGCAGTCCAGGGACCCGATCCTGGAAGCTTCGTGCTTGAGGAAAGTATTTGTGCACAAACATGGACTTATTTTGTGAATAAGCCTGATTTTTGAAGCAGATTTTGCACGTAAATATTGACTGATAATAACTCTTCATGTAATGCCTCCCTGAAGACCTTTCCATACATCATGCAGAAGAATGCAAATTGCCAAATGTGGAGTCTCTTACTTAGCTATTGCTTTCTTTCATTTAAAACATGCATATGCTGTTTTTCAGATTAAATTTTCCAAGGCCATTGACAACTGATTGCAGCCTTTAATTACAGCAATTAAAACTAATTACCTTTTTTTTTTTTGCTTTATCTAAAGGAGGTCATAGCTGACTAGTAGAGCACCCACTCTGCATGCAGAAAGTCCCAGGCGCCATTCCTAGTATCCCAAGGTAGGGCTGGAAAGGACTGCTTTCTGGGAAGCTGCCTGTCTATTGTAGGCCATATTGACCTGGATGAATCAATGGTCTGACTTGTGGCCCAATCCAAACTAAATCCCCCCCATGCTGAAGCAGCAGCGCCAGTATAGCTTGTGTTGCTACCTGTAGTGGGGGGGAACCTGCAGTCTCCTCAAGGTAAGGAGAGATTTGTCCCCTTACCCTAACCCTTACCTAGGTCTTCAACCTTTTTCGTGCCACAACAACAAAATATATAAATAAAACTTGAGACTGGGGATCCCACTGTCTATCCTGCACCCTCCCAGGACACTATCCACACACCCCATCACTGCCTACTCCCTGCTCCCAGCTCTGTTCACTGTAACTGTTTTTATTCGAGAGAACAGAAAAGGTTATCCTGAAGCCAGGCACTAAGGAAAGCTATTTTAGCACAATTACTAAGAACCTGAGCAGAACTGGGACACCATCTCCTGCTACCTGAAGAGGTAGACAAGGGGTCCCTCTTTACCTGGTGGTGCTCTAGTCTTCAACCCTTTTCATTCCTATAAGGTTCCGTGACCCCAAAACTGAAGCTTCGCAACACCCATTGGGGTCCCGACCCCAAGGTTGAAGAACACTGCCCTAGGGTAAGCCTCAGTCTGCACACTGGGTGTACTTAGATGATTTGTGCCTGCTAAATCAATGGCACAAGTCCAAGTGGATCTGTGTTGGGCAATTGGGCATGGAAAGTGTGATAGGATAAAGCATATGCCAACTCCACCAAAGTCAATGTAAACCAATTTGAACAACCTGCCTCTGCCACAAGCTTTTGTGATGCACATTGGGGCAGTGAATACAGCTAAGATGGCACCACTCATGCCAACTTCATGCCATGGATTGCACCTGCAAGAGGGGAAGTGAAGGCAAGGTGGGAACTGGGGAGGGGGCAGGCACTGAGGAGAGAGCAGAAGTGTGCCTCTGAGGATCTGCAGAGTTTATTTCCCTCCAAACTCAGAAACCATGGCCAACCTGTTCTCACACATCTGGGACTTCCATGGACCAAGATGGCATGAGGTTCATTCCTGAGTCGGGCCAGAATCCAAAAGAAAAATTATCAATGAACCACATTAGAAGGAGCACAACCCCAGCCTGCAACAACTCACTGGTGACTGGTCCCCGCCCCCAGCTTGTAGACCCTAGAAAGTAAGCAACGGCTGAGATGACCTGGGAGGGGGCTGGAAGAACTAGCTTACCTTTCTGATAGCAGGTTCGGGTGCTTGAATTGAATTTGGATCTACCTCGAAATGAATTAAGGTTGGAGTTGGCTTGCTCGCCCTCTGTCGCTCCTGCCATCTCTCGCTTGCCCTCTGTCGCTCCCGCCAACTCTCGCTCGCCCTCTGTCGCTCCTGCCATCTCTTGCTCACCCTCTGTCACTCCCGCCATCTCTTGCTCGCCCTCTGTCTCTCCAGCCATCTCTCGCTAGCCTTCTGTTGCTCCCGCCATCTCTCACAAAGAAAACTAGTAAGCCCTGGGCCAGTCCCCAAGTCCCCTCCTAGCCACAGCACACAAGCAGGACTGTTTTTTCGGTGCTGCTGGCCGGCTGAGAAATTAACAGTCTTGTCTGTGTTCTCCCAACCCAATCACGTATTCCAAACAGCATGCAACAGGTGGGACCTACGAGAAATAAAAACCAATCCAAGTCCCATATTAGCCTTGTGACCAATGAAAAGGAGCATTGGAATGCATGCCTTCCAGCACTGCAACAAACCAGAAAGGGCAAACGGAATTTGGCTGGGTTTACCCGCGCGGCCAGGCCGAAGGACATGGAGGTGCTGAGCTCTGTAGGGGTGCCAGACATTGGGGGTGTGGAGCACCAACAAAAAATTATTGTGGGTGCCGACAACACCCACAGAGTTGGTGCTATTGGTTGCACTACTCTTCCTTTCCTTGAAGCAATCCTCTCCTCCCAGACTAGTTTTAATACCTGAAGTGAGTCAGACCTATATAGCGCAGCTGCTGCTGCTCCCCTGTCTCCACCATTACCTTAGACCAGTGGTTTTGAAACGTTTTAGAACTGGGACCCACTTTTTAGAATGACAATCTGTCTGGGACCCACCAGAAGGGATCTCACAGCTTGAAGTGCCGCCAGAGCCTGCTGCTTTCCTGAGGATGCAGCAATGTTAGGTTAATTCTCAGCCATTTCCAATTAAATAGCAAAGTGAATCAGAAAAGAAAAAAGCTTACTTACAACCTTGACACAAGCAAAACAACCACACAGCCCTCCCCCTTTCCAGCATTTCTTCTTCCCATATGTTTAATATGGCTGGTGCTTTGCGGCCCACCTGACATTGGCTCGTGACCCACTGGTGGGTCCTGACCCACAGTTTGGGACCCACTGTCTTACACCACTCTTCATGTCTCTGGACTCATTCCTCTTGGCCTCTTGTCAGCACTGGGGGCTGCTTATTGGCTGCTTGTTTTGTGCCACTGGCAGCCCCTGACTCCTGCCTAAGGCTACTAATTTGTAGAGAAATGTTTCATGTTACTTCGAAACTTACAGAAGAGAGGGAAGTGCTGCTCTGAACTGACCAGTGCAACAATGTGTTTGGCCGAACACCTGGAGGTCATTATGTGTCTGTGTAAAAGGAGGGAGCATTTCCTCTTCTTCATCTTTTTAGATTGGGGAATCAAAAACAAAGCCAGCTGCTTCAGTCTGAACCTTAGGCTGGCTGAACTGTCCCCTCCTTGCTCAACAGGCCTTTCATTGTGTGCCTCCTGCAGAGCCCATCTTGAGCCAATGTGTTCTAATGAGCACAAAGTGTGCTCAATCGCTCCCAGCACCCCACAGAGGAGATGTGCGTAGATAGAGCAGAGTTCGCTTTCTTCCTTGCATCACACCAGTTCATAGCTTGCAGGCAAGTGTAGCAATCATAAGAGTTGTCAGCAGCAGCTGTCTCATGGTGTTCTGGATTCTGGCCTAAAGCTTCAAAGGGGATTCAGAGTAAGCGGAACACAAAAAGAGCTCAGTGCGTAGAAACTGCTTGGGCCTGGCTAAGATCTCTGTCAGATTCAGCAATTCCTGCCAAGGCATGGGAGACAGAAAGAAGTGAAGGGAGGAATAGCAAGCTCTGTGGCAAGAAGCAGGAAGAGCAGAAGCCTTTTGCTGCTCAAAAGCAGAAGTCAGTGTGATGAATGGTTAGTGGGCATGCAAAAGGTGCATAGGAGAGCGACCAAAACCATTAGTGGACTGGGGCACCTCTCTTATGAGGGAAGGCTACATAACAGCGTTTGAGGCTTTTCAGTCTGGAACAGGGGTTCTCAAACTGGATCCAGGGCCCACCAGTGGCGTCACAATCCAATTTTGGGTGCTTCACAAAACTGACAGTGCCAATTAGGCTATGTGCATCAAAGGTTAAACAATCTGCTACTTGTGGGGAGCACTGCTGCCCAATCACTGTTATACCACAGAGGCTGGTAAAGTGAAACCTTTTTTTTTTACGCAAGTCCCAATACTAAAACAGTTGGGAACCAATGATCTAGAGAGAAGGCTGCCTTTTTTTCTGAGGGGGGCTTGAGATTATTGAAATGTACAAATTCATGCAAGGGATGGATATGGACCCCCCTTTTTCACAACCCCAGAAACAGGGGACATCCACCAAAATTGACTGGCTGGAGAGTCAGAACAGGCAATAGGAAATTTTTCTTTATGCAATGCACAATTAATCTGGAGCTCCTTGACACAGGATGTGGTGATGCCATCTGGCCTAGTTTAAAAGGGGGATTTGACAGGTTTATTGGGGGAAAGTCCATCTCAGGTTACAGCCCATGATGCCTAGGCAGCTCCCAGGTTTTAGAGGTAGCCTACCTCTGAATGGCAGATGCAAGAGACAACAGGATTCTTGTTGTCTTGTGTGCTCCCAAAGGCAAAATTTTGAACTTCTGTGAGATATAGAAAGGTGGATTAGATTAGATCTCTTGGCCTGATCCAGCAGGGCTCTTCTTACATTGGGCTAGGCCTAGGGAAACCTAAGTTGAAATCCCCCTCGGCACGAGGCCCAAGGTGATCTTAGGCCTAGTCTACCTCACAGAGTTGTTGGGAGGAAAAATGTTTGGTGGGGAAAGAGAACCATGTACACTGCGCTGAGGTCCTCGAAGAATGAGTAGGATAAACTATTTAAAAATAAATAAATAAATCTATATATATAAAAGAGAACGTCTGTATGTTTGTACGTTTGTACGTTTGTGCGTATGTATGTTCCGCTCTGCAACGCCTGGAGCGATCGACACCAAACTCGGCACACATACACCTTGCAGCTTGGCAACAAACACTGCGGGGGTTAGGCCCCCCTCGCGCCCCCGGGGGTGGGGGTACAACATAAACATGATTGCAAACGGCCGACATCAGTGTCAAATCCATCGTTTCCGGGGTTGCCAAGATGAGTGACGACGCCCCCGATGCCGTTTGACTCCAGGTTCGGCCCCCCTCGGCGTGGGGTGAGGCGAGAAGGGGTGCAAAACAAAACGTCCACCATGCCCTCCTAGAACGCATGTTGCGATTGATGGCAAACTTGGCAGCCGTGTGCCTTCCAGTCTGGCAACGAATACTGTGGGGGTCAGGCCCCCCTAGCACCTCCAGGGGTGGGGGTATGCGGGGGCCCTGCATAAAAACAGTCGAAAATGGCATAAATCTGTGTCGAATCTATACTTTCCAGGGTCACCGGGATGACCGGCAACACTCCCGATGCTGTTGGAGTCTGGGTTTGGGGCCCCCTCAGCATGGGGGGCAAGAAGGGGTATGAAACAAAATGTCCGCCATGCCCCGCTGGAACGCCTGGAGTGATTGGCACCAAACTTGGCATGCACATGCCTTGTGGCCTGACAACAAACACTGCTGGGGTCAGGCTCCCCTAGCGGCCCCGGGGGTGGGGGGCCGCAGGGGGTCCCATGTGAAAATGGTCGAAAAGGGCCAAAATCGGTGTCGGATCCATAGTTTCCGGGGCCGCCAAGACAAACGGTGACACTCCCGATACCGTTCGAGTCCGGGTTTGACCCACATCGGCGTGGGGGATGAGAAGGGGTATGAAACAAAATGTCCACTGTGACCCGCTGGAATACCTGGAGCAATTGACACCAGTATGCTTTACAGTCTGGGGACAAACACTACAGGGGTCAGACCCCCCTACTGCCTCCAGGGGTGGGGGTGCACAGGGGGCCCCATGTGAAAATGGTCAAAAATGGCCACAATTGGTGACAAATCCATAGTTTCCGGGGTCACTGAGACGAATGGTGCCGCTCCTGATCCTGTTTGAGTCCACGTTCAGACTTGGGATAATTTGTTACCCGGGCAACACCGGGTCAAAAAAGCTAATAAATAAACACATGGAGAACCAAAAAACATCCAAAGAACAAGACTAAGCTGGAAGCTTGAGATTGTCAGGCCTCACCACATGATCTGGTGAGTTCAGGAGCTCTGGCCTGTTCAGGAGGCCTGTTGTTGGAATGATGAGGTAGCCATTCTTTAATCAGAAGGCAATAGTGCCTTGATTGAGGGAGCAATCCTAACCTGGAGTTAGGCCGGCATAACTAGGGCAGCAAAATTTGGCAGGCACAATGGACACCGTAAAGTATGTTTGGATCACTCTCAGAGTCAGAGAGGCTAGCACACAGACAGATGCCATCCTCCCTCACTCCAAGAGTGGTACAAACATGCTTTACCATGACCCTTGTGCCAGCCAAACTTTGCGGGCCTAACTGTGCTGGCCTAACTCCAGGTTAGGATTGCACTCTGAATTCTGTACATAAACATCCTTCAGGCTCTGCATTCAAGAGATGATGATGCTCCCACTCAGAAACTCTTCAGAAGAAGAAGTCTAAGTATCAGTCCTGAGAAAAGACTGGTATCTTCTCCTCCAGGTTGGCCCCATCCATTCTAATAGTAAAGACCCATTTTTACAGACACCTCAAGCACGGTAGTCTCTGTTTGTTCTTGTGCGCAGGCCAATGACACACACCTTTCTGAGCATTGACTTTTAACTTTCTGCAGCAACTGCTCAGGAAGCTCCCCTTAATTAGCAGCGTTGTAAAAGTCATTGCGTGCTCAATGTGTCTTCACCTGCCACATGACCAGCCACCACAGGACCAGCCATGTGGCTTCAGACATAGGCTGGCTGTGGTTAGAAACTAGGTGAACAGTGGGTGCCATACTGAGGAGGTCTTGATAATGTTCATTAGGAGGCCAGCCTTGAAGGCTGCATACAGAACCTGCTACCTTTCCGTTCATTCCTTTTAGTTGTATGAACTAAAGTACACTGGTGCTTGTCGGCCCCCAAAGTTTGTGAACAAAAATGTACACGGTTTTGTGTATTGCAGGCACTGTTTGTGCCCACACAGCATATAATTCTGCCCCAAAGGATATAAAAATGTGTCCACAGGAGGAGGAACTGCCATACAGTGGAATGCTCCTTTTGGAGTTGAAGACTGTGCACAATTTTAGTACAAAATGGGCAAGGCTTAGAGTTCACACATGCAGTGTACATCACTTAACACTTTTATCACCTGGTAATTTGCAGTTAAATGTCAGACCTCTTTCTGTTGAAAAGCACTGAGGAGAATTATGAACACAATTTACCACACAGATACATTATCTGCATCCAGGAATGACAACATGGTGAGTCAAGATTCTTTGGTTTGACAAAGAAGTGCTGCCTCTCATTTATCTCTTCCACCTGATTGTAATTTTTTTTAATGAACGGATGTGCACCACTGAAAAAATGGTTGCAATTTCTCGACATGCCACCTTGATGGGCCCTATTCCCTGTGGGGCCCCTAGGCTTCAGTCTACTCAACCTAATAGGATAATACTGCCCTGGTCCAAGATTAAACACACCCATGCATGGGGGTGGAGGGAAGGAAGAAGTACACACTGCTTTATATTATGCCTATGTAATGCGGTTGGCCTCATGAATCTGTTTGAGCACTTTGGATCTCAGAAAGTGTCTTTCTTCTGCTCCTTTGGCTTTAAGTGTCCCCCACCCGCAACCTGCTTGGTGACATTAGAAGATCCACATCTACCTTCATAATGAAACCAAGCAGTTGACAGTATTTGAGGAGGCTTGTTTTACAGCCCAGCGGCGTCAGTTCTTTCTCCCAGCTGTTTCAGCACGTTTGCCATGATCCTGGCATATCCAGTGTCTCCTGGCCTCTCTTCACGGTGAGGTCCCCCCACACAGTGTCGAAAGGAAGGGTGTGTGTTTAGACTGCCTGGACGGTTTATATACAGTGCTGCAGACCTCACAAGCAGCGGGACGTGATGATGTGTTCACAGATTTTTCTCTGGCTGACAAATGCGTTTTAACTCTGAATTCTGTATCATCCAGAAATTTCATTTATCACAGCAATTAACGGGCTTTTCAAAAACAGCATAATCTGAAAAAAAAATCTAGTCACTGTACGAGATATAAAAGAAAAAATACAGTATTTCAATGAGCACAAGAAGATAGATCAATAGAAGAATGGGGGTGGATACTTTAATGGGAAATCGTCCTGAAAAAAACACTTGGAACAGGCAAATATTCACTTTGTTTTACCTCTGTTTTGCCCCAGTTTTTCCCTTGGCTGGGACTACTACCACTTCTACTACAACCACCACCACCACCAGTACTACTACTACTGCATTGCAGCTGCTACACAGCCCAGTTGTAGACCCAGGGAGAGAGGAGGGACAGTCATCTCCCTCCACTGTTTCCCTGCCCCTGTGTGCCACTCTGCCCCCATGCCATGCCAGGCTCCATTTCGGAGCCATACGATGTCAAGAGAGGGCAGGTGGGCCAAAACCGCTCGCCTCTCTGAGAGGCAAGCCACCACATCGCCACGCCATCCAGGTGCACAACATCTGGGGCTTTTGCCCCCTCCCACATAATGGTAGGTCCTTGACTGACACAGCCAATCCAATTCAGCTAGATGATGAGGGCACATAAGGGCAAGTTCTCATTATCCGCTAGTTTGGGTTCCTGAAATACTTTGTGCTGTGGTTCTCAAACTTTTTAGACCAGGGCCCACTTTTTAGAATGGCACTTAGGTTGAGGCCCACCAGAAGTGATGTCGTTCACATGGAAGTGATGTCATAGCCAGAAGTGCAGTTTGATTGAAACATTATTTAAACTCACAATCACTATTGGGATTGAGACCCATTCCACCACACCTCAGACAACCTCAAAGCCACAGCTTTTTAGCACTCTTTAACCACCCTGATTGGGAATATTGTTCAAGGGTAATTAATTAGTTCAAATATTGACTGTGAAAGCATTGGTCTCATGCAGGAGCGTCCCCAAAGGGGAGACACAGCACTACTTTTTGCAAGGTGCCTCAACACGCTGTGTAAGCTGCCCCTCCCCCTTGCCAGGTGAGGGGAGGCAAGAGCAAAGCAGAGATGATGCCTTGCTAAACTCCTTTCTGGGAATGCTACTGGTCTTGTGTAATCTTTGGTCTCGTCCGAGTCTGGCAAGCAAAACCAGTGGCTGCTATGAATGCATTTGAAGGCAAAACTATGTCATCCTGCTAATTACAGAAAGGGAAATGTGAATATCACCAACTCCCCTGCTGACCTTTATTTTATTGTATGTTTGTTTACAGAACAGAAAAGTAGTTAATACACCCAGCTAGGCCTCTCTTCATAATACTTCCTTGTTTACCTTGCCTCTTGGCCATGCAGTTTCCAATGTAAAACTTTAAACAAACATGCATGCCTAAGATGAAACAGAAGGGTGTTATGGAGGCTTTCAGAGCATGGGTCTCTGTGGCTTAGCCATCCAGTCCTAAAGGTACATGCCCAAGGTTGGTGAATTCAGTTTATTCCAGTTACACCATTCAGACAATTCCGGCCAGTGAACTGACAATGAGACAGCAAGAGCCAATGAATACAATCAGCAGTAGTGATGGGCTTAAACATCTATATATATAAAGAAGTGCGTATGTGTGTATGTATGTATGTATGTTTCGCATAGGCTCCGCAGCGCCTGGAGCGATCGGCACGAAACTCGGCACGCATACACCTTGCGGCCTGGCGACAAACACTGCAGGGGTCGGGCCCCCCTAGCGCCCCCGGGGTGGGGGTAAGCGGGGGTCCCCACGTGAAAACGGTCAAAAACGGCCGAAATCGGCGTCAAATCCACAGTTTCCGGGGTCGCCGAGATGAGCGGTGCCGCTCCTGATGCTGTTGGAATTTGGGTTTGGCCCCCCCTCAACGTGGGGGGCCAGAAGGGGTGCGAAACACAACGTCCGCCATGCCCTGCTGGAACGCCTGGACCGATTGGCACCAGACTCGGCATGTGGAAGCCTAGCAGCCTGGCCACAAACACTGCGGGAGTCGGGCCCCCCTAGCGCCCCCAGGGGTGGGGGTACGTGGGGGTCCCACGTGAAAACGGTCAAAAATGGCCAAAATCGGTGTCAAATCCATAGTTTCCGGGGTTGCCGGGATGAGCGGCGATGCTCTTGATGCCGTTGGAGTCTGGGTTCGCCCCCCCTTGGCATGGGGTGCAAGAAGGGGTGTGAAACAAAACATCCGCCATGCCCTGCTGGAACGTCAGGACCGATCGACACAAAACTTGGCACGCATACACCTTGCGGCCTGGCGACAAACACTGCAGGGGTCAGACCCCTAGCACCCCCGGGGGTGGGGGTACACGAGGGTCCCCACGTGAAAATGGTCGAAATCGAAAAAGGCCGAAATCGGCGTCAAATCCAGTTTCCGGGGTTGCCGGGACGAGCGGCGATGCTCCCGCTCACCCCCCTCAGCATGGGATGCGAGAAGGGGTGCAAGACACAACGTCCGCCATGCCCTGCTGGAACGCCTGGAGCGACGCGCACCAAACTCGGCATGCGCGTGCCTTGCGGCCTGGCGACAGACACTCCGGGGGTCAGGCCACCCTAGCGCCCCCGGGGGTGGGGGTGCATAGGGGGCCTGAAGTGAAGACGGCCTAAAACGGGCAAAATTGGCATCGAGTCCATAGTTTCTGGAGTCGCCGAGGCGACCAGTGACGTTCCCGACGCAGTTGGAGTCCGGGTTCGGCCCCCGTCGGCGTGGGGGGGGGCAAGAAGGGGTGCAAAATGCATAAACTGTGGAAGATCATTTTGTTACCCAGGCAACGCCGGGTAACAAAAAGCTAGTATGGTTATAAACAAATGCAAAAATTTCAATGTCTGGATTTTTGAATCTGATTACTCAATGTTATATCTCAGTGCTTGGAATGAATATCAGTTTAAAATCAGCTTTTGATGGTAATCCTTAAGCCCTAAATTTGGAAAAAAGAAATGCCTGTATGTTCAACAACGTTTTAGCATTAGTATCATTAGAATCTACTTTTTAGTCACAGCGGTCGTGACAATTTGCCCTCATTTGCCCATGGAGTGGCATCCTTCATTGCCTGAATAAAGAGCATTTTGGAAGGTGCTCAAGGAAGGCAGATGCCCAATGCCAGCATTCCTGAATGAGACCATGGATTATGGATTCTAGAGACCAATTTCCATTTGTCTTCTGGAACCATTTGAGGGACAAAAATGTCTGTGAATGGCACAGAAGACTATTTTATGGCACCAGGCAATGATGGACTCAAAATGGATACATTTTGGGACCAGGCAATGGCTATTTTATTTTCTCAGGTGTTTTATGTGATTTGAAGACGTAATGAAGAGCCTTTGTGCCAGTGGCGTTCCTACTGGTGGAGGGGCAAAATGCTTGCAGGAGCCTGAGCACCTGTGTAACTCAGCCCCTCTCCCTCACTTTCAGAGTGATTTGAGGCTTGGAGAGCTGACAGGCAGCGCAATCCTAGCGCACCCCTTGCGTCGATGCGACATCAAGGGGCGGAGTGCCAAGCAGCACCCCCACTTCAGTGCTGCATCTCTGAAACCGATGTTGCTTGCCGACGGAGCACCTCCCTTGCGCCAACTGAAGACAGTCGGCACAAGGGATTCTCCGTCCCATTTCGGGATGGGGATTGGTGGGAAGGGGAGAGGCGGGACTTGGGCGGGACCTGGGTGGGCTGTAAGTGGAAAACCAATCTGCTGCCTGAGGTGACCGCTTCAGTTGGCATCATGGATGGGCCATCGTAGTATTACTTATATAACATTAGCAGTGTCAATGGAAAGGGGCAGTAAGTAGGTGTATCATTTAAAACACTTAATGTGAGGTGTAGTTTGGCCCTCAGTAGGCAAGCTAGTTTTTGAAACTGGGTTCAGCCACATTGGCATCCAGGAATGCACCACCTCTGGGACACAACATTATATTGGTCAAACATAACTTCCTGAAGAGGAGATCATAAAAAAATGGAAGGAGGAGCTGCCTAGAAGGGTGAGTGGCTCTTCTAGGTGGGTGGCTGTTCTTCCTTGACTGTCTTTGAATCAAGGCTATACAGGCATCTGCCTGGATTGCAGAGGCGGATCTAAGGGGGGGGGAAATCTGTAAGTTTTGCAAGAAGCCTTACCTTGCAGTGGAAATCACTCCTCTCCTGCACTGTTCTAGCCAATCCTCACAGGGAACAGCAACATCTTGGCGTTGCTTACTGGCTACAGCAGCAAGGGAGAGGAGGGATTTACATGACAGGGTAAGCCATTTCCTCAGCCCGTCAGCAAGGCCGTGAGGCCCTGATTCAGGCTGCGCAGTCTCCTCAGATCTGTACCTTGCCACAGGGAGGCTCCAGCCTGTCCTGAACAGTGTTGGATTTGGCACTGGCTGGCCAACCTTGCTAATCCAATGCTGTTACCATTCTCTATGTCCTCGGGGTATCTCCTGCCTTTCCAATACATACTGTCCATATAAAAGGAACACCACTTGAAAAAGTGCCTCCTGCATCCTGACAATTTTGATTGAAGGGAAGCCTATAAGTATACTGTATTCAAACATATAAAACAGACAGTGGGGATCTGACCTTGTGGGTGTCCAGGCAAATCAACAAACCAATGCCGAATCTCAAATGCCAAACTTGATGAGATGATGGATAGGAGAGCTCTCATACCTGCTTGTCTCTTTACATTTTGTGAAAAGTAACTGGGCGTGGTGTGGGGGTGGGGAATTCAGATAATTTTCCTGACGAAATCCTTCTCTGCTATTTGCCTTTATAAAGGTTGGTGCATCAGTTGTGCCCCTTCCCAGAAAAACCCCAGACATTGCAACCTTGTGCCCAGACTTACCCCGGGATTGTTTTTGAGTACTACTGTTCGGAGAGTCCTATTCACTCCTGAACAACCACAGAGAGTACCCACAGATTAGAGATGGTAGGATTGGGTGGGGACAGTGGGTGCTAGTTACAAACAGATTTGATGCCTTCATTCTCCAAGCACAGTTTTATGAAGTATCTTTACTAAGCTACAATAATCTAATCTAAACCCATGGGTACACCACAAGAGAAATGTGCCACGTTTTTTCTATAGTGAATGACCTCAGTTAGCGGGGTCTTGGTATGTATTGTACCATTACGTTAGAAGCTATCACAGAGGAAGTTTTTCTGGGATGAGGTTGAAGTGTCCCAAAGCAGGGTCCATAACAACTATGATGGAAACTGCTCTTCCTTCTGATGACAGAGTGACATTCCACAGCAAGCCTTATGTCCAACCATTGACGGGCCTGGTTGTTCTCAGCAGGGCAGTTGATTAGATTGCGGCTGGAAAATAGCAAATGGATATATTGCCTTGGAGAAGCCACTGTTTGGTAATTCTTTGGTATGGACCTTGATGTGAAAGCAAATTCCTTTTTGAAGTCAGGGAAAACACCCCACATTTTTTTCCAGCAGACATTAGGGGCCCAATCCTGAGCCTCTTAGCGCAAGCAGGACTTGCGTACCGCTGGCTCTAGGTGTCATGAATGTGCTGTAAAGCATGTTTGTGGCACCCAGGGAGGAGGCAGTGCCAGTGCTGGGCCCTCACCAGTCAGAGTTGAGCCTCTGTGCCAAGAAGATGTCGTTGGAGAATGGCCAGCAGTAAGTTTTGCCACCACTCAACAGCAAGGCCTTTCAGGGTGGGTAGAGGCGGGGAGGGACAGAACTGGGTGTAGGGATTGGGATCAGGAGGAGGGGTGGAGATGTTGGCAGTCTCCACTTCCAGAAAGCACGATAGAGCGAGAGACTGCCAAAACATTAACAGGAAGCATTAACGATAGAGGGAGAGACTGCCAGAATGTTAACAGGAAGTTGCTTCCTGTTAACGCTTGGGCAGACTCTTGCTCTATCGTGCCTTCTGCCGGCCTGGTGGTTGTGTTCCCAATTAGCAACCTGTAAAAGCAAGAAGGTGTTTTAGCAACCCAAGGTAAGAAGAAAGGAAGGTAAGGGGGGGCAGAACCGTGGATAATTGAAACTGCAGATATGGATTCCACGGACACAAGGGCCCGCCTTATGCCAAAAAGGGGGGAACAGCGCATCTAATTATTTATATCCATCATTTTACCCTTCTTTTTAGCCCTGTTCAAGTGTCAGATTCAAAGTGTGTACCTTCTAGCCGTACGGAGATGTTATGAAACTGGATGTAGAGAGTGAAACTATAGAGTTTCACAACTGGGAGCCCTGCCCTCCTTGTCCCAGGCCCTTCTCTTGCCATGGACAGTGTTTAACTGAAGAGAGAAATGCTCTCCATGGGGATGTTGGAGACATTCCATGGTGTCCTAATATCTGCATAGGGCTGATGTTTGCAAGGTACTCGTGATCGTCCATCTGTATATGTGTGTACAGTAATTCATACATTATGCCATACGTATAAAAATGCAGGCATGCCCCGGTATCTGCTGAGGTTCCATTCCAGACCACACCGTGGATTCCTCAAACTGTGGATACTTGGGATGCTTTTTTAAAGATAAGGGAACATCAGTGGTTTTGTTGCAACATCGTAAAAAAAAGCAATTTTTTAAAATGTTCCCCTGTTTTTTTTAATAGGTATCCTGATATCCATGGATAACTGAAACTGTGGATACCGAATCAGTGGATACTGGGGCATGCCTGTACAGCATGACATGCAATCTGTGCTCTACACTTTCAAGGGATCGAGTCCCCCACTGACTTTTAAAATGAACGCATGTGCAGTCACACACATGAAAATGTGAAAACATATATAAACACATGCACACAGTATATACCCCTATTGGTCACAACTGTGCGATTCACCTTGGTGTGTGGCATGTTTTAGTGGTGAATGAACCTGGGAATGCTATCTCCAAAGGTGACCACAACCAGAGATGCAGTAGGAGTGGAAGAGGAAGAGAAGTGGATGTTTAACTCTTTCCCTGCCCACCATTTGACCCTCCAAGCAGCCATGTGGAATTCCAAATGCATGCTTAGTTTGCTCAATAGAAGGAATTGTATGGAGTCTTTCATTGCATCTTCTCTGAACTTACAAGTTGAACATTCCCTGTACCTTGACAGAATTGTCACATAAACAGAACTGCCATCCTCCTATTAAGGCTTGGAATATACTGACAGAACATCTATTTCTAGCCTCTGGGTTTTATTAACCCTTTGTGATCAAGCTACTGCAGTTTCACATTCAGATCAGGAAGCAATTGATCCAATTGCAGGAATTCTGACGAAAAAATGGTCTATTTATAGCGTAAGTGGCTACAACAGCAGGATGTCTATTTACAAACTTATTTCACGAGGCCAGCAGTATGACAGTGATCAGAAAGCTTTTTGACTTGCATGGCGAATAAAGATAACTTCACTGCTTTCCCAAAATTTGGAATTTGCTAGCAATAGAACAAAAAGGTATCTACATTTTGCTTTGGAAGATCTGGTCCAGACCTGGATAACATGGTTTGATTACCATGATACTATGGAATGATATAGAATTATAGAGTTGGAAAGCATCCAGCAGGTCATTCAGTTCAAGACTATGTCCCAAGGCAGGATATCTTAGACCTAAAGCATCCCTAACAGGTGCCTGTCCAACCTGTTCTTGAAAGCCTCCAGGCATGGCAAGGTCCACAGCCATCCCAAGCATTTTACAGCCAGTTTATTTATTTATACAATTTAACAATCAGAGTGGAACTAATAAATAAAGGATGAAGCTATATTAGGAATATGGTGTTCTAGGCAGTGATGTCATGTAGGGGGAATGCGGGGGAACTCAGTTCCACTTGTTAAAATTAGGGCTGACTCCGCCCACTTCACTCCGCGGCGCTTCTCCCCTCCTCCCGATTCCTCTGCAAAGAGCTTTTCTTCTTGGTTGGCCGGCACTCAGAGGGTTAAAGGGAGTGCTCCGCCAGCCTCCGGAACCCAGGTCTACCCATAGGAACCAGCCGCAGGTAGACCTGGGCCCTGCCAGCCTCCGGCTTATGACGTCACTTCCGGTGGGCGGATCCTGACATGTGCCAATCAAAAGTGAGTTCCTGTTCTTAACTCATTTCGATGCCACCACTGGTTCTAGGCCATTGTTTCTCAAATTGTGGGTTTCTCACTTGGTGTGTCGTGGAAAGCTGGGAGCAGCCATCTTGGAAGCTGCAGACAGTCCTCTTGCCGTATTCTCTTTGTAAGTGTTAACAGTTTTGAATTTCCAAGTGAGGATTTTTTTTAAGTGTTTTGGTTCAGTGCTTTTACATAACATTTTGTCCTAATCTTGTTTTCTCTCTGGGATGTTTCCTGGTTGAGCAGTTGCTGCAGTCCAAGAATTCCAGTTTACATTCCAGGAGTGTTATCTGATTATGCAAACTACAATACTTCCTGCTTGATAATGACATCACTTCTGGTGGGTCCTGACATGAGTGCAATTCTAAAACATGGGTCCCAGCCTAAAACGTTTGAGAACCACTGTTCTAGGCATTACAAAACCTCCCCTTTCCAACTGTGAATATTAAAACCAGATTTTTCACCACTGTAGATTTACAGTATTACAACATAGTGTTCTTCTAACAACTTCAATTTCCTTGAAGGCTGGCACATAAATGGTTAGGAGAGAGCAATTTTGTGGAGGTCATGAAGAAGACTGAGAGATCAAAGGGGGTCAGCTGGCTGACTACTGATCTACTCAGCTTGGAGCCTAAATTTGGAACAGAGCTCAGACATGAAGCCATAATTTGAATGATAAAAGCTACAATGATTTTTCTTTGTTGGAAGAACAGTTTACAGACCTTATTCTAGATATAAGTCTGCAAAGAACATGTACTGGAAAGAAGATGACATGAAGGGAGGGGTTTCTGTGATGGTCATGGAATGTCTACACATAATACACTGTGATTATATAATTGTTGCATTGTCTAGATCACTTTAGAATCATTGCTATAAGAATGGCATACATGCTTTTAAATAAAATATTTGAAATGGATGTATGGGTTAAAAATATGCTAATGATGGAGAAAATAACCCACTGGACCAGAGTAAAATAATATCAGACCAGTCTTCCCTTCCTTCCTTCCTTCCTTCCTTCCTTCCTTCCTTCCTTCCTTCCT